>VXAX01004442.1:517703-813969 GCA_013399835.1 Leptocoma aspasia | reverse complement strand
TCGGCTTAAGACTACGTTGTCTCATCCTGTTGCTGGGGAGAAGTGCCCAACTCGCACCTGGCTACAACCTCCTTTCAGGGAGTTGTAGAGAGTTGTAAGGTCATCCCTGAGAGTTCTTTTCTCCAGTCTAAACAACCCCAGCTCCCTCAGCTACCACTCATAGGACTTGTGCTCCAGACCCTTCACCAGCTTCGTTGCCCTCCTCTGGATCCTTCTCTTTCCCTCAGTTACTGCTCCGTTCTGCTGATTTCACTCCTGGTGGCTCTTGTCCAGACAGACGTTTCATCTTGGTAGTCTTCTCTTTTCCTTGAAACAGCTCCTTTTCCTTAAAACTTAGCATGATGCCATATTTGATGGGGTGTCCCTGCGGTCATTTGGGGTCAGCTGATTTGTCTGTGTGCCTTCCAAACTCCTTGTGTACCTCCAGCCTGCTCACTGCTGGGGCAGGATGAGAAGCAGAAAAGGCTTTGATGCTGTGGAAGCCCTACTCAAACATAGTCAAAGCACCATTGTGTTACCAACACTGGTTTTCAGTCACAAATCCAAAACACAGTATTTATGGAAAATTAACTCCAGCCTAGACAGGATGAAGAACTCTTGACTGTGGCCAGGAAGCTGAAGTGCAGTATTGTGAAGCTGTAGCTGGAATAGCCAGCTAACCATCCTCAGTTTTCTCTAGGGCTGTTCAGCTCAAACACCCGCTGCTTTCTAATCAATCTCTCTAGACCCTGTTGACACTGGATTACAGTCCAGAAACACTGGTAATGGTGGCAAATGGAGCTGGGATCTCATAGAACCATTTAAGCTGGACTTTTAAACTGTGCACTTCACGCCTTCATAGTGAGCCAAACTCTCAGTGAGAATGCAGACAGAACAGTCTGTCCCAGCCCACAAACAGCACAGGAAAAAACATATGATCTGGTACCCAGATCCATCTCAAGGGTTGATGATGACACTGGTGACATTGGTCTCTACACTGGTGACAATATTGTTCTTATGGAGTTTGTAGATATGAATGATTGTTTTTTTCCTCCAGAACTATATTGTGAGCTTGACAAAGAAGAACGGCACCACTGGGGACATACATACATACATTCTATGTATACGTATTTATATAACATTGCATATATAATACATTTCATGCAGCTCCCACATTTGGAACTTTATATGATGACGATGTATGCTTGCAAAGACCTCTTTGCTTGATTTAGGAAAAAAAGGAACCTGAATAGAAACAGGATCTTCCCTCAGCTGGCTCCTGTACTTGAAGCATTTGTATGAGGACTATGCCAAGCACACAGCTTTAGTCATGTTGTTTCATTCAGCCTTCCTTGGGTTGATACGTGGTGTGCAGCTTCTGTCTAAGTCAAAATGTCCTGTGGTGATGCAGACTTAGCAGAGAGAATGTCTAAACTGCAATCACTTTAAAAGCCAAATAACTTTATTATAAAATCAGTTTTTTATAATTCAGTGTTCCATATTTTGACAGGCATATTTTCACTAAACATTGGCATTATTCCTGTCTGTGTTTCTCTGTGATTGCCTCCTCTGCTTAAGGCTGTCAACATTTCAAGAGATCACCTGAATATAGATCGGCACATAATTATTTTCTCAGTGAAATTTATATTGTCACAGATATCTGGAAATTTAAATTTGTGCAACCCAAGCATCCATTTTAATTTGCATAACATTATTCTTGTGACCAATGTTTTCTCACACAGCTGTATATTTAAAACAGTTAATTACTACCTGGCAGCTCTAGTCCTTTAATTAAATTTGATACTGTATTTTTCTTTATGTCTGAAATACGCTTCAGCTATCCTAGAGACTAAAATTAGCAGTATTTATAATCTTTTTTTTGGCAGTCAGGTATTTTTTTTCCCCAAAATTTCACGACTGTGTCAATGCTATCCAGAAACAAATATAAAAACACAAGTAAAAATAAAATAATGAATAAAAAGTACATATATAAAGTGAAAAAATTCTCCATGCTAGAGTGTGGAGAAGCAGATAAGTAAGACAAAAACATTTAAATGCACTTCTGAAGTCCCAGTGAACTATAATATTTCCTTGATTAGAGAACTTGTATCTCTCTTACCCAAGAAGCAAATGAGTAAGTGCCAACATAGCATTTGTATTTAAATTAATTTGTTTGGTTTTTTTGCCAAAAATGCATAGCCCTTAAAACTGGTTTTGTGTCTAGTGGGCAGCAGGGAATTCCCTGATGCTATTGCTTCTCCATGAGCTTCAGTTCCATGAAGCTTGTGCTGGAAAGGGAGGAATGCAATAAGGAGGAGGGCATCTGTGTATTTTTGTGCTTTGTGGTTGTGAAGTAAACTGTGTTAGAGGGAAATTTCCCACAGAAAATAATTTAGGAACAAAAAAAGGCTTGGGGTGAACACAATGGGTTGTCATGGCCTATGGTCACAATGTACCAGCTGTTTTGCAGCTGATAACATTGTATGATAAATTAAAGGAAATTTCCTAGGGGCTGACAGATTCACATTGGTATTAAAAAAAATAAAATCACCACCAAACACCAAAATAAATAGAACATAGTCTGTTAAAAATCTACACATATATTTAATTTCTTAAGCACTACAGTTCTTAAACTCAGTCTGTTAAAATAGGCCTTCTGTTGTTGAGGTCTAATGTTCTGCTATTTCATTATCATTTCAACCTAGAATTACTTTGGCCTAACTCTGCAATTTGTATTGGATTTTGCTACAAACTTTGTATTACAATAATTGCAAAAGAGCAACAGTGTCTTCATTTCCCTGCTCACTTTGGTTGTCTCCAAATGTTTCATCGTGGACAGCATTTTGGTTTTTGGTGGTTATATTTATCTAGAATGATGAGAAGATTTAATAATGTATCATTCAGTTATGGGATCTATAAATGACAGGTATTTGGCTTTTACTTGATGAGAATTGCCCCTGGCAAAGTTTTCTGTCAAAGCCTAAACAGTAAAATAAAATTAAAGATTAAGAGAGAAGAGAAACAAGGAAAAAACCCCAAGCAAACAAAAAAAAAAAAACCATCAAAACAAACCAATAAAACTACTCCAAAACTATGGCTTCAGGTGTAGCATACAGGAGCAGCACTGAAGTGCTTCCAGTTACAGTGGACAAATGATGCTGGTCACTTCAATACCTTTGAGAAGAAAGTACAAGTCATTAGGATCCCTGACAACCTTGATCTTGCAGTTCACACTATGTGAGCAAAGGGTTCAAGAACACACAGGAGGGAACAGAGGACTTTAAGGATATCAGACAAACCTTCCATATACAATACATATGAAACAAAAAGTAAAGTAGATATTTTATTGTATTTTTAAGGCTATTTTGAGATCAAGCCTTTCTGCTTTTCATGCAGATGCTCTGAAAATCAGGATATTTAAATTCATTCTGCCAGTGCTAATGTATGTTTATTTCATTTTGATGCTCCAGTAGCTGTGCCCTTGCGTCCCTCAGGGGAGCTAATGGGTGCAGAGACATAGTACAGACAAAGATGAAGGTGTCAGGGGTTTGACAATTGGTCTGTAGTGCAGCAACTGCTGCAGACCAGATTTATGAGATTGCAGTAGGAGCGCATATTGATGAGGGAAAGCAGTGAGGACATATTTACATCAATGTGAGAGCAAGCCTCCGGGCAGGGGGTCTGCAAAAGACCTTCCACTGCTTCTGCTGTGGGGGAAGCTGGAAAAATAGACATTAAACAGTTCAACAGAAGTAAGGAAGCCAAATACCTACAAATCTATATCCTGCATTCCTTATTTCTATTTCTCCCCATATATCTCCTCCCATTATATCCCTCTCCAGTTCCAAGCCAAAAAATCAGCTTCTTCCTTTCTGTCCTCCCTAAGGCCATTTTAGAACCTCCAGCCTCTTCTGTAAGTGCCATTATCATTTTTGTGTTGCCAGTATCCTTGCACTGCAATGGCCCCTGCCATGTGTCTTAGATACCTATTTTGATCCCCCACTTGGATCATGGACATCATCTGCTGAGTCTTGTCCAGAGCTGAATGTATGGCTGACTGCCTCTGAGAAGAATGAACAGACTTCATTATCCTTATACTTCCCTTTTCCAACACATGAATAAGATATCTCTACTTCACTTGGGCACCTATTTGGTAGATTTGACTATCTAGGAAAAGGGAAGTAGAATTCGAGTTCAAAATAGCAAAAAAAAAGTGATATATTTTGTCAGCTAAAAATAGAAGATGCACTCAGCTGGATTGTAAACATACTCCTGGATGTGACTTTTAGGTGAGATGAATCCTCCCTTAGAAATGTCTCAACAGGTGAATCGTAGTGTGTGTACAAATCTGTTCAGAATCATTCACTGTGCTGATTAATCCAATTTTGTTTCAATGGCAAAAATATGATGAGCTAGGTAACATGTGAAAAGATTATGCAAACCAAGAGTCAATCCTATCTGTTGGTTTCAGGGCAGGGTTTGCCTAAATTAGGATTTAAGAGATTTGAATAAACCTCTTTCTCTGTTCTCCTTAGATAAAATAACATCAGTATAAATTGTTTGGTGGGGTCTCCAAAGAGATTAGGAAACAACAATCTTTCTTTCTGATGCCTCCCCAAATAATTTTAGAGCTTAAATGAAATGTTAAGGGAAAACTTTCTGCCAGCATTACAATGGAAAAGATGTGAGGTACCAGCAGGTGGTGCTGATACAACAAGTAAGCAGCGTCTGCGGGATCAGCTTTAAAGCCAATATTTCAAAACTTTTCCTTCCAGCTGATAACATTACCACGTCACTTTTAAATTTTAAATATTGACATCTTATTGCTGTGAAGGTTAAGAGCTGTAGCTGTGTACCAATGCCACACAAGTCTAAGTTCTAGATACACAGAGAACAAAAAGACAATATACAGCATTCTGTTCCTCCACTGGTTCAGGCAAACAGGTTAAAAACATGTTACATATCAGTCATGGAAATTCTCAGAAGCTTTGACAAAATGCTGCTGGTGAACTATAGGTCAAGTTGAGATGGTTTCTTTACCTTCAATATAATTCTCACCTGCATGAGTACCTTTGTATTACTGCAAACATAAAGAGACATGCCTGAAATGTTGCGTTGTATGGCAGACACTTGAAAAAGAATTTGTAGAGAAATAGTCTCTGCATAGAATAACGTCCCTACCACTTCAGCTTCTTATCTGAAATGGGATAATTTACCCTGTAACTTATATTTCCCACAAAGTCCTCTTAATACAAGTGTCCCATGGTTATACTGTTGGGGAAAGCATCAGTTATCCTTGATTTCTTTTTCCTCCTGTCTGTCAGAGCAGAACTTAACCATAAGTTAAGGTGAAATTTTAGGAGACATCAGTTAAAGTTCAGGTAACACATTATAAGGAACTTAATCCCAAGAAATACTAATTTGTTCTTTAATTTGCTAGTGGTAATTGCAGTGCATGGATTTGTTAAATTTCTGTTTCTTGTAAGTAGAATTACACACAGTTCTCATGCTTACTTTCCCGTTATCTGCACTGTGTTATAATATTTTATTAAGTCCCCAGTTCTTTTGGAAATCACTACAATTCTGTCTTTTTTTGTGTCGTTGTTTTTCTATTTAAATAAAGATCCTAGTTGCAGAGTAATGCTCAGAAAGACACTTCTATTAAAAATATCCACATTCAACTGTGTTCTTGACTCTAAGGGATGCTTATTCTTTTTTGTCTTTGTTTCTTTTATTCTTTTATCCTTTCTTATGTCTCAGAATGCAGTTTGGCTTGATTGATTCTTTTTTTTTTTTTTTTTTTTTTTTGGAGAGTGAAATTAAGAATGCGCCTGGAAATACAGGCAATACTTCATCCCCACTCACTTAAGCTTCTGACCTTTAAATCAATGCAAGCTCTAGAAAGTCATCTACAGGCATCCTGTCCATGCAGCCTTTCCTTTCATTTCTGAATTTTACATTTCTCATCTTTGGCAGTTCTTTAATCTTCCCTCATTGCTGAAAGAGTAAATGGAAGCAATGAGGAGGGAAAGAAGAATTAGAGGTGAATAACAAGAGACAGCTGTTGGCTGCTACTTCTCATCAACAACAGTATCTTCTAGGCTCTTAGAGACAAATGATAGAAATCTGAATCTACAAATCACTCTCCTATTAATCTGCATTAGTGGGGGCAGCCCATGGTGGAGTCCTAGAACCTGCCACACCTTGCAAGCTGAGAGATGATGAGCACCACCTGTGCCATTTCAGTGCATGTGGACTTTGGAAAAATACATCACCTGAAAAATGTCTATAAGGAAAGAATCCTGGAAAAAAGAGACATCTCTGCTGAGTCTTTGAAGTGCTCTGTACAAAGCAAAAGCCGAGGAGTTTAGGAAAGGTCACTTGTTGTGGGATAAATTGGTAGATTGATGCTTGCAGGGTTCTGTAAACTAAAGTAGCTGTGAGTCAACTGCAACTTATTTTTGGAAGCAAAATGCCTTTCTTCCATTAATTTACTTTTTTAATATCAGGTTTGGCCCTTGCTCAAATTGTGATGAAAAATTGAAATCTTGAAATATATTCATGAACAGAATTATTTAGGTCACTTTTAAAAAAAATTTCTTCATTATTTAGTTTAGATAGCTTGAAGTAGCTTGAATTTCCAAATAAGTAGCTTAGTAGATTTAGAGTATCCCAATTAATAATATGCTAATAGGTATTTTGGCAGATTCAAAATTTGCTGGTTTTCCTCAAAATATTTTTAGGGACAAATTTTTGAAACCAAGGCCCTTTCCTCACTATCATGTCAACTGTGACAATCTGGCACTGCACAGTCAAAAAATCCCTGTAGTGAGAAATTTCTGCTCAACTGTATTTATAAGAGAGGAGGGTTAAGTAGGTCTGCAGTCCTGCTGCTTTGGTTTTCCCTGCAGATAACTAAGAAAATAGTCTTGAGATTCTCCAAGTTCTTCACCAAGTAAAGTCCCTCACCTGAGTCAAGACACTCTCTTGTTATGTGCCTTGCTGTGGCACTACATTTCAAATTGTCTGGTGTGAAATCCTATTAGCAAATTGTGGTAGAGCTAGTGAAGGAGTAAGGTAAAAATGGTCCCAGGTTTGACAGTGAGGGAGGTTTGTGTGCACCCTGCTGATGCTGGGTATCCTCCCATTCACCACGAATTAAGGGAAAGCTGCTGCTTGCTACAGCACTGAAAAGCAACATTAGCAGGACTTACATTATTAAAAGAATTTCTGAAGAGTTAATTCATACTTCTGTTGTGATTTAGGAACCACAAGCTGTTCATGGGTCTGTCTGTCTTCAAAAAAGAGGTTGTTGGGAGTTTCCGCTAGTGTGTTTATGTAAACCTTGATTTCTCTCTTTGATTTGTTTTGTATTTAAGTGAAAAGCACTTAAAAACAAAAGGGTCTTCAACACCCCTCATTTTACTGCATAATTCTACATGATGATACACTAGTGAAGGTGAAATCTTCCCAAGATGGATATTTCAAGGCCTCACAGTTATGATGGAGCCAAACTCCCTGGAAAGACTCTTCCACATGGAATATTTTACAGAGTCCAAATCTCATGGGTGTCTGCACAAGCAGGCTGTAGGGCATTTCGGTTCTTGTTTGAAATTACTTGGTATTACGTGGTATCAGTTTCTTACTGTACTGGATTTTTATTCAATTTGCTATCAAAACTTTTCAAATTTCATCGCTATTAGGAACTGTTGATCTGTTAAGGGTTGCTCTTATGTTGCTTAACCCTTGTGACTGTGAAATTACATTCAGTATTGCTAGCTTCACCAAGTAGCTGGCATTGGCCCAGGACTCAAAGATACTAGCAAGGTGTAGCACTTTTAGATGTGCTAACATTAGTCTAGCAGAGCCAGAGTAAATACTGTCGGTGAGCTCTATCAGCATATCTCTTCCAGGAGAGAGACATAACAAGATAAAGATCTCTGATCAACAGAGAGATTTCTTTTATAGTGATGTCCCTGGCATGGCACATCTGTGAGGCAGTTAGATGCTAGGAAATAAACGAACCGATTTTTATTGTGGAAGAAAAGGGAAAAACTACGGTGAATTGCTCAACAGAATATTGTTGCATCAAGTAGTTCAAAAAGTAATTCAAAATAAGCATATTTTCAGCCATTGAGGGACTTTTCTATACTTCTCTTTTCTATATTTCTCTTATTGGTAATGACATTTAGCTCAAATTGCTTGTCTAAATATACTCTGAATTTTCAAAACCCCTCTGCTTCTGAATGTGAGTGGAGTCTTGGATTGCACAGTTGAACTTCTGGATCATTTCACTCAGAAGCTGCTTTCAGTGCTAAACCAAGGATGCCACTGTGTGGAATTTGTATTGGAATCTGGAGGTTTGATCATGTGGAAAGTGCTGGTTTAAGGTGAAATATGGATCACAGGATTCACAATTGTGATCTGTGATTTGATGAGTTGCTACTTGTCAACCACATGGAGACAGCTGTTCATGTGTGTTCTTAGTGAGTGACAAAAATAAAGAAACATGACTTAGATTGCCTACTTTTTAGTGAATATTGTAACCTTACAAAATGTTCAAGTTAGAAAGTTGGGTATTTTTATTTAGGTTATGTTACCTTGGAAAGGGTTAAAAATAAGAGTGTTGAAAGAGACATAATGTAACAGGAGTGGTTCAGTCATCAGAATAATTATACTGATAGCAGAGTCCAAAACTTTTTCACATGTGGAAGAAGTTGGAGAGCCTTCAGGCTGTAATGTGATCTGTGCAGGTTAACTGTCCTGACATAGTCAATTAGGTGAAGTTTGCCAGAAATCAACCACTGAAGACTATAGAAAGCAAAATTCAAAATCTGAATTCTGTGAATGTTGGAAATTGAGATTTACAAGGAAGCATTCTTTGTATCTTAATTTACGAAAGTTTCAGTTGAATGTGTATTTTATGTACTTCCACAATACCTCTGAGCAAAGTCAGCACGTCTATCCTGTCTGCAATAGAATTTTATGATAGAGAGGCTGATTTTTCCCAAGTTACCCAAATGGCTACAGACACAGAAAAAATATTTAACAGGATTTGGCATCTAAATACTTTTAGGAATCTGTTCATAAGGGATTTGCTTAGGATTACAGTGCAAAGCAGAAGGAGACTTGAATTGATGTTTTTGGAAAGGTCTCTCTGAAAAAAGCTTAGTCCCAGAAGCATGCACTAATATTTGCCTGTTTTTTTGAATGACTTTATTTCCATCAACTTCTGACACAGTACAGGTTCTCTTTTGTTTAGCTATGCTGAAATTGGGAATGAAACAGCTTCCTTCCTGTTATAACAAACTACCTCTTTGCATCCTGGAAACTCACTTCTAATACAGTGTTTCTAACTTTGTTCTTTTTCTGAATATACATTTAACTCATTTGTTCTTTGACTTTGAGAGACCATGGCATGAGGTCAATACTAAGAAGTGGTCAGAATTTTAAATATAGACTACAGACAGAGTTCCTGTTGACATTTGAAAAATCTGAGCTCTTCTATTAACCATATGCATTATAGGTCAGTTAAAAATTAAGGCAGGATAGAAGTAAATTACTTCCTTCTTCATGGTTTAAGAAAAGGAAAATGAATCTGAAATTGAAAGGTTTTTTAACAAACCAGTCTCATAGGGCTGAATAAATTAAACTGTCAGACTTTAGTCATTACACATCTTCCTGTGTGAAGCATGGAAATTGGAAGCACAGACTGTGCATATTATGTTAATACTATTTACTCTACTTGGTATCCATGACGTATCCTGGTGAATCTATGCTACAACAGAATTATGCCTACAGAAAAGAAAGAGAAATAAGGTTAATGAAACGGCATCTTGGCACTATAGCTAAGTAAAACACATCTCTGACTAGAGTGCTGAGCAGTACTGGGGGTATTCATGAGCTATTCTGCAGATGCTATGGCTCACATTAGCATGTATAACACCAAATCATCCTGTCAAAGAACCCTTTTTCTGTTCGACGGCATAACAAGGCATTGATTGTGATTGTTGGGTTATAGAGTCTGTCTACTGAGATTTGTGCAAGATGTTAAAATGACACAAAGGATCATATTCTTCACTAGAATCCAGAAGTGCAGCTTTCATAAAATACATTGTCCCCAAAATATAAGGAAAGACTACATTTAGGAGTGACTTTCTGTTTCATTATCCTTTAGTATTCTGGAGTGTTTTACATGGTGCTTCGATTTCACAGTAAACAAACTTCTCAGTTCCACCAAAGAGATATTTATTTTAAAATCACTTACAGAAAACCTATTGATTTTCCCCAGCACAGAGTTTTATTTTGTCATATTGAGTGACATCCTGAAACCTGGGGTATTATTTGAAAGTAGGCAATTTCTTTTCAGGTAAAGATGAGACAAAGTTGATGAGCATTTTTGTCTGCTCTACATTGCATTGGCTTTGACAGAACAAACACCAAAGCACTGTTGGATATTGGACCATTCTTTTATGCTATGTAATGTAGATGCTACATAATACAGAGCTGATACTTTGGGAGTTAGTGACTATTTCTAGGGCTACAGGTAGCCTGTCATACTCCATTATGCTGTCACCAACTAGTTTTACTTTGGAAAATCTTAGCCTTAGTTCACTAATTCAACATACATGCAAGCTGTGGTATGGATATGCAGGTGATGCTCATTCTCTGGCCTTAGCAATGTAACATCTTGTGCAGCTACATAGTGATTCTGCAGCTGGAACAAGAACGACCTTACTACATTTGCTTTGGGGTCAATTCCAAGAATCATAGCCCGTGGCAGCAAGGGGTTGGAAATAGATAATTCTTAAGGTCCCTTCCAACCCTTAATGTTGTATAATTGTATGATTGTCTATGAGTTCTAGCAAGAGTGAAATGGTGAAAAAAAAGTAATTTCAGAAAGATTGAACAGTTTTCATTGTATTTTTTTTCTTCACAGTTAGGCACAACAACCATTTTCCACCACTTGGGTCCCCAGATGCATGGGCAGTCAAGGCTGTTACATGTTAACTGGGAGAGTCCTTAGTTGGTGATGCTGAGTGTGAGTTCCAGATATGTCCATGGACTGGCCTAGAGATGTGCAAAAATAGGTAAAAAGTCAAAAGGTTAAAAAAAAAGGTAAAAAAAATATATAGTGACAGTAAGTGTGGTGACTGGGAGATGAGGAGAGGGGGGAGACATTCTTGTGACTTAAAACAGGCCAATATGTCCCTAAGAAAGGCTCAAAACTCAAGAATTTGGTCTGAGAGCAGTTGAAGTCATGCTCATATCTGCAAATAGCATATTTGATGTCAAAGAAGTTTCTGAAAGAGGTTATGAAGCTGAGTACATTGACAATTTTCTTGCCCCTGGTATGCATCTTGACGGTTGTACTATGATACAATTTGGAGGCAGATATTTCTGCTGAAAGAAAGTAGAATTTTCCAAGCCATTGGTCACAGACACAAAATGACGTAAAATGAAAGCTGAATTATGGCTCTGGTGCAATATAATATATAAGAATCTATTTAAAACTGACATATAGCACAGTTTTGAGAAGATTCTAATTTATTTTTTTTAATTAGACAGGAAGTGACTGATGAAATTATTTGCATTTAGCACTGTGGAATGCAGTGAATTAATTTATATATCACATTAATATTTCTGTTTAAACCAGCATAACCTATTCTTAATTTGCTTTTCTGATGAAAATATACAGTTGTAATAAATTTGAGAATGAGAGGAAATTACCAAGTTCCAAAATGCTGTTTCACAGCATGTTTTACCAAGTGAAAATTTGGGCAGATCATCTAGAGAATCTATAATCCAATTTCTCTTTATTAACAGTAAAGCTAAATGTGTTACTTCATTCACTTTGGACTTAACAACAAGTAAGAAAAGGTTATGACTGGATAAATGTAGCACATGAAAAGAGGAAAAACCCAAATATAATTTAAAATAATATAGATCCTAGGATAATACCTTTGGTAAAAGACATGGAACAATAAAGGAATGGAGATGTGGGAAAATGGAAGGAACCCTTTAGGGACACCTCAGATACTTTTGCAGTTGACTCGGTGGCAAATATATTTAAAATACACCTAGTTGGTTTTGCTATTTCATTTTAAAATTTCATTTGAATGGGTGGTCGGGAGTCACAAAATTCACTGGATAAGAAATATATTGCTGCAGAAGAAAAATATCTGAGAAAGAAGTAAGATTATGCAAGATATGTGTCACTTAGGAGGTTATACTCTAATTAAAAGAATTAATCCTGGGCAAATTTACATGAGAAAGGAAGAAATCATAGAAGCTCAGTGTGGTTTTTTGTGCAATCTTAATTTTATTGGACTTTATGCTTTTGTCCAGACAACATAAGTGGGCTGTAGAACACAAAACAAGGCTGGAAAAGTGCTGTATATCTGGTTCCCTTTGTTCTTAGGGAGTGACAAATACGCTTCCCACCAGACTTCAAAAGACCAATCCACGTGGTTGAAAGATATGAAACCCTGGAACTGTATAAATACACATTAAGTATTAAAATAAAATGTTTACATCCAAATAACAGGACCTTTCTATAATCTACAAATATTTCAGTACATAAACAGGCCCCTTCAGAGTGGTGGAGAATGTAAAGGGAATGAGTCTCCCTTGAAGGAAGTCTTTTGCAGAAAGCTGGCATTTGAGTTAAAATTGCTCTTTGATTCAGACTGCACCAATCTGACAACTCTCACACACTGTGTAAGACACGACTGCTTATCGAGCAGGGAAAATGTCAAAAAGCAACATGATTTATTTGCCAGCAATGTAGGAAATGCACTCTACACTACAATGGGCTTGACCTAAGGCCCTTTAAATTTAACAAGAGAATTTTATAAGTCCTGAGCACTACACGTTCAGGAAATCATGGGCAAGAAAAGCCACTTCATCAGACTCTCCTGACTGCACTGGTGTGGTGATCTCCTTAATATTTTCTCTCTCACCTCCATCTGGTGCTGGTACTAGCCAAATGTTGATAGACTCATTTGCTTTCCTGCTGGAAAAAAATGACCAGTTTTACAGCCCCATGTCCTCCTTTTATAACAGCTCCATCAGCAGTGTTAAGAGTTCTCTAAAAGTGCTGGGCAAACCTCAGCATCCACACACCACCATAGACAAAATGGGCCACTTGAAGCCATTACAGCCAGCTGTGCTCTAAAGGTGAGACTTTTGGCAGTCTCACCAAATGGTCCTTGAGAAGGGAATGAATTTTTATGTTTCTTTTGCATGGGGGAGTTTTTTTTAAAAGGGAAGGACTCATGACATTGCATAGGGATGTGGGGCTCTTCCGTTGAGAAAATACCCATGCATGGAAATGAAATACAGGAACATTTCTTATCTCCTCACTTGAATAACAAGGTACTGGACTGCATCTTCAATGCAGTGGGAGCTAGTGGAGCTGAAACAAATAGGCACGTGACAGAGGGAAAATTTTTAAAAATGCCAGATCTGGAGGTCTGGCCATGCTATTGTCTGTGAAACATTTGAGAAATAAATATATCTGGTTAAAGTAGAGTGGCTGGTATTTTCCAAGCATTGAGGGATTTTGGATCTCATGTCTTGCAAACCCTCAGCAGCATGTGTGATTTCCTGGCTGCCCTTGAAAACCCAAACACTGGAGATACATGCTACTTTTGCAGGAGTAGCCTAAATACTACATTGTAAATAGTATAGCTTTGTACTACATGCCTACATACTACATGCCTACATTGTAAATAGTATAGCTTTGAAAACAATACAATGAGATTTTTCAGGTGGTCCAGCCATGTCATCTCTTGTGGCTGGGTTGAGGTAGGGTTTGAGGTCCCGCACACTGTTTTGTGTTGATGTAAGAGTTAAGTGTTGGGTCATGCAAATATGTGTGGAGAAGAAATGCCTGCAGTCTCACTTCTCCCTAGGTACATACAGTGCATAAATATTTCAGCTCTAAGTGCTTCATCAGGCAGTACTGTCAGTGTTTCCTTTGTGAAATGTGGTAAGTCAGAGGGATTTGTCCCATGAAGCACCAAATGAACCCTGCTGCTGTAAGTGACCTTTTGGATATGATTACTTGGATTTATTTTTCAAATATTATGATTATTTATTCTACAAGTCAAATTTATCTTGCCAGACTGAGATTAGAGTCCAGGTAGGACTGAACCTTGACATTTTAGCAACATTTTATTTTATAAACTTAAGGCTATATTTGGTGAATTTTATTATGTTACAAAACTAGAAGGAAGAGGATCGATGACTTTTTTGCCTCTTCACAGAGATTTTTATATTGAGATTCATCAAAGGCAGCAGAGCCTTAAAAGCCCATACAACAGCCTATTTTACTCAGTTCCAAGAATATGTCATGTGGTTACATACTGAACAGGGCTGTGTGCAACAGAGCAGACTTAGCTGAGCTGACTGAAGAAAATGTTATCATTAGCTCTGTAGGCAAACAACATTAGGAGACAGAAAACACTTGTGGAAGCCAATATGATTAAATCACTGCTTGCTAGTCACAATCATGTTGCCTGTCATGTCCAAAAATATCAATGGAGTTATTGAAGGTAGGACTAACAAAGAGTGCAAGTGTCAAATCTTTGAGGGGGGAAAAAGTACCAAGCTTATCCTTTCCTTTTTTTCCAGGATAAAAAAGAAAAAGTCTTGATTAAAGGAAATGATATCATGGGATTTTCTAAGTAACATTCAAGATACTGAATAGAAAGATCAGCAGCAGAAATGAATCAAAACGTCAAGTAGATATTGTTAGGGAGTCTAGCTTTTGCAAAAGGTTCCTCATGGTTTCCATACTAATTAACCAATAGAAGATGAACCTTTTTCTCTGGCAAATTACCATGCTTCAACAACAATCACTGCGGGTTATGAGGTATCAGGCAGTGACTTGTAATGAGTCACCTTAGGACCAGAATTTATGTCACTGTGCAGTCAGCCCTGCCACCCTACACATCTGGCCACCTGCTGGGACAATCCGTGCAATGCTGGGCAGCAGTGCTGCACTGACCTCCTCAGACATCTGGGTTCCCATGATTCTGAGCACTTCTGCAAGACTCTCCTTTTTGTGATGTAGATGTACTGCCTGTTGCATGTAAATGGGTGTATGAAAGAGGCCAAGTGGCACTGACTTGCTTGTATCCACAGCACTTAGCATTCTACTACTCTAGAGTAGGTTTTTCAAGGAGGTCCTGTTAAAACAGGCCCAAACAGATCAGGCTAGCAATTAAGTAATACACTCAGGGCTTTGGTTTCTGAATTCACTTCTGTGCCTTCTTTTGTTGACCATGCAGTGCAAAGGCATTGTTACATTGTCCCAGCTCATATAATCTGCTACTTTATCCCACTGCAGTGTCCTATTTGGCATGTTACACACAGATGTGTATGTTATTGTTGCTTGAAAGCGACAATAATAAAAAAGGACTCATTCCTCACTGCACTGCATGTATTATATAAAAATTTCGTATATAATTTGGTTCTCATACAGTGAGAAGTATGTAAACAGATGTGTCAAAAACTTCAGCCTATGAACAATATCAGCTATCAGAAAAAAAAATACATGCAGGTTGTGAAATGAAATTTGGAGAAACAGAATCAGTTACCAGGCAGTGCTTTTAAATGTATCCATTAGTAGTGATGAGACTTTAAAGTCTTTCTGCCGCCACACAATGAAATGAACTGTATTGGAGCAAATGTAATAAACACCAGAAATATAATAAGTATTGTAGCCTGCTGCGAAAGGAAATGGTTTCCCTAGCAATAAAAAATGATGCCAGAAAAGCACCATTTCTCTCCTCTTACTTTCTTGCTGAGAATTTTAAAATTCTCATGTTTATCTTCTGACAAGAAGAATCAAATATCTACTATCTTGCTTCAACTGAGGTAAACAGATGCATAGTGAATAGATTTCATGCTGATTAGTGACTGGCAAATTTTATGATTTCAGGCTCTATTAAAAATATTAATGATTTTAACATTAGTGTGTATTTCCTGATGGACACTATGGGAAAAAAATTGCATTATATAACTGGCATGACATTTGAAATGGTGAGCACTGGCATATCATCTACAGTGATTTCAGTTCTCATACCATTACCTCATATGACTATATTTAATCTTTAAATCGAATTCTCAGATTTTGTACTTGGGGGAAATGGGTAAGAAAGGATTTATGCTCTCTCCCTATCCTAATAACAGTTAGGAAATAAATATCTTTCCAATAGTGATTAATTTTTGTGTTCTTCTGTTGAAACTTCTTATGAAAAATCAAGCAGGAATTCTGAAATTTGATTCCTGTAGGACCTGATTCTTCTTTACACTGACACCCAAACACTGTTCTGACAACATGAAAGTACTTGAAACCATACACAGTTTATTCTCAAGATATAAGAAAAACTTTCTTGTTATTCCTGAACACAAAAAAGTATGTGCTTTGTAGGTATATTGTATAAATCTATAATTCAGATTTTTTAAAATTATATTCTCCAGCAAAACAACTACATACAAATTTAAAAATTCTGTATTGCTGTCCTTGAAAGAAGTAAACAAAACCAATCCCTTCCGTGCTAGTCTCTTGTCTATAACTTTTGTGACTTAGTTGTGAACCTTAGAGCACTGTGTTGTGGGATGTGGGGAGCTGATTTTTGAAATAATGATCAAAAAATATTCTGAACAAAGATGAGGTGTGCACAGCATACATTGTTACTGTTTTGAAAACATATTAAAAAATGTAACATTCCGAAAGAATCTGTTCCTAGTGGGGTGAATAGGGCAAGGAACTAAAGAATAGATAGGTGAGTGGATGCTGCACAAAGCAGTAGGTCACTCTCAATTAAAATGCTATGGGTGGTCTGCAGTGTTGATGGTCAGGAAGAGTATTTTGCTTCCACACTGCAGGAGTTCAATGGCAGTCTGGTGGACTAAAAGCTCAGTCTGTGATCTAAGTACAACTTGAGTATATGCAGTCCTACCCAATGTTTAACCTCCCCTAAGTGCACATTTCAGTGTCAAGTACTCCATAGCTCAATAAATATGAAGAATCTTAACTATAGTTTTTCTGAAGTACTTACTATGGCTGAAAGTAAATCCAGTATTTAAGAGCTTTACATTAGATTCTCATTCCTGCCATAATGTGTCTGTGTGTGGCTGAAAGACAGTACTTTAATTCCTCTTTGGGCAATGGATTGGATGGCAAACATGTAAAGTACATTGGCCCTTGAGCCTTTGAGACACTTGGGAAACAGTCCTGGTTTTGTGGTATGAAGTATAGATAATATAGTTTAATTTGAAAAGAAAACTTTCCCATGAAAAGCTGAGCCACAAATATCCTAAGGGAAATGATCAGATGAATATTATCTGCTTGAATTTCCTCTTTTCCTGTGTGCTCTGTCTTCCAGACCAACTTGGAGCAGACTCCAAAATTTGATAAATTCACATGAAGTCATCAGTCTCAGAGCCTCTCAGAAGAGCTTGACACAGAACACCAGGCTGTGACTATTGCTGTATTGCTTTTGGAAGGGTGAAGCTGACAACAGCTCAGCCGTGTTTCAGGGGATGTGAATGTCTCTCACATTACATAGAGATCATCAAAGCAAAGTATTTCTAATACAATCTCTTTGCCATGAGTCTCTGGTTTCCTTCTCCTGAATATGGACTTCAGCTTAGACTTCTCCAGCACAACATTTAAAAATCATAGCCCTTGAATTTTCCAGAGTTCGTTCACCTTCTTTTTGCAGACTCTCATTCCATGCATTTAAGACAGTTGTCACCGTTGTTGAGTCATGTCCACATGTGGATATATATTCTTCATTGTAGAGGGAAAAAATGGTTTCATTTTAGTGGTTTCACTAGATAGAAGGCCAAAGCATTCTATGGCTCTTTACTCTCAGTAACATTTTATTTTTGTTTTAGCCATCTAAAATTACTCTCTAACTCTTCATTTGATCTCTGAAAGGGAGTGTCTTGACACAAGGGACAGCACAAGCTGTATATATGCTCTTAGGGATGCTTTCCCTCCCTTCATTTATGGTGCCTTTTCATTTCCTAGTACTCCCATGCTGTCAGCTTTATTGTTGATAATTGTTGATACTATGATATGTATTATTCTATGAATTTATTAAATATAAATAAAATAATTTTTTTTTCTGAAAAACACCAAGAGTTGTATACGTAGTGATTTTTGGTAAGTCATGTAACACAGCTTGCAGTGCTCTTTGTTTTTCCTCTGCCTCTTTATTTTACTTTCACCACTGCCCTGCACTGGCGTTGGCCAAGGATTGCAATGCCATTGCTAAACCTACAAAATATGTGAGAATTGAATCACAAGAATCCTGGGGAGAGGAAGTCCCAATTTTATATCACCTTTTTGTTTTCCAAATATCCCAGCATTAATTATGGGATGCAATGTGTGTTCACAGGGTGTCCTAAAAGTGCCTTGGAAGGACTGGTCACACTGAGTGAAGAGTGGGGTAGGTTCACTCAGGAAGGCATTTCTATCAGACAGTTAAAGAGTGAGGGGGCTATGCCTGGTGTGTCACCCCACAGCAGACACAAACTCAGATGACCAGTCCCAACCCAGCTCATCCCGTAGGAAATCTCCTCATACAGCTCCATAGACTTCCACACCTCCTCCTACTCCAAACTCCCAGTCATGTGTTCTACCTGCTCCATAGGAATTTCTGAGAAGTAGCTATCTCTTCTTGTCACCTCTCTTGCTTTATTGCAGGTCTCACTGACTTTAGAGTTATTATCCCACCTCCAGCTCCAAAGCTGAGTGTCCTGTCCCAGATGGCAAGGAAGGAGGCCACCAGTCTCTCTGCGTGTTGATAGCAGTGCTATGGCTCCACTTATCAGGGGAGGTTGCAGCAGCCTGGAGGGTGACTACACACAAAATATGGGGTCCAGGCATGGCTTCAGGATCCCAGCAGCTTTCAAAGGTTCCCTTTCACAAAGGTCCTTGATGAGGTTTTTGGAAGGAAGCTGAGCACAGAGGGTGTTGTGTCAAGGCACTGCTGAGGTTGCTCTGGTGGCTGAAAAAACATATAATTGGCAAAATGTCACAATCCATCTGTGACACATAGAATTTCCTTTGTGCCTTCTCAGACAGTTCACAGCATCATGACCACTCAAAGGAAGTGTTTGGCATTACTTGCAGTGGTGATAGTGCTTAGATTGGGCAGTGGCATTTTCAAGTTTTCCAATGAAACTTAAAATATCACAGCTGGCAGAATTGCCAGCATCAGTTGCTAAAACTACCATGATAAACTGGGTTTTCACTTCTCCTTACTGCATTGAATAAATTGAACTCCCTTCAGCTTGCTACATGCTGAATATTCAAGACCAGACTCCAAATGCTGTGTTTCTGTCAGAGCAGCACTGACATTAAAAAATCTCCTCGTTAATTTATGAAGTAGCTTCACCTTTCTGTACTCAGACACAAATTCTCTGCCTCCAAACACTGCAGCTGTGCAGTACCACATGAACTACCAGTAGTCTTTCCTCCTTGAAGTAGCTTTATGTCACTGCTAGAGGTTGCGTATCATTAAATTACACTTTGGCATTCTTTTGTGTGTGAGGACCTATGGACATGCATTATTCAAAAAAGAAAAAGCTTTTCCAAGACTTAGCTAGGTTCAGCTGACTGCTTGCTCTTCTGGAAAGGAGAGAGGACTTGCATAGTAACTATGGCTCAAAGCAAGCATACTCAGTGATGTTGTCTGATGCATTGCATGCAGCAGGCAAAACTAAACTAATACAAAACTCTGATTAACATGAAGTCACAGAGTATTCCTGCCTCACAAAGTTTCTAGAGTTTCTCTGTTGCCAAGGTCTGCAACATGTTTTCCACTTGGTAAATATTTGGCTGTTTGTTTGGAGATTTGGGGGAAGGGGTTTCTCTTTTTTAAAAAATACTTTGACAGCTTAGGCTGTGTTTAAATTCACTGAAAGTAGGTAGTGCTGCAGTGGAGGCAATGGGAACACATTCTGATGTCATGTGAGGAAGTTCAGTTTCAGGCCACATGAGTCCTTTGCTGAGTGTGTTCTATAATATTTCCTGTGGAGTTATTCCTGCCTGGCAGAAGGACTCCATTAGGACATGGTGCTATTACAAGCTTTTTTTACCTTCACTGTGATCTCAGAGGGACACTTTCATATTCTCTCCGACTTCCTTAGGAACTAATTTATCTTTGCAGAGCTTGTCCTGCTCTTTGGAAGGCAGAGGTTCTTATAATTAAAAATCTGGCTAAGAACTGTTCTGGGGAAAGATATATGCCTCTAGAATACATTTTTTTTTAAGTGTATAGAATATGTTTTTTCTCCCTCTTTTTAAAAGCACTTATCATGGTGAATAATTAATATGATCTGGGAGCACATGGCAACTTTTATCTGAAGTCTCCTATTCCGGGAGGTAAGCGTTCTGATGACAGAAGAAGGAATGAAGCATAGAGAAGCTTAATTCAGAACAGATAAAGCTGTACAGGTCAGAAAAGATGCCACATGGGGCAGCAGTTTTGGGGAAGGAAGTAGCTACTGAAAACAATGAATTATTTCCTTTCACGAGGGAGAAAAGTGTCCTTCACTAGTGTCTTTTACTAGGGAGAAAAAATTATAAGCAAAATTCTGAGTGGGATTAGAGCAGTCCTCAGGTCCAGGACCTAGAAGTTCAGAGCTATATATCACTGTAGGCAGAAAGCAGTTATCTATCTGTACAGCACAGTTAGCTCTTTGTACCTGAGCTGGGTACTTCAGGTGCAGCCAGGCATCCCAGAAGTGCCTGAGTTTATTCCTTCCCACAGGCGGGAACATCATTTTGACAATGGAACTTAGAAATTGCACCATAAAATGTATTTGTTGAAATGCAGAAATGAGCTTTCCCCAAATTATATAAATTGCAAATGGGCATGAAGGGAAGCTGATTTTCTACATGACTGAATATCCAGTTTCAGGAGACTAAAGATGAGGCCTTTGCAGGGTAATGGGATCCTGACAGAAGCCTGTAGTTCATGGACACTGGGGTGAACCTTATGGTTCATATGGCCTTGTTGTCTATGGATCAGCACGTTACACTCTGCCAGGCTTTTTTGTTTGGTTGGTTTTTAAAGTCATGTCTACAATGATGCATCAAGTTAGCTTTTATATCTAACACAGCTTCCTAATCAAAAGAGTGAAAAACTTGTCTCCTCTACCAGGGGTTTGCACAGAGATGAAGCATGCCAACTAAGTAGATAATCAGATGCTTTCACTGAAGTCCCAAGGCTATGGAAGGATTATCTCTCTCTGCCTAAGTCAAACACGCTGCAGTGAAATAGGGGCTTTTTTCTATAAATACTGAAGTGTAAACTAAAGGCTTCTCTCATGTGCAAAGGGCCTAAGAGCAAAGCTAACTTTGCTCCATTCACTGAACAAAGGCTTCTTATTCTTACAGTACAAAACTAAAATTCCCTGGACCCTTTCATGCTAGTGGTGACAGCTGGAGCCAAATATCCCATGTAATACCCTACTATCTGGTAAAATAGGCAAGCTCCATGCTGGGAGTGGCCTTTGCCTTATATTATCTCCCACACGATGCCTGGGAGCTGTGAGAAAATGTGAAAATCCGTCCATGCCAAATACATTCCAGAGACCCTTCTAGTATTTAAGAGTAAATATGATTTCAGTTCCTGTGCCTGTGGACACTTCTCAGAGTCATTCCACTTTCTAGAAAAGAGGTGTATTATGAGTTCATTTTTTATGATCTATAAATGTATAATTTTAAGAGAGGCTGGTGTAACACACAACATCTACAGTGAAATTTAGAACAGCTTTTTTTTTTTCCTTGCTGGCTATTTAAATGGTTTAATACTGTCTCCAATGCCCAGCTCTTAGGCTGAAGTTTTTTGAAAGTGCAAACAGATGTAGAAACAGAGGTAAGTGCTTTTGTTAGCAAACAGGCTACCACTTCTGTAATGCTAAACAGTTTTTGAAAGGAATTTTATACTGCTCATGATTAAATGGATGGATTTACACACTGGGATAGCTTATTTTTCCTAACAAAGCTAATCCATGGATCACTTTCAGATGATTGTGTTTATTTTTTCCACACTGTTTTGGCGTCCATGAAGATCTACTTTAGAAAAGAACTGTGATTAAGAACTGATCTAACATTTCCTAGTAATAGATATAGGGAAAACAGGTGAACCTTGAGAAAAGCTAAAGATGAATTGTAGTGAAATACATGCTTTATCCATTAGATTCACAGCCTTCCCATAGGAATGTACATATGTTAAAGTAGTCTCGGGAGGGCTGTTATTCCTTGCTAGCAGCAACATCATGCTGTGAATTACAAATAAAAACATATATGGCTCACACAGGGCTGTTAAACCTAAGATATCAATCTGTCTCTGGACACACCTAGAAAAAGTACAATTCCATTAATTTCACTAAGGCCAGTATATCAGCCAGGGGATCGTTTGGAAATAGTAACAAGAATACAACTGAAATTATTAAATTTGGTTTGATTCACCTCATCCAGTACCTCCCACCTTATCTTGTGGTAGAACTATGATAAAGATCAGGACTGTTCATTTTAATTAAAATTAGCAGATCCATGTAGCTAGAGGAACTGCATTATTCGTAATTCTAAAGAGCTACCAATTCTGCTAGACTAGGTTTGTAACTGCAGTAAGCAGAAACCTAATTAATGTTAGGTGATCATCCCTTTAAAAAACTTAGGTTTGGGCCTCCCTATGGAAATCAAACCAATTTGGATGAATTCAGAGAAGTCCAAATGCTTCAAGTCCAACATACATACCAGACTGGTTCCAGGCTGGGAGCTAAATATCACTTTAGTATGGTGCAAAAAAGTACCATTTTATTTTAAGATCAGACAAAAGTGTGGTTCACAAACCCCTGAGTCACCTGGCAAATATCTAAAGCATTCTTGCAAGTGCTACAAGGGGAGAAAGTCTTCTGTCAGATGACTTAAATCACTAGGTTATGGTCTGATAATCGAAAAACCTCTGTGCTAGTCTTTCTAAGCTGTGAGAACTTCCTGTTCCCTCCATGTTTTCCTGGGTCAAAAAAGGGACAACTGTCACAGAAATAGAGTTTTTGGCACCCGTGCATATAGGTCCATGTAATACAAGGATAACTTTGGCCATGGAGAGTTAACAGGTGGGGTCCAAATATTGTAGTAGAATAAATCTCATTGGTAAATTGTGAACATGTGTGCAATTGTGGGCAGGATTGAAGCCAAAGTTAGGAAAAAAGCACAATTTCAGTGATCTTGCTGGGATCTGCATATAGTGTAACGACACAAGTAACTTAGACCATGGAAGTTGAGGGTTTTATTGATGAGGTAGATCATGTTGTACTGTTCCCATGTGGTCCTATAAGCACACCATCAGCTGGCTAACCCAGCTAGCAGCAAGTGTAACTGAGATGGATTTAATGAGATATGTTTAATAAGTACATTCACAATCAAGTTCAACACACAGGATTTTTTGTTTTCCCCAGGCTTCTGACAAAACCTGTGACCAGCTGTGAAAGTTAATTGTATGTTATGCTGTAACTGTCTGGGGCTGGCAGAGAACCTTTATTCTATGGTATATTTTTGTCCCTTGGCAGCAACACAGAAGGAAGGAAGGAAGGTTGGATTTCATTTTCCCCTGGCTTGATGTATAACAAGTATGGCAATGTGTTGGTACATGTTTTTATGTTGCAGTGAGTGCTAGATATGCTCTTTTAAAATTTTGTCTTTTTGCTTCCACAAAGTGGAAGGTTCTCGAGGGTTCATTTTTGTGTAGCAAAGGTAAATCCTGCAATAGTGCTTGCCTAGTTTGCCACTGCAGTAAACACTGAAGGAAATTTTCTGTATTCTTTTGTATCCTTAAAAGGCTTTGTTTTTCTCATCTAGGACATCACTTGGTGTTTTTTCCTGTTTTGCCTTCTCACACCTTATCATCCCTTTATTAATAATACTTTACTATCCCTTTATTAATACTACTGTGATACCCATCTACTCCAGTTGCGTGACTGCTGGTATTTGCATTCTAAGCTATCCTGTTTTTCTTTTACTGATTGAGTTATTTGAAATCATAGCAGCCATTTTGAGTGGTCTGTTCCAACAGCAATTATTAAAATAAAATTACTTATATCAGTCAGATGATTTTCAAAGTCTCCTTTTCTTCAGCTTTGTGAGTAGTCTCTGCTGCATCTTTCTGGAGACTACACCATCACATCAAAACCAGAGAGCAGCTAAATGTTTTTTCATGGGGTTTATATTAAGAATATTCTTGGGCATTCCTTATCTCATGGCATTCCCTCAATTCTTCTCTGAGCACATCCCCAGCTGCATCCTCACATGTATGTACTGATGATATTTTCCCTTTTTTGTGTGTTCCTTTTTTCCTGTTCTAAATATTTGCAGTTGATAATTTCCCAGATTCTCTCCCAGAGCCCTCTTGTCAATCAGCTTCTGCTGTCCCTTCCTGACAATGACTGGTTCAGCCCACATTCTGCATTCTGTATATCTGCTCTGTGGAAGTACAAATTCTTCTTTAGCATTGCAGAAGATACCTTGAAAGGATCTTTGTCTCCAGTCTTTGTCTCCACTGGATAGGGATCAGCACTTTACAGAGCTGCTTATCATTGATGTCCACCTGGAGGCTTTGACCAACATAAGACATGCTCAAATTCTTGTACCTAAAGTGAGCTTTTGCAAAATCACATCTGCACTGGCTGTGGACATAACCTTGATCTGGGTTCAACCTGCACACCTGATTGCCTCAGCTTCTTAGTTATGAAGTAGAAATCCAATGCTTATCAGGTAGTTTGGAGTAAATGTGTTCAAAATTATGAGCTGGCGTAAAATGTTAAGTAATTTATATGGTCATGGTCTGAGTTAAGCAGAAACTGAAAAAAAAGAGGCCTCTTGGAAATTCTGCTGCTTAAAAAATTGTGAAATATACAAGTACCATCAAGGAATTACAGAAATGTTGTATAATATAATAGCACTATGACTGTAGTTAACACCTAAAGGATAAACTACATAGTGTTGTTAAAATTTGAATAATCAAGGAGAAAAAAAATCATCCATCTTATTTCCTAATGAGGTCTTCCAAATAGAACCCTACATAACCTTTACTCAATAGGTACCTTACTTGCAAAATGTACATTCAGTGACCACAATACTGTACAAATATTATAAATGAGCAAATGTTACAGTGTATACCACAGAAAAACACATTTCCTCAATTTATTTCCTATTACTAAATCTTTTCACAAAATTCAAGTTCCAGAATGAAAGGTCAAATACTATAAAATAAAGATTAAATACTCCAAAAGATTTCTCTCTAGAGTTACAGCTTCAAAGTGGGTTTCTTATAAATTCCATAAATGGAATTATTTTTATTTTGGTGCTCTGCTTCCTGTATTAAATGAGGGAAGAAGAGGAGTCACCATAACAACTGTTCTACCACCAAGAAAAGCAGCATTTTCTTAGACCAGTACATCTATCCTATAAATAGATCTATAAATATATATTTGGGGTGTATTGTCTAAGATTGACAGCAATTACATCACTGTTGACACAATTAAATGAAGAAGCACACCAACATCCTGTGTCCTAGCACCCACAGGGCCATAATTTCTCCTTTTTATTTTCCTCTCCTTATATGCATTTAACCAGGTACATGCAGCAACATTTCTACATGGCACCACAGAGTTCTAATGTTTCTATTTTTTCTTAGTGCAAAACCTATAAAAATATATTACGTGGCACTGACAAAGTTTAGCAAAGAGCAGGATCAGTTTCTTTTGTTCCAAGTGGACCTGGAGTGCTTGAGCTATTTGCCTACATGGAGAAGCTGTCCTACTGACCACGGCATTGGAGGTAGGTGAGTAGTCTTAGAGGATATCAAGGCCTGGAGCTCTGATGTAATGTTAATGTTTAATATCACTACTGAGCTTCCTGTGTTAGAAGTGTCTTTACCTCGTTATCAGCATCAGTTCTTTCTTCCCATTATAAAGAAAACAACATTTGATACAAACGAGAAAGCAATCAAATCACAGTTGGAGTATTCCCTAGTTCATTCTAAAGTTTAAGTGTAGCTGGATAAAATAATTACAACACAGCAGTGTTGGTAAACAAAACTAATTTACATATAATATCTCACTCCATGCATCCAAAGAGCTCTCTTAATCCCAGGTGGCATTTTCAGTCACAAGATTATGCATGTAATAGCAACAGACCTTTTTATCCCTCAAGTCTTCCATTTAGCCTCTGGAGGCAGATAATATCTCCTAGCTTGTCAGTGTGACAAGGAAAATGCTCTAATCAAACACTCCTGTGGACCATTATAGCACATAATAACAGAGGCTTTTGATGGCTTTATCAGACATGCATTGGAAGGTTCCCTTTCAAAAGACAAACAAATTATTTTGTTTTAATGCAAGGCTTTGGGATATACATACATTTAGAAGGATAGAAACTGAGAGACAAAATGGAGGGACAAAACTATTATATCTCCAGTGACACAGAATAATGTGGTTTGTATATATTATGTTTAAATTGAAATGCTCTCATCACTGATTCCCAGGGTTTTCAGCATGATTTCCAGGGTCTGCCCTGGGAGCTAGTAATGTGCAAAAATCTGCAAATTGTATTATAACCTTTGAAGTTTAAAAGCTGTTCAGAGCTGCCCCACTTGAGGGGTGATTTTGTCAGGACTTGAAAGAGTGAAATCAAGCCAGCGTGGAGGAAACTGGTGTGCCAGACCCCTGCAAGGAAAGCCTGAGGGACCACACGGAGCAGTGTGGGTCACTTTCAAGCCATCCTATAGAAGAAATAGCTGTGGAGGGTGTTAGATTGTCTAGCTAAGCTGTCTCTGCTTGGAGAGAGGTCTGGTGAGTTCCTGCAGTCTCTGAGAATCTGTCATGAACATGAGCAAATTTGCATGTGTACATTGGTACATGCTACAGTTTTGCTTACAGGTGAAAGAAACAGAAGGTGGACTATGCTGTGCACACTGCTGGGGTGTGGAAGAGCACAAATGATTATGCAAAGGAGTGAAATTATGTCAGGTTGAACCATGAGCTAATGAACACTGTGTTGTTAAGCATTTGGAAAACCCTGTCCTTACTATTTTAAAGGACTTAAAATATGTGTGTCTTTTCAATCTCTTTACTGTTGCTCAAGCAACTTGTCTGTATTTTCCTATACAAGAAAATGGTGCTATAGTTCTTTAACCTCTTGATATAATAATATATTTTAGGATGATCAATACACTCTTGGTTTTTTAGTACCTCCTTGGTTTCTCAGAGAGTAGTTGAGGTTAGATGGGACCTCTGGAGAGTGTCAAATTCAAACCATTTGCTTAAACATGGTCAGCTAGAGCAAGTGCCCAAGGTAGTTTTGGATTGTGCTTTAGATATTTTCAAGGATGGAGGCTTCATAGCCTCTCCCTGGAAGAGTTTGGCTGTAAGCATCCAATTCATTACAGCTTGTCTTCCTGCACTAAAGTGTAGCTTTTCCTATACTGCCAAGTGATTATTTTTTTTTAATCTGCTCATAAAAATATTATAGACAACAATTGTTTCCAGCTCCACAGCACGTGGTTGGTTTATTAAGAGCCAGAGACAACCACTTGCCAGAGACTCAGTAGTGGTGTTCTTGTTACAGTCCAGACCACCAGAAAGTTTGCTACCCAACTCTCCCAGAGCGCAACTGCAACACAGGCGTGCCTGTGAAGAAGTTAAGGAGCAATACTGTGGAACTCTGGCATGTGTTAGAGTATCTTATTCTGAGAATTTTTACCTGGGAATTCTGCTTCTAAATGTGTCACAAGAGACTAGGTTAATGCTGCAGAATGGGTGCACTTGCTTTGAAATCTTACAGGCAATGTGCAAATGGTGCTTCATTTATATGATGCAAGCTTACCATGCAGGTAGTTTTAATAAATCCTTTTAAGGCAACATAGATAACTTTTTTTGGAAATTCATTTAACATGAGACCTCATAAATAATATCTTCACATTATATGTATCTCAAGGACTGTATGCCATCTGAGCAGACATCAAAAATCTGGGACTGAGCCTACCAGCTGGTGCAACTGTGGAGGCAACGGCAAGCTTGATGTCACAGCGAAGATGCCAGACTCTGCACTTAGTTAGCATGCCCAGCAGGTGGATTAATTCACAATTAAGCAACCATCTCTTAGGACTATAGTCACCTTTTCCTCAGAGCTGAGGTGTAGGCTTGATAACCCAGGAAAGAAAAGTGGTGGCTTTTACAAATGGCAAGTACAAATGCAATCTTGAACAACTTAATTCAATAGGGAAGGTGTTATTCATTCCATTCACATAAGGCAATATTCACGCTGTAATGAAAACAGTAATAATAAGCCATTGTATTCAACAGGACAAGCTAGTCAAGAAAATACTCTCTCTATATCACATTTTGACACTTTTGGAAACATAAATTGGTTATGATTAACTCTAGGAGTGTTGCCTTGTCTTTTGCAAAACAGATGAGTGGATTTAGGAATTCATCCAGCAAAAAGGCAGCCAAGGGCTTTGCTACTGCCAACAAATACTCCACAATTTCCTCCACATCACTCTCACACTTGACCTCACCTCTCAACTGCAACAATGTCTCGTGCTCCCCCTGCCTCTGGGTTGTTCTGGGGTTTTTACTTGCCAGGTACTCTCTAGGTTTATTAGATTTGGTTTGCTTGTTTCTGAAATATTAACGAGTGTTGTCCAGGGATGACATTAAAGCCAGCAGACTGATTTCTGTGGCAGTGCAAAGGAGAGCTGTGGCTTCTGGCACAGCAGGCAGGAGTGGGCTTGCAGAGGCAGACTGTGACCAGACCTGCTCCATGCACTGCTCTGCCTGCAGCTTGGTGCCGTGGTTGGGATAAAACCCACAGCAGGGTCTCCTGAAACCAAACAATGCCTCAAAGAAGTTAAAAGCAGAGGGAATTGACTAGCTAGCTTTTTATTTCGTATTTTTTTTAATGATTAAAGTATTAGGCTAATACTACAACCAAAATAGAGAAACACAATACTCTGACTTCTTTAATCATGACTCTGGCAGAACATGAAGACGAAAACTCCCAGTTTGGCTCATTGTCACATATTTTTCTCTTTAAATAAAGATTAATTTCTAAACCCTGTATCAGCTTTGAGCACAGTCAGTGATGCTTTTGGAAGGATCCCTTCACCAGTAACACCATTTCTTCAGCACTGGTGGCTTAAGTCTTTTGCCACCACTGATGCCCATCTTCATTTTTTTTCCATTCTCTTATTTACCATTATCACAAATAAATATGCTTCAACATGTTTTTGTTCCCTACCCATGAATTATTCTAACATAAAATACCAATTCTAAATCCTAATATTTCCTATCCTACTGCACAAAAATTCTAAATTATTCACTTCCACCTCTGCTAATGTGACCTATGCCAAGGGAATAATAAAGGTCTGTGATTTTCCCCAACTGTGATTGCACTGCTTCAATTCTGTCAATAACACTTTCTTCTCCAAGGTAGTGCCTTTGATAGACAGTCTGACTTTTTTATGGCAACCTGTGATTAATCATCTTCCTGCTCATGCCAACATGGTCTCCAGGACATTTTCTCTATGAGTTTCTAACATCTCAAGTTGAGGGCTAATTTTAAAATTAAAAAATAAATGATTCTTTTAAAAATAACTTATATGTAGGAAACCCTAATATAATAGATTTGATAGAGACAAACATATAAGGATGAAAAGGAGAATTATGTTAACAGGTCTCGCTTTCATAGATTTTGTCAGCATCTGTATTTCCCAGGGGAATGTTACTGGTTTAAGTGCAGGAATTCATAATTTTCTCAAATTTCTGTGATAAATATGACTATTGACACTTTAGGCATATGTATTACCAAATCCAAAGGAGCAGTTTTTGCCCTGAAATAAACCATGCAACCAGTAAAATGTTTTGGCTTCTAGTCATTAATTTATTTTTCACCTTCTCCTTCAAGGACAACAAATATAGCTTTATTACCAAGAGGAGCAACCTTTCCTTGGTGTGACAGATAAAGAATTTAATCATTTGCCATAGGCTTTGTCAAATATTCTTTTCCACTGTGTTGACAAAGAAATGTTTAGGTCCTCAGAGCACTAATTTTATTTTATTTATCTGTTTGGATTGGTAAGGAATGACAATAGAAATAACTGGTTTTTAAACTAAAACTTCAACTTAAGCAAATAAACTTCTCTTGTGTCGTTGGGAGAGGAGCTGTTTCCAGAACACCTGCATGTCAACAGATGAGAAGGGGACAGAAATGAAGGTAACAGGCCGTGGCAATTTTCTCATTGAAAAGGTCGCGTTCATAATTCATTCACTACAGAGAAGTACTTGCATTTCTCAAAGTTGAAATGGGCACCCAGCTCCTTTAATCAGTGCTTGCTGGGCAGCAGCATGTACACCACATGCACAGGGACTGGTCTGTGGGGCTGGATCTTGCCTCAGCTCTGTCTCCCAGTCTTTGCCATCCAACAGCATACACCAGTAAAATTTGTGAAACATCTCTGGAATAATGATACACAAGTGATGTGTTTTGATTCCCAAGAGATGTGTATGAGCTACCCCACTGGCCTGCTAAGGAGGCTGGCACTGAATCAGACTCCATGGTCTGTTGTGCTCCTCCCAGCCTTTTCCTCATTCCCCTCTCCCACTGTGGTGCTTGGAGGCAAGGTAGAGTTTGCCAGCTTCTTCGGTGTTTGAATGTCTTACACTGGTATATTGTAAACTTGTGCAAAATACAGCATAAGTACACAAATATTGAGCTCTGTCTTCAGTCTGAGTTGAGTTTCCTGTGAGAAAGAGCCTTTCAGTTGACTGTTTCTGTGGTTATTTGGGATGATAGTGTTCACTGGGAGGGAGACCTGCTTCAAAAGGCACAAAGTTACTCCTTCGGGAGCACTGCTATCTGAAATAGCCTCTGATGAGAACAACAGATCCTATTCAGGCAGGCTCTGGGCTCAGGGTCAGACATAAACCATAACTTTAGACCAAACCAGAACATTGAGTCAGAACAGGGCCAGTTCCAGGAAAAAAATTGGCAACAAATCTAGACCTGAGCATCATAGCTCAGAGCCTGTTTGAACGCACGCTCTAGTCCCTGTTCTTTGTTTCATTCCAAGCAGGCAGGATATAAGCAAGTGGCTGCTGAGCACACTGGGTCATGTTCTGGTAGAGGGATGGTGGCAGCAGTGGGAGCACCTCATGCACAGGGTCCTGTTTGTATACATGCACAAATGCAGGGATACTACTTTTGGGTTGGGGAGCCCTCGACCCAGAGATTGCTAGAGGCAATGCTGAGGGAGTGCCACAGGAGGTATTGCTGTCTTTGCTTTGGTCCAGTACCCTCCCAAGCCATCTGCTACAAGTTGCTTCTGAAAATTAGAGAGTGAGCCAGGTGAAGCTTTTGGCTCCTTTGCTATGGCCAGTCTCAAATGCTGAAACACAAAGGCATCATTTAATATATAAATGCTAAAGATCAGCACTGGCATTACAAAGATAAGCCAGAGACAATTGCACAGGCTGTGAAATACCCTTTTGCACTGCTTTTATGGGCACCTGGGGGATTCTGAGTCTCAGAAGTTGCTCTTCTGCCAGACTTTCTTGGTAGCCTCCTTCCCATGAGAATTGAGAGTGTGCTGTGCTCTGGTTATCCATAACTGCACCAGGGCCTGGTGGGAGCCCTGGCCAAACAGTGTAAGTGAAAAAAGTCTTGGCAGGCTCAGCTCAGTACTGTCTCCTGCTCCCAGAGTGATCTCACGGGGAGAACTGAGGAGCACTGCATCCAGAAAAGCAAGATGGGATGCATTTTCACACAATCTGATTTTCCCAAGGAGCTACAATCTCAGTCTCCTTGGCAATGTGAGTTAGTGTGGTAAGAGGGATGATACAGGTGGACAAACACTTCTGTCATTTGAAGTGCACTTGAAATTCTTCAGATGACAGTAATAGCTCTTTCATTTTCATTTTAGAAAGACAAGATACCATTTAGAAGCTGGTAAGTCTCAGAACAGCAAATTGGGTGGGATATTCTTTACCAAAAGTGTTGTTAGTTAAGCTAGTCCTTATTTATGCAAGTGGAAGATTTTAACTAAGGTGGGAACTTTGGGGCTAACCTCAACATCAAGATCCAATTTGTTAAACAGCGATACTGATGCCTCCTTCCAAATGCGGTTTTTGATCTCCAGATGAATAGTGTTATGAAAGAGGATAGTGCTGCACAAATACCATATTAATTACTACATACTCATGACTCTGTCTACCATTTGTGGAAGTCCAGGGAACTGCCTCAGGGAATGAGGGATGAGATAAGGCTTGTATAACAGCAAAACTGAAAAACAAAGTTCCAGGATAGTCATCCTCAGCAAACCCTTTTCTGAGATTACAGCTGAAATAACAGCAACAATTGGTAAACAGGCATTAATCAAGCCAGCAGATTTCCCTTAGTGAGAGTAATTAGCTACTCTGCCAGCTCCCAGTCTGCTCTGGAGGGTTGATTGGCTGGTAGAAAATTTTCATGGCAGACATATGAATGTACACACCCGTACACAGATCCTGACCAGATTATAAATTAGCTTCACTGTGGAAGCTTCCATGCATAAATGCTGTTTTGAGAAAGAGAAGTGCTCTGTACAAAGCCACTTAGTATGATGTCTTAGTTCCATGGATGGCAATGGGACATTTTCTATTTATTTTTATGAAGCTAGGATTTTACCATTGGTTTTACTCAGATGTATTCTCTCGCCACAAGCATAATCTTCAGAGGGTTTTGAACATCTGTCAGACTGAAGTGGCATAAGGAGATGGGCTGGTTTCTGTGCAATGAACATATTTTGGAATCCAGTAACAGATTCAACTAAAGTATGAATTACCCTGACAGCAGATACACTTGGGTAACCACAACTGAAACAAGGGCTAACTTTGATTTTTGAGTCTAATCTGCCAACCACCTGTAACACATGGGAGTTCACTTCCTCCATAAATGAAGTTACTCACAGATACCTTTACTTCACTAATCCCTCAGTTTATTCCATCCTAAAGCATACTCCTATGCTAAACTGCAACTGAAGAGTCCATTTGGTAGAGTGGATTGGCAGCCTAGGACTAAATAATCATGGAAGCATAAAAGGTAAGGTAAAAGAGAATGAAAAGACAAATATTTACCTTCTGTGGGGTACATTCACAAAGAATAATGCTTCTGAAAAGCAAGTAACAATTCTGAGTTCTCAAGCAAGTAGATGAAAGAGAGGTCATATTTCCAGATGTCTGATGCTGAGTGCTCAGGAATCCTGCATCTGGGATCTGAAAATTGGAAAAAGGAATTCAAAATTGTTAGTCACCCTACAGAAATATTGGCTGATATTCTTGGATTTGATAACATTCCTAATTTTCAAACCTTCAGCAGGGTTTATTTTTTAAACAGTTGCTTTTCAGTTCAATGTTCCTCTTCTAATATTTTGAGCTCCTGCTCTTTCGGCTTCTTTCATTAAAGACAAAGACAGATAAATAGCAGAGTTGAGGGAGCTCATTTCACATGCAAGAAAACACAGATTTTTCAGCAACTTCTGCGTGTTTCTCTCTTCCTTTTGCTACTGCTGTTGTTTAAGTGCTGGCATGAGCAGCTCATGTAGCTGGAGGAGGTGTGTATGGTGCAGTCTCTGAGATTACAAATCTCTGAGATTACACAGTCTCTGAGATTGTGTGAAATTACAAAGGCAGCACCTAACTAAATGGAGGTGCCTCTTGTTGTGGAGAGCCAGTAATATGCAAAATGCTATTTCTCAGCTGTTCCTTTCATGTATCAAAGAGTTTACAATTAAATTACTCAAATCCAAGGCCGTACAAGTCTTCTACCTCTCTTGTAGTCAGCAGTTTATATATGTATGTGAGTCAGACAGTAGAGCTGAAGTCAAAGGTCTGAGTCTTGCAAAACAAAGCTATTCAAGGATGTTAAATCTTCACAAGGCTGAAACATGACTGGAAAACCAAATGGATAATAGACTCTATGTTAACCAGTAATTTCTGCTGGAAGGAATTGTAACTCATCAAAGTAGAGGAAATCATCTGCATTAGTGTTTTATACAAACTATTAGGCATGTCTGAGCTTTCAATTAAGTAGACTAGAAGAAGAATCAAGCGCTGATTTCATTAGAATCTTTCATTTGTTTTTTACCTTAAGGGTATATATATAATTTGTGGGCTTTTTATTTACAATAAAAAAAAAAATAAAACTACTTCTAGCTATTTCCTTGTGAAAAGTAAATATTGCATAGCAAGCTCTGCCTTCTTCAATATTTGTACAGATTGGTAAGTCAGGGATTTATATGTACGTGTCTAACACTGCAGATGTGTGTATACAACATGCATATATATGTTTTCTATCCTATAAAAGGATGAAGAGAAGGAAGGCTTTCTGGGATATGTCAGAATCAATAGGAGGACCAATTGATCCAGAATTTGAGACAATAATTTGTCTCAAATGTTGTGCTGTGAGAGATGCTAAATCCAGCCCTGCATAAACCTGTTACGTTACCAGCCGTGTTTAAGGTCATGGTGCCATATGTAAAGATGCAGGACCAGTTTCTGCAGGGCTCATCTGGCTATTTGGCTGCTCCAGACTGAACTTAATGAGATATTTGTTCAGTTTAGAGCTCTCCATTTCTGGCTTCTTAAATATTGTTCACTTTCTGTATAGTGGCACAGCATAAACAGAGGGGCAGTGTCTTGCTTTTTCTCTATGCATCTCTCCTACAACATCAAGATTGGGACATCTACTGGGAATGATCAATGTGTGCATGAACTTTTCTTCCCCAGAAGAACTCCAAATTCTGCTTTACTACTTCCATTAGCTATTGGTAAAAATTACTGTTACTATCCCATCTGACTACTTGCAAATTAATGACATTGTTTGTCATAGAACAAATGTAAGTGCCACATTTGGAGATGGGGAGCAAGTTCAGATACTTGGTCTGATATTACTGACGCAATATTTATTTGGAAGAATCAATATGTTTTGTTAGATCAGCTGATGAAAGTGGGGGAAAAATTACGTACTTGAAAATATAAAAATTAGGAGCTTTTCTGCTCATCCTAGACATTATTTGTGTCAGTCTAGAACCCCAGTTTACAAAGAGTCTGTATGCTAACTGCAGCCTTTGTGTTTCTTTCTGGCTGTATAAGATAAGAGCTTAGCTTGTTTGTGCATAAATGTGTCCACATGGAACAGATACTCTTAAAATCAGAGAGGAAAAATCATGGAAACAGTGAATACACAAACCTTTAAATTTCTCATGTGAAAACAATTAACACTTTTTTTATATTACTTTATTAGGAAGTAATAAAGTAATACAACTCAAAACCTCTAGGGCTTTTCTAATAACTCTGCTGGCTATAACACTGCTGATAACAAGCCACATCTGCTGATTATGCTGTTTTGAGTGCTCCCTCCTTTCACCTCTTGCTCCCCTCCACACTCTCATTTTGGCATCTATAATTAACTGTGGCCCTCAATAATTACCACGATCTCCCAAGCCTGTCTTCTTCCCAGAGTTTCGGTAGCAGTATCCATTTCAGGGCCTCAAATCAAGTAATGAAGGAAACTTGTCTTGTTCATAGAAAAAGTACAGAAAATTGCTAGGTGGAGAGAAAGGAAGAGAAAGATCAGAAAAAATTAAAAGACAAACACTCAAAAAAATGAAAGAATAGCCTGTGTCTAGCATCTCAATGAGGAGGCCTGGAGCATAGAAGGAGGTTTTTGGGGCAGTGATATCCAGGCAGCAGTGACACCCTTCCCATCCAATAAACCACAGCCTGTGCTCAACGCCTCATCTATCATTGCAGCAGACTTGCTGTTGATACCCAAGGAGTGAGTAACAAGAGCAACTCCTACAGGTGCACACCCCCTGCACAGGCACACTTGAATGGCAGCAGCATCTCTTCCCCATAACTGCCCTGGAGGTGCTTCTTTTTGAAGAACCACACCAGGGGACACGTGGCAGTCCCAGCTGCTGCTGTGAGTGCCCCATAGGATACAGCACCTAAAGGATCAGCTCCTGGTCATCACAAAGAGGGTTTTTACAGGATTTCCTCTTAGTAATCCAGAGAGAGAAGAGGAAATGAAGGGAAGTGAGTGATAAAGCACAAAACCCATCCTAAAAGCATCCATGGAACCATGGGTTCCTGCTGCATCACGGTACCTTCATGCAAACCCTTCCTGGCCCAGGCTCTGGGAAGTCACGCAGAGGCTGAGGGAGTTGCCGTAGTTCCACAAATCGTGCCGTGCCGAATGCGTGGGGGAGGACCTTTGGCAGCAAACCCTTTATCCGCAGCGGCTGCTGCTTGTCCCTGCAGCTGAGCCCCGTCTGCCCGCACGGCTGGCACAGCTCGCCCAGGGGCGGGAGCCAGCGCAGCAGGGCAGAGGCCAAGCGGGGAGAGCTGCTCAGGGAACTCAGCCTTTGGCAGAGACATCTGGCACGATTTCCTGTGGTACAGGATATCTGTGGCACCAGGGGACCTTCCCCTGCTGCAGGGAAGCTAAGCTCACCTGGCTTTTGAGACCACACCAGTCTTCGGAGCTGACAGGATTAAAAATCCATAGGGTTTAGTGCAATAAGTTTGGCTGCCACCAAGCATAAATGGGAAAAATCTCACAACATCTGCTCATTTTAACTGGACAACACTCCCTTGGGACTTGTGGCAGATAGATAGATAGATAGATAGATAGATAGATAGATAGATAGATAGATAGATAGATAGATAGATGTCTCAACAGCAGTCTGGGCACTGTTATAGCTGCACATGGCTGTGAATGCAATCAGAAGCGTGCTCTGCCCTACTTGTGCAGCAAAATCAGCCAGCTTGGGATGTAACCTTAAGGCTGACTACACTGTTTTGATCCAACTTCCCCAAATCAGTGCCATGCAAAGGAAAGTGATGACAGTTACAGAAAAGTGGAACCATATTTCCTTTGAGGATTCCCTCCTTTCCCTAAGAAGTATGCCAATTTAATGTTACCATTAGGTCCTGTGACTGGTACATGTCAAAATGCTAGTGCTCACTGTTAATCTTTCTATACCTCAGAAGTGACAGTGATTCCTGTATGTGAGACAAATACTGATGTCTTGCTAGAGAGGTTTGCATTTTTCAATCAGAAAAAAATAACTAAAGGAAACTGGATATTAAAAGGGCATTAGCAAAGTTTTCCCTCTCAAGACTGACAAAAAACCCCTGAGAATACAACAGACAACACAAGGCAAACATCTGTTCAAATAAAGGGAGTTAGAGAGCTGCCTTTTATTGCATCGAAGTAATATTCCACCGATAAAAATTAACCACTCTCTGTTTCCCCACACTTTATACCATACTCTGTTCTTAGGATTATGTTTACTGGAAAGTTTTGATTGTGTAATTTCTTTTCACTGCCAGCTAATTTATGGTTCCATGTAACTTAATCACATTTTCTTCAGCCTTCCATTAACAATACAAGTCTGGGACAGATAAAAAGCCATCATTCAAAGGAATAACATACCTCCTTAACACAAACTGACATAGGAAAGCAGGCTATGACTCAGACAATCCCAGACCTTCTCCATTAAGAGATGAGATTTTTAACATCAGATCTGTTGGACCCCACTGGATATAATTGGCCCTCATCATGGCACGACAGGTGATTATGTTCTGGAAGTATTCCAGTGCCAGCTGTGTTGCTGCATGTTATTTGTAACCTCTGTAATTGCAGCTTTTCAAAACCATTTTTATTTGGAGAGCCAGTATAGAGGACAAAAAAAACCCTAAAAACAACCTACCACCATTTGTTCAGAGAAGAAAAAATCAGCATATCAAAGCCTGAATAGTAGTGGCCTGTTTTCTGAATTGCTGGCTTAGACACCCTTCTTCTAACTAACCCCCAAACCTTAATGTAATCATTGTTACATGTTTTCCCCTTTCCTCATAGTCCAGTTACTGCTCCTGCTTACAAATGAAGGGATCAACAAGCATCTGCTTAATGCCTGCAAGGGCAATCCCTTCTGAAATATTAAAAGGCTGAGAAGCTGAGCCTGTTCATGAGGGCTGCTTGAGCAGTAAGCAGGGAGTCTTCTGTGTGTCTGGGGTTAAACCAAGGAGGAGTCAGAGAAATGAGCCACCTAAATTTGCTCCCAACTAAGCTTCACGTGTTTTTTCAATTGCACTTGTCTTAAAGGTCCTGGCACCATCAGGCTGTGACTAGAATGAGCCTGAGCAACCACATGAGCCCATTACCACCAGCTCTGGACCCTGCTGCTCCTCTGGTTAAGTCACTATTGTCACACCTTGTCACCATTCGTTCAAAACCACCCATGGAGAGAGAACAATCATTTCCTTTGCTCTGTACAGAGCAGAGCAAACTTTTGACCTCCACATAAATTCTAATTCTTTCACACTGTTCATCTTGATTGCCTTGGAACTTAAGGAAAATTCTAGTCCTTGAATTTCTTTCCTTAGGTCACATCTGAATATAGATTTAGAAATTGGTGGGAGAGGTTTACTCTGCCCCCCAAGTTACAAAAATTGCCTGCCTGTTATGCAAGTGATGGATTACTAAGGCAGTAATGTGGGTAGTTATATTCCTGGTGGAATAAATAACCTAGGCATGAATCACCTTTTCTCCACTGCTGTTCAGATCAAATACTTTTATATCCATGATTTCTCAAGCCATGCGAGAAAAAAAGTATATAAAAAGAAGTCACATGAGAACGGAAGGAAGTTTAAAGAGCTTTCCTAGGATTTTTAGTTGCCAAGGTAACCATTTTACTCTGTAATCAATATGTTTGGCATGTTTCTATTGCTTTGTGACTGCTCCCACAGACAACATTGAAAGGTGTTTGGGGAAAACACTGGAAGTGAAGATAACTACTAACTTTGGGGGAAAATGATTCAGATATGAAAAAAGGAAATAACTTATCCCCCAAATATTCTAAAACTATATCTGATTTTCTTGAGAAATAGTGGAGTAATTTTGTTCAATAGCTTTGCAGGATTTGAGAGGAGCCTTTGGAGTATATGAGTTTCAGCTCAATGCCGAAGTTGCACAAGTTGCACAAAAACTACATTATAAGCTTTTTCCCCATGTTAAATACACTGCATTGTACACAGTATTCTGTGTCAATCAGTGAAGAATTACCTTCTGAGTGAGCACCTCCTAAGTTTAAAAAAATACATAGCAAGCCCACCACCAATCTGCTTTAGCAAAATAACTGACCAATTACTTATTTAAATTTAGCCACTGATCCAATGCACATTCTTAAGAATTTTAGGAGTATCCCTATTTTTGCAGTGTTTTCTAATGGAGAATTTCAGAGTGTTTTTGTAAATACAGGTAAGCATCATTCTTAATCTAAAGGCAGATACATGCTGGCAAAAAGCAATCAAACTGTTTCCTCAACCCTTTCACAGCAAAGCAGGACATGCCTTGTTGCTACAATGACGGCTTATTCCTTTGCAGACATTTCCATCGTTCATGTGTCTCCAGCTGCATGGAGCAGGAGCTTATGACCCAATCCCTCTTACTCATCTCCTCCTGCCCTGTTTCTTCTCTTTCTTGGAGTGGTGCATCACAAGGCCTGCATCAGACGTCTGTGATGGAGCTGACCTAGGTTAAGGAGGTTGCATGACCTAAAGCCCTGTTTTTCAGAAGGAAAACAGCAAGGGAGCTTTAATACATTCGCCGTTTGTCAGAACCTCCTCCTACCCCCGCATTCTGAGCCCATGAGACATCAAAATGTTAGAATAACTATTTATTCAGTTCAGCCTATTTTTTATTCCAGTCTTTTTCAAACAGAGAATCTTCAAAAACTTCTCAGATCAAGATAAAATTAGAAACTGCTTTAAAGAACTTGCTGCAGAGATGACAAGATTGCAAGAGAGGAGACATAAGGAGATATGTTAGAAGGGGAAAGGAAGATTTTATTAACATGAACGTCTGTATGGATGGGCATTTCCAATAGCTACAAGGCAAAGAGAAAGGGAGAAAATGGAAAAAAAATGAAATGAGCTATTAATTTTATTCATTGGCATTTACTTCGATCATAAAGCATCCTTCCATTTGTTTCTGGGTGTTATTGTGCAGATTTTGTGGTGTCTGCAGATGCCCCACGTGAAAATTGCTCAGTTCAATCAGTTCTTACTGAACCAATCCAAATTTTCTTTCTCTGAAAAATATCAGAGGTCTTGGTGGTGAATTTAGTGAAAGGTGACAGACTCTTCTGTCAGTGATCATGCCCCTGTTAAATGGTGATGTGATAAAGGCTGTTCCCCCTCCTGGGAAGTGCTGCAAGGCAATTCTGAGATGTTCAAGTCAGGTGTCTCCTTCATCTGTGGCACTTGTCTTCCTTCATCTTACTTTATCTTTAAATAATAACCACTATTGTTTTTGCTTTCTGTTATAATTAAGGACTTGTTTTGTGGCCATACCAGTGGGACCAGGAGCTCAAGAGCCATTGCCTGAGGAAAAATAAGCCTGTGGAGTACAAGCCTGTCATGCCAGTGTCTGTTGCTTCTGATAAAGAAAAAGGAAACGTTAGTTTTGCAAAACAAACCATAAAGGCTTCCCATCTCTGCTCAGGAAAAAGGATGGACACCATGTTCCCTATGAGCCACAAATGATGGTCTCAGTCAGCTCCCTCCAGGCAGGTCAACACTGCAGCTCCTGGATCTGCCCTGAGCCCAGCGTGCATCCTGCTACATGAAGCAAGGGGCAATAGCATGGCTTTTGCAGGGTCTATTGCAAAATGCACCACTCCAGACTGCATTGAGACATTTGGCAATTCATCTGTGCTGTCCCCTTGGCTCTGATGCCTGGAACATCAGCAGTACAGAGCTGGTTGTTTCAGGGCTGAGTTGGATGCTCTTGTGATGTTTTCAGATACCATCGGTGTTAGCCTTCAAGCCCTTAGGCAAAACCACTTTCTTATCCTCACACTTGCAAACACAAAAATCTCCCAGCCCTTTTCCCCATATTTATTTTCAACCGCATGATCCCGATGTGGAAGCATCATCTCATATTTTTTTTTTTTGCTTCTTCAGGTTGACAACACTGTGTAAAACTCTGTTTTACCAGCAGGAAGGAACCAGCAATGTGATGGTTCCAATTTTTTTGAGTTTAACCCCTCTTGGCCATTCTTATGGGAAGGATAGTAATGTGGACACGGTACATCTTTCCCTCAGAGACACTACTGATTTCTAATTTCTCTGCTGCACCACATGCTTGTCTAGGCTACATATTAATTATTTAAAAATACATATTAAACTAGAGTTAGGGTTACGAATATGTACCAGTGTGTTAAGGTAATAAAACCTTACAGGGATAATTATCCCATAAAGAAACACGACAATTCCAGTGACTTCAGATGAAGCATAAAAGAAATGAAATTGGGTTAGAGATAGGCAAAATGTCTCCATATAACCTTTACAAGGCTCTCTAGTGAGTTCTTGAGAATTAAAAAAAAAGAAAAAAAAGATCAGTTTAAAGTAAAATATCTTCTTCATAAGCAAGCAATCATTGCTTTATGTTCCTATGTCTTATAAGAACACTATACCTAAGCCAGACTAGCTGATGATGGTGTTTGAAATTTAATTAGTATTGCTGATTGCAATGTCTGGGTCAACTCTGTCTTGGTTTACAGTGCTCTTGAGGGACAAGTTGCAACACACTGGAGCTCCAGTGAGGATATAAACATGGCTTTTGTTTGGACAGAGGTTTCCCAGTCTTGTTGAGAGTGTGCTCTACTCTCTCTGTTCTCTTAGAAGAAATTTCATTGTTCACACTTGACACTGTTCTGTTGTCTGAAGACGTTTCTTAATTGGTTTCAGTTTAAGCGACACCCATATGAGAACTACAAAAAGAAAAATAAAACAAAATTTGATTAAATGTCATGGAAAAGGGAGCTAAGCATAAGACACAAAGATTTCACGAGTAAAGAAAAAAATAAATAAACCATAGTGGGATATAAGATGGCTTGATTGTTATGGTGCATTTTCATTTCCATATTGCATCTAAATTCAGTGGTTTTGTGATACACTGACTGTACAGTCAAGATTATAACAATATCAAACTCAATCAGACTTCACAGGCTCCAACCTTTCCAAAGGCAGTTAGAGATGATCTAGTTATCCATGCAGCTGCAAAGCAACCTGTCTGCACACAAAAGGTGGAGAAATGTCAACAAATACCTGTGGTGATTGCCACTAAGCTGGAATTACAGGCTGGTTAGAGTGCTACAGTCATGCAGAAGAATGATGTGTGGGAAAATGAAAGGCGGTGACTTAATCAAAGAAACTTTCTTCTGTATGTGTGTTTATGTACACAGGTGAGTGTGCCTGAAGTAATGAACATTGTGTTTGCCTGGAGGAGGAGGAATAGGCCAATGCCAAGCTGGTTTTGGTGTTGTGTTTAGGTACTTTAGGTACCAGGCAGCAATCAGCTCAGGTTTAGCTGAGTTCAGAAACCAGCTCAGTTGTAGCCACAGCTCAGTATCCAAACTGATTTTGCATTAATTCCCTTGTGTATTGATTGCCATCTGTTCTCACTGTTGTTTTTTCCATGTTTATATTCACTCTTTATTATTCCATGTTGCAGTACTCTCATTTATTAGTAACGTCAGGATTAGTGTCTCCACAAGACGAGCTCCACACTCCTATTACCACTCTCTGGCAGTGCTGTTCCTCTGGTTCAGCCCATTGCCATAGGCACATGTGCTTGGTATATAATTTTATTTGTTCTTCAATTAATTTTGTTCACAGATTGAAGCATCCAGTGGAATCCCTGCTTTATGTGCTATATTATGTTCCATATATAATTCTATGTTATCTCATATGATGAAGCAGAAAAGGGCTCCTCTTGATTACCCTTCTGATAATTGAGTTTCTGTGTTGGTTTAACTTCTCGTACCAACTGAAACACGGCAAGGGCATGATGGGTTTGACTTGTGTGCTCCCCATTTATGCTGTAGGTATCTATTTTGCTACAAGATTAATCTGGGCTGCTGCACTTGAGACAGTCAGAGCCCAGGGAGGGAGAGAAGGTGGCAGCAGCAGGGAATGTTTGTGGATCCAGGACTGGGCTACTCGAGGACAGATGCTGCCATCAGGGATAATGACATGCAGGGCGGCTGGAGGCTTCTAAGCAGGGCAGGAAGCAAAGAAATGCAGCCAGACATCAAAGGTGATGGAAAGAAAGAGGTTTCCCCAACTATGTAAAGTTTCCTGCAATTAGGAAGTCAGTAAAAGTTTCTGGTCTGTGAGCAAGACTGAAGGACAGGACCTACTCTGAAGAACAGGGGGCTGGGATGTGGGGAGGAGAATATTTATTTACAATATATTATTTTCTAATCTGTTTCAGATGCAGCTGATTCAGGTTTCCTTGGCTGCAACAGTGACCAAACTCTAGCCTGACTTTTAGTGAAAGGGATCTGCACAGACTAAAACTGTTTTCATGTGCTCAGCAGAAGGAGAAGGTGTGAGGAGATCTACCTCACACCTGTGCCTCACATCGGGTTGTGTCATGTTAATTTGAGTAGAAGTTCTTTTTCACCTTTTCATATCTAATTCAAAGCCCCTCTATTATGCTTTTCTTAAACAGAGCAGACAAAATCCAGCCAGGCTTTTAGCACAAAAGCATCCCTCTGCTCCAGAAACCAGCATCAGTCCTGGCACTGCTTTTTCCTTTCTCGCTGGCTTGTGCATACATCTGAGTACTTAAATCATCCTCAGCTCTGAGGACCCTCAGAGAGAAAGAAAGTCACTTCAAGAAATCATTCTCTATTTAACAGATGAGGATTCTCTACAAAACCAGACTTTCTATTGCAATTAAGTGTTGAAGATGTTGTCCATACAGTTTACCTTATGTCAGTCTTAGTCTGTTAACAACATCCATATTGATCCTTCATGATTTTCAGTCACAAGTGCTACTACTATAAGTGCAATCTGTGCTCTTGGATATTTTAATAATCATCTTCTACAGTAGTAGTTGCATTTTTTTAATAGTACCTCTCCCACCTTCTTGTCACATGTAAATGCCAACGCTGCTTCAGGGATTCAACAGTTTTCTTCTCCTTCTAGTTCCTTGGTTTGATTTTTTGATCCAAGTGTAGTCCAGACTCTTTCTGCTTGTGCTCACAGCCATTGCCTTTAGGACATGACTGTTCTTTGTGCGCCTTTAAATGGGAGGTTGTTAGAGCCATCGATCAAAATGCATGGCAAATTAAAAGTATGACTCTCCCTGCTTTTAGATATTATTGTTTGCCACTGTCTACTTTGCCCTCAGCCATTTCCATGTACCTTTTAATCTCTGCAAGCTTCATTCTGTTCAGGTGGTGCAGTCACACCGAGGTGCTAACGAGCTTGCAGCTCGAACAATGACACATATGTTGCTGATATAAATGCTAAGCACTTGCGTTTGCATGCAAAGTATGTTTTGAAAAATGGGCTGATTGTCATGAAGAGAATCAGGAATGTGCAGATGGCAACTGCATCCCCATCCTGCTCTCGGCGAGTGACCCCTGCTCTGTTGTGCCACGAGAGTCCATTATCCCGGCTCACAATGCTGATACAGCTGGAGTCCCTTCATGCATATGTAGCATCAGAGAATTTTTCCTCTGACTGTGTCAATGTCCCTGTCTCCTTGATTTCAGAGGTCACTGTGGCTCAGATAACAGGATTTTTATTTACAGAACATGGATGAAATTTGGCAAATCCTTGCACAGCATTACAAACTCATTTGGTTTAAAGTGTTTTCTTTGTATTGTTTTCAAAGATTGCCAAGACACTGGGCTTGGTATGAGGCTCCTGCACGTTCATAGCAGGACACAGCACACTAGAGATCACTTTTCATTAATGCCACCAAGCATTTCTAAGACATGGCAGCGTATAATTCCTTCTCCAGCGTAGCTGAAGAGCAGAAGGACTTGGAACATCTAATCAAATTCTCACATAAGAAATGTGAGATTTCCCACCTACCCATCCCATTCTTCTGCAGATCTTTCACCTGCAGCATTCTTGTCTTTCTGGCTCATGTGCTGCTCTCTCACCACAGCTGTGTAATATCACAGCAGTACAGGCTCACTCCCTTTCAGCCTTTCTGACTTAAGTATTGTGGCTGCCTATCTCCAGTCAGATGTTTCCTTTTTTTCTCAAGCTTTTATGTTAGCTAAGCCTCATGTTCCAGTTTTTCCACTTAATTCTGACCTCTTGTGTCTGTGAGGGTGCTAAGTCTGCCTTCTCTCACTTGCTATATATCTTGTTTGAGATAGTATCTCTACTTCCTCTGCCAAAATGCACTTTTCTTCTCATCTTGACAGATTTACAGTTTCAGACTCTGAGCTCCCACTTTCTTTAAAGTCCAGTGTCTTTTGTCAAAGCTGGAAACAAGAGGGGTGCACCTTCTGCCTATGGTATTGCCACTTTTCTCCCATCCAAGTCTGGTAGGACCCAGAAACACATTTCTGTTGCACATGAGCTTACCAGAGCTGCCCTGTCTACCTGCAGCCTCCTGATATCACCTTCCCTTGCAATTTTTTTTATTCAAACTCTTTAGCCTTCCACATTATTATTATTTCTTCTCCTGTATTCAGCATTAAAATCTTCTGCACATTCTTTACCATTTAGAACATGAGCTCCCAGCCCCACATCTTTCCCTTGCTTGTTCCCATTGCAAAGACTAGGCTAGACCTTGCCATGGCTTGGGAGAGGTCTTGGCACCAGCACAGCTTCTCCTGTCATCAGAGTGGGGCAGGTGCTGCTCAAGGGAGCATTAATACTTCACACCACTGGTGAAGCTGTGCTGGAGAAGACCCCTCTCTCTGCTCACATGGGTGCCAGGTATGACTTTTCTCTGCACTGCCTATGCTGGTGGGAATGGGTGTACAAACCAGGACAGCATGTCCAATTTAATTTAAATTTTATACATATTCCCTGTAATAATGAGATTGCAAATACAGGCATACTAACCATTACGTTATATGAAAATTATATTTCCATCTTTTCCCAGATGAAACATCATACAGATCTCATCTCTTTTTTCTCCTAGAAAGGTCTGGAGGAGAATAATTTTTTTAATCTACTTTCAATTACTACAATTGCACGACCATAAAAACCCTACTAAGAAAAAAAAACCTTTGGAAACTATTATAGAGCCACAGAAATGAACCCTTAAATTGCTGTGCTACATTTATTTCCTAGCTCAGTAGGCTCTCAATGGTTTATTATAATTTTAAACTCAATAAAGAGTGCATTCCTCAAAGGGCAGAAAAGTCTTCCTACCATTATTTTGTTGTGTATCAAGTTAATGCAAAATCATTTCATAATGAATACACTTTTAGTTTCCAGAATTTTTCTATTTTAAAGCAATTTTCTGGGAAAATAAATGCTGGTGAATCTGAAAATCTCTACTCTTTGTCAGTTTTGTTTTATACTATTATTGTTTGGTTGTTTTCTTCCCTAGCAAGATACTGACCTGTAGAAATACTATCCGAGTTACAAGCACATTTAATTTAGGTATTCCTATCACCATTTATGTATACTCTGTTTTTAATTGACTATTGGAAAGTTGATGGTTGGTTTGCTGAACATTTAATTTACTAAAAAATCTGTTTACATTTTCCCTCCACAATTAAATCTTTTTAATAGAATATTTAATTGGATTTGAAATAAACATTTATTTCACTGAGGAATAAAGAAAGAGCTCTTTTTTTTCACTGGAATTCTTTCTTTCCAACCCACCCTCAGTTAAGATCTGTACTGATGACTCCATCCTTTAGTTTTACTTACAAGTGGTGCTGCAGTGTTGGTAGAGAAAATTCGTGCTGGCACAGAGGTCACAATCCTGTATGAATTGTGCAGATGCAATTTAAGGATCCTAGCGTCCACGATCTATTTTCAAGTATTTGGCACATACACATAAATACATATAAACAAAATACTAATACAACATAAAATACAATTCCTAAACACCTCTGTGATTATCCACTGTCACTAAGTACAGAACTGTTTAGAGTCTGGTAACTGCACTGAGAAATTTCCTACCAAGTTTCTGAATCAAATTAATTTGATGCCAACTGAGATCAGTGTTTTGTGAGAGGTATTACTCAGTCAATGGAAAATGGTTTAGTCTGTCAGTGCCAGGACATCCATGGAAAGATGGGGAGGTTTCACATTTTGGGCAGGTTCAGCATAGTGCTGGTCTGACTGTATGGACAGAGCCATCTTCTCTTCCATTGGTGGACTTTCTGAGTTTATCATCTCTTCAGAGCAGCAAGAAGTTTTATTGTTTAATATTGTTCATTTTGTACTAGTAGATACTTTACCTATTAAATAAACAGTTTTTTCCACTTTTCTCCAAAAAAAATTTTCCCCCAAACCAGTTAAAAAAAGAACCACTTAATCTACTTAAAAAAAAAAAAAACCTGTAAAAATTTTCTCCCAAATTTGCCCTAAACCAAGACAGACCTCCAGCTTTCCAAGGACTCACCCTGACTTGGAAGGAAAGGCTTGACAGATGGAGAACCTTCCCACAAAAAGAATAGATTCACTGTAGACAAAATTTCAGTACACGGTGTTCCATGAATACATCAAAAAATTGTGTAGGTTGGTAGCTCAAAACCTCCTTTGAAAAAAGAACTAGCAAGGACAACTGTCCAAACAGCATATTTGCCCTCCTTTCGTTCTCAACCAGCACTGTGAGACCAGCAATCCCTCCCTTCAGGGAATTCTCCACGGTTCAGTCAGTAGCTTTTAACCTCCAGATATTCTTCACAGTGCAAATAACTGTAGTCTGGTCCTTGCTCAAAAAGCCAGTTCAAACCATCATCCCAAGGCCTAAGAAGTTCTGCAAGCATGTGTGCTGACACTTATGTGATTTTGTGGACACATACCCAGCACTGGCAGTAGGGAGATAGAGATGAGTGCGTTCTCAGAAGCCTCACTCCCTCTTGAAGGATTGCTGATGAGGTCAGAAATGGCACTTGGGAGATAGTCACAATAGTTTCACTGTTACCCTGTGGTGTGTGCTGTGTTTAAGCCACTTGTAGCTCTTCAGTCTGCAGCCAGCCTTGGTATTGCCTGTGAAGAGTGACTTCCAGTGTGTGCCTAGAGCCTCACCACAGCCCTGTGGTGTCTCTGTGATGCAGCAAATGGCCCTGAGTCTCTAACAGGAGCACACCATGCACTGGCAGAGTGTAAGAAATAGGGGCTCAGAGAGAGAGTGCAGAACCCTCCTGGAGGTCGTTCTCCAAAGGCAAATATACAACAATAGAGAAGAAACTTTGTTCAGTCAGTCAGCACAAATGTGGATTGGCAAGAATTCAACGGTGCTTGCTACCTGTGAGTAGCTTTGAAGGCCTATGAACTATCAGATGCCTCACCTACTTGTTGAAAGGTTTGCCATTAAAAAACCACAAAGCAACAGACCTCCTTTGTACTGCAAGTTTGCTTTTCTTGAGTACAACAAAGGAGAAAATATATGTAGAGGGCATGGGAAGAAGAATATGAGAGTGCTTTTGAAGCAAAAATGAGGAAATAGTGGGGAAAACTGCAGACAAGAATAAGAGCTGCACTCTTCCCTCTGAAGAACAGAAGAGTAGAAGAACATACACAGTGAAAAATGATTACCCCAGGACAGCTGACTTTACAAAAAAGTGAATTGCTAAGGATTCTCTACCCTGTAGTGCTGATGCTCTGAAGACGTCAGCCATTACAACCTCATATCTAACATATCTAACGATGGAGGAATCTCATCCTGCTGTCTCTTTATCCCTAAGTAGGATAAATCACTGGGTTACATTCCAGATGTCTTCTTTTGGCCCAGTAATAAGTCTCTAAAGTGTTACCTTGAGTCATACCTTCATTGCTTTGTTCACCTTGTGCTAAGCAATTTTTCACAGAGTTTCTTGTAGGGCAGTAAAAGAAGGGCTCAGTTGGTTGGTCTGGCTACTTGTGAGCCTCACCAGACTGGGTTCACTTGGTGTGGACTCTAAATTTTTGTGCAATCTAGCTTGGAAAGGTGAAAAGTAGCTTGGTACAAAGAAAGTGGACAAAGTGCATCCTCTCATAGCCACTACCCTGTGCAGCAATGAGCTATGCAGCAGGAGCAGTGGAGTCTCCCCAGCTTGTGCCAAGAAGTGGCTCTCTTAGTTGTAGGAGATAATTTAAAATTTTTAAAAGGTTGCTTACTTTGGAAAGAATTTGAAGTCACAGGCCGTGAAACCGGAGGTGTCACGTTTGGTGTGTCCATCATGCTGGGGAACACTGGAGGCGAGAGGCAAGAGACCTTTTTGGGTGCAACTGCTTCTTCTACAGGAGGAGGTATTTTTTACCTGTTTCTTTGTAGATAAATAATTTGAACGTGAGAGAATAAGATAAATGACTCCAGGTGTGTTTTGGCTTTATGCGGTTTTTATGTTAGCTGCACCAAAGAAAGATGTTAAAATCAACCTTTTATTTAAAGGAAGATTTTTTCATGAGGTGGGATGAGTGTACTCTTCCTTTGTTGCTGCATACATCTTGGTCTTTCATCTACTCTTTGACTGATCCTGGTAATTATCACAGAGCAAATAAATCAAATATCAGTGTTTGCTAGTGAGGAAAGTAACTGAGATCCAGAGAAGGCTTGTGGATGTTTCTGCTTTACACTACCCCTTATTATTCCATCAGGCTTTTCTTTGCCATTTACAGGTTCATTCTCAACAGCTGAGAAGTGTTGTATTTTTCAGACCATGGATTCAATATCACCAGACAGTAGGGAAGCCGAATGGTTTTAGAAAGTCTACACGCCATATCAGGCAAATACCATTGTTTTCTTTCAAACCAAAAATGTCAAACACAAAAGGTCAGCTCAACCCTAGCAAAACCAATATTATCATGGCCTATGTATGCATACGGTGCCCTGCTCGTATTCTTCAGGTCTTAGAAGCTAAACTGAGATGTGAAAAGTGAAGCAAGACAGAGCAGTGGCCCCTGAGGTGCTGTGATAGTGTTCCAGTGGCCTCTTTGAAGGAGATGATGCCTTAGCTCGCCCAAGGGACACCTATGTCTGGTTACACTTCTTTAAACTGGGAGTACCTGGTTTTCCTGCACAGCTGTAATTTCTTTCTTTAGCTCTAAAAGTTTTCAAGGGGGAGGTCACCGCTGCTGCTGCAGGAATCACAGACTTTGAAATGTCAGTGAGCTCAAATGCCCTGTGGAATGCACTCAAGTTCCCATGGACCAGTTTCATAACAGAATAAAGAAGATATTGTAACTGTTAGAAGAACTTTGTGATTATAATCACAAGATATTAGCAGATCAGAGATGAGTGTGTGCTGGGATATAATTTCAAACAAAGAACATCTGCTTATTGGCTGTGGGAAGTCTTACTCTTCTGGATGGGATCTCTACCTTTTTAAAAATTAAAGTTAAAACAAAGAAGAGGAAAAAAGTGAAATCAAATGCTATATTCATGCAAGATGGAAAAAATTGTCAAAAGAAAGAGACACTTGGCCATTTTCATGTAAATTTACCTCTAGAGTGAAGAAATGTGTAGTTGATAGCTAATGTTATGCTTCAATATGTTTACTCTGCTGAAATATCCAGCAGGTCTTCCAAATTTTAGAGCAGGCAAGACAAAAGTCACTGCAATATGCAAAGAGTCTCACAGAGTTATCAAAGGAGCAGCATGCCTGGCCAATACTTACAGGCAAGTTTCTTAGAAGAGATTTGTAGGATGCAGGATGCAGGCTGGGGTGTGCATGAACGTGTGGGTGTGTGTGTTTAAGAAGACTGGAACAGGCTGTTATCCTGAGTCTTGACTCTTGCCACTGGCAACGCTGCAGGCTGAGTCCTCTCTGCATAGATGGTGAGAGTAGCACAGCCTCCCCTACTCCTGTGGGATTTGACATCTTGTTATCCCGTCCACAGAGGATAATTGGAACACAGTCTCCCACAAGTAGTTGGATTTACAGGGTGACTTGCTAAGGGAGAGGGCATTCAGCTCGCCTGTGGTGCTCCTGCCCTCAGCTAAGCATTACAGTTTAAGAGCTCGTCTTTTGCTTCTGTTCAGGATCCATGTATTTATGCAGGCTCTGTGCTCAGAAGAGAGATGAATACAAAGTGCAATTAACAGTATTCCAAGGCTCAATGATAAAACTGGTCTTTTCCCCCTCTGCTGCTGTCACAGATTCCACTTCCTTCCTGTATTTCTTCAGCCATCACCTTCTCTCATCACAGAGGTGACACCTCGGTGTGTGTGGTGAATTAAAGGCTTTTTTCCAGCGTTAATGAGCTGAGGTGCTTTTCCTGCTGTGAACTCTAGGTGTGTTTCTACATAAGAACCTTGCACAACCTCAGCACTTTTACTGAGCTGCTTGGTGTTATTGATTTCTCCAGGTTCTGCTGCGAGGGGTTTATGGTAAAAAGCAGTGACTCAGCTGATGTGCTCAGTGGAGCTGTTTTACAGGTTCAGACCGTGCTGCCATTGCTGCTGAGTGGTTAAAAAGGAAATCACAGACAAGCCTTTCAATTTGTTTGAAGTAAAGTGTTGGCAGCAGCAAGGTTTTCTGGCAACTTTGCAGAGATTGTTGCAAATACTCTTAATGGCAAGCCTGATTCTGGGGGATAAGCCTGTGTGCTCCTGCAGCACCAGAAGGGGAGACAGAGATCAAGACTCCAACTGGCCTCTTGGATGGAGCATGGTACATGGAAGCTAAGAACAATCCCACCTGTGGTATTTGGGGAGGGAGATGCCTGGAAATGGCTGGCCTGACTACTGAAACAGTTCAATGAATATTGGGGCAGGTTTGTGCTGGTGATCTCAGCTCTCTATCTTCATCTGTCAACCTGGCTATGACAGTGATTTATTCATGGTGACAACATCCTTAATGTGGTCCCATGGAAGCCCACGGATGTGAAGTACTTGCCATCTCAACACAGAACAAAGCTGAAACCTCTCTGAAGTTCTCACAGACAGGAAATTCAGCAAGTGTGCAACCTGAGGAAGGAGAGGGAAAAAGTACAGCTGTCTTGGGAGGAAAAGTGGGGATTGTTTACCTGTTTCTGAAAGATAAATAAGCTGTTCCTGCCTGTGATCTTGCTTATCTGAAGAGCAGGACTCCCAGAAGCTTTCAAATCACCATAGATTCATGGAAATGTAGGTCAGAAGGCACCATATGGAGCTCTCTAGTTCAAACTCCTGCTTAAAGTATGTTTATCAACACTGCATTATCGTCGTGGTCCATGCATTGAAGAAAGGACTCTTGACAATAATTTCAGAAGGCTAAAATGATTTATTAAAATGACTCCATAATTCTAGTATTTTTCTATATCTGCTCAGCAGAGAGCATTCCATGCTCCTGCTGTTGCTTCGTCCAGCGAATGTGTCCGAATAGTTTACAATATCAGAAAGATAAAGTAATTTCAGTTCAGTCTCCTCATAGGTAGGAGGAGGCCAGCCAATTCCATGTCCTTGAAGAACAGACACAGATACTTTGTTTACAGAAAGCTTATACAGAGTAAAAGACAGCAAAAGGATGTTCTCCCATGGGAAAATGATCAGAAGGCTTACACACAGAGAAACTTATAATATGTTCATAGCAACACTGCATGAATCCATGGCTTTGTCTAATACTTCTAAACATCAAAAAGCTTGAAGGATGGAGATTCTACAACCTCAATGGACGTCATGCTTTGGTGCTGTGCTGTCACCTCAATAAATAGGTCTTGTCTAATGCCTGTCCTGAACCACTGAGCACAAAGCTTGTGGCTATTGCCCTTTGTGATATGGTCTGCCATTACAAAGAATTTGTATAATTTTTGCAACACTGGTTATATTAAATAACCTGTGCTATTTATTATCTTCATTATTGACATAGGTGAAGGGATCAAGTACACCTTCAGCAAGTTTGCAGATGACACTGAGCTGAGTGGTGCAGTTCACACTGTGCAAGTGTAGACAAGTTCAAGAAGTGAACCCTCATGAGGTTTAACAAGACCAAGTGCTGGTGCTGCATCCGGCCCAGAGCAACCCCCAGTATCAACACAGGCTGGGGGATGAACAGATGAAAAGCAGCTCTCAGAGAAGGACTTGGGTGTGCTGGTGGAGGAGAGGCTGGATGTGACCCAGCAATGTGAACTCAGCCCAGAAAGCCAAAGTGTCCTGGGCTGCATCCAAAGCAGTGCAGCCAGCAGGGTGAGGGAGGTGATTCTGCCCCTCTGCCCCACTCTGGTGAGACCCCACCTGCAGTGCTGCATCCAGCTCTGGGCTGCCCAGCACAGGAAGGACATGGACCTGTTGGAGAAAGTCCAGAGGAGGGCCACCAAGCTGATTAGAGGGATGGAGCACCTCTCTGATGAGGAAGGGCTAAGATGATTAGAATTGCTCAGCCTGGAAAAGCCTTCAGGGTGACCTCATTGTAGCCTTCCAGTACCTGAATTGAACTTGCAAGAAATATGGAGAGAGAGTATTTACAAGAGCATGTAGTGACAGGACAAGGGGGAATGGCTTCAAACTGAGAGTTGGTTTAGATTAGATGTTAAGAAGAAATTCTTTACCGTGAGGATAGCAAGGCTGCAACAGGTTGCCCAGAGCACCCGTGGATGCCCCATCCCTGGAAGTGTTCAAGGCCAGACTGGATTGAGACTAGTGGAAGCTGTCCCTGCCTATGGCACAGTGGTTGGAACTGGATGATCTTTAAGGTCCCTAGCAACCCAAATCATTGCATGATTCTGAGATTCTGAAAAGCTGTAGGCTCCTATTGGATTCCCCCCAGCCTTCTCTTCACCAGACTAAAGAACCCCAGCCTTTCATTACAGGATTCAACCTGCTGGACTTTCACTCTCCTGTTAACCTTCTGCTGGATATTCCCCAGTTTCTCCAAGAACAAACAACTCAGAAAGCCTGAGAGCCCCACCAATGGAACGAGGCCAGGACTTCTGCGTTTCTCAGGATATGGAGCTGAAACACTCAGGCTTCCCATCACAGTGCTAGAAGCCTATGCTGTGATACCACATCTCCCATCTCCAAGTGTTTATCTGGGATTCAGGAGTCTGTAGCAGGTAGCCAGATGTACCAAGAGGCACTTAGGCAGTTGCACACAGGAGACAACCTGGGTACATTGAAACAGAATTTTCTTTTTCACTGAACATTTATGTTTTGGCACCCTGATGTTCTTCAATTCCAGTAAAACTTCTGAAATCATACGGGTTACTTCAGGAGAAGGGTGTTGGCTGGAGGAAGGGACTTTTGAGGGGCTTAACCCACGCACGCTCTGAATTGCTCAATTACACTGCCTCGCAAAGCAGAAATGGAAAAGAACAGAGAACAGACTGACCTGAATTCAAAGAGCCTGACAACAAGCCCAGTTGTTGAAAGACTGCGACACAGAAACCTCACAGTGGGATTTCTGAAGGAAGGAGACCTTGGGAAAGAAATGTGGGCATACTGTCTTGTTGTCCATAACAATCTCTTGGGTATCACTAGATCCATTACATGTTGTTGAGATCTCAAACTGCCAAACATAGGAAAAATATTTTCAGTTGTATTTAACAGTTTTGTAATGTCAAGAAAACTCTCTCACCTTTCTGAGTCCTAAGAGGGCTGCTGTGGGGAAACAGCTGAGCTGCTTTCTCTCAAAGTCTGTACTCTCCCTGGATTTATGCATTCAACAACCTTGGCAGACATACAGAAGGAACCCTTTACCATATCAATGGATTGTTTTTCATTCCTTTCCAGATTAGGCACAAAAATTTTTTTCTCATCAGCCACATAGATTTTGAAATTCCATTTTTTTTCTTCCCTCCCCAATAAAAGGATTTTTAAGTGCAGAGAAAAACCACATACTCCAGCTGTATGGTTTCTCTTACCCTCCTACAGCGTCCCAAGATAGTAGATAAAAAGATGCTGTTTGAATTCTCCTTTTTGAGTCCAGAATATAAATTGCAGTTGAAGTTACTATCTACATTGGCAATTTTAGCTCTGTCATGACTGAAAGCAATTCTTATTATCTAGACACATGAAGATGTGATGTGTTTTCCTTCATCTGAGGATATGCAGGAATAATGTTGAGACACAGATGAAGGGAATTTGGAGGATTCCCAACTTCAACAGAGTATTTGCTGTGCTGGATCAAACAGGTTTCCTATCCCACCCCTCTGCCCCCCAGTCAGGGCTGCTGCATTTGGTAATGGCTGGGATTCATGTGAGGAAAATGAAAGAACCTGTCCATGACTGATATTCCATGCCAACAGTGCAATACTGTAGGTGGAGAGAAGGCAATTTCCTTCTGACCTTGGAAAAGAGCAGCTTAAGGAAAGAAGTTACTGTTATGGGGTCCAACAAATGCTGGAGTTAATTGTAAAAATCTATCCCTGCTTATGGAAAAAGAAGGTAATACTGGCTGTGGAAGCTATAGTACAGTCAAGAAACACCAGCCAGTTCTGTGATTGATGTTCAACAGATTTTGTTTCATGAAATGCCTGGACATTTACATATTGTAGAAGCTTTTCTTATAAAATGCAAATATTTTTCAAAGTTTCTTGACCTTCATTCTAGCCCAATGCCTCCCCACATTTCTAACTAGAATTACTCTTTCTTGCTGGGAAGCTGCCTGCAGGATGTACTCCTACAAGCACAGCAAGAGCCATCTCTGGGTACAATGAGTTCTTTTCCCTAGAAACTTCCTCCCTGGAGTTATTCTAAAAATCCTTGCAGTCATAGCCTTCAGTTGTATAGAAAGATAGAGAACTGCTCACATTTTCAAAGGAATACTTGTGTATCTGGCTCCTATAATGATATTAGTGAAAGCCAGCAGATTACAAAATGTCTCAATCTGGGACAAACTGTTATGGTGATTGGCTGTATATATGTATTCCAGAAAACTGGGCTCATTTAATCCCTTAGTGTTAGTAATGAAAATACCTGATGAAGCCTTTAGATTAGAAATTAGGAATCTTTGCTAAATTGTCTGGTCCGTACTCATGGCCCTGAAAATGACATAATTCCTTTTGTATAATCCTGAAAGTGTGATTACCGCAAATTTGTCAGTTGTAAAACAAAATATTTACGCTACATATTTTAGCAACATCAGTTTTTACTCCTAACCTGCATGCATGGCTCTTTATAGACAGTGGCATCAGCAGCCACTCTAGAAAGGTTTGTTCACAGAAACACATGACTGATGCCAAATATTTGCCCAGTTCCAAAAGATTTACTTATTTACCTTTATGTTAAATAGTGCTAATGTGATTTTCATTAGCCCCTCTTGAAAAGCTAAGCAGCACAATTTACCTGAGCACACGTCACACTGAAGGACTTCTCAGTAGATTATTGACAAAAAGAAGTACCAGTGCTGCCATTATGACAACACATATTTACAGGGAAGGTGTGGTGTAATACACCAGCAGGTCAAAGCCTTTTGAATCATAGTATAGCTCTTCTGGCTCAGTTGCTCGGTGGTTTATCTTCAGAAGGAGTTGCCCTTCCTTGCAAACAGTGCAGCAACATGAAGGCAAAATGGAAACAGCCATGTTTCCCATAGAGATAAACATCAGTGATCTCCAGCTGTTCAGCGTGCAGTAGTTCTCATGAGTGCAGCCCACTGTTTTTGTTCCAAGTCTGGCTCCCCCTTTTACCACGACCTGGCTATTGTCATGTGTGGGAGAAGGAAAGCAGGTCGTGCTGCCAGCAGTTTCCCCCACCATCCTGTCCCTGGACAGGCTCCAGGGGCTTCACACACACCACCATGCCAGCTGGGCTGGCCAGGGTCCAGCCGTGGCTGTTTCTCTGCCTTTCTTCATGTCTGGTGTATTCTCACAAGAATTTCTGGCAAGCAACAAGCACAGAGGGTCTGAATTCATCACAGAAGTGGTTTGTAGAGGGCAGCTTGGAGATCTACATCTTCTCATGCAACCCAGCTGCTGACAAGAAATACAGACCTCTGAGGAAGACCTGGCTTTAGCCATCCTCCCTCTTTCTTGTCTGGTATTGCACATTCATTCCTAAAACGCTGCCTGCCCTCCCACATGGTGGGGAAGAGAGCCATAGCAGTCAGTGCCATGCAAGGATGCGGGCACAGGTGACACAGCTGGGGAGAGACATCCATGCTCACCCAGACCTGCTGCTCCCCAAGGCTGTCAGCAGAGCAGAGAGCTGCAGGCAGTGGGTCTTGGAGACATCTACAGAAAGAGAGGAGACTGTCATTTTATAAAGATTGTGAGCCTCAGTGAGAGGAGGGGGAGATTCAGCTTACACCAACCTTCCCTGGGAAAGTAGTTCACGAGTAAATTTATAATGTAATAGTGCATTTATTGTTTCCTGTCTTGACTGGGCCAGAAAAAAGAATAAATACAAGATAGAAGAAGGTGTGTGTTTTGTCTGCCAGGCTTTGACTTTACAAGCCATATACTGGTCTAAGGCAGCCACTATTCAATTTCAACTCAGAAGTCAATTGATAAGAAACAACCTTTTAAAACCTTGTCTTCTGCAGAGGCATTTTTTACCTTAGGAAAAATATTCTGTAGTGTCTTCAAGCCATCTGCAGGCAGAGAAGAAAGCAAGATGAAGGATTTCCTCCTGAACTGAGAGCTCTGCTCAGACCTTGCAGTGGGAGTGAGACCCGTTCTTCTGAGCTTGCAGAGACACACCATATTCCACCTCCATTTAAAACCCCAACACAATATCTATCCAATGAAAATCCCTAAGACATTATACAGATGTGACTCTGCTAAATCTTCTAAGCACTGATGCAGTTCTCACATCCTCTGAAATCTCAGCAAATTAGTACTACCTCAGCCTCTTACAGGTGAAACATGGTTCTCCCCGTTTCAGATATAAAGCACAGAGACAATGAGTGGCTTCACATCCACAAAATAAGCTCTGTCACACACCTGCACTTTGAACCCAAACTGAAGGTGTCCCAGGTGAAAGTCTCTCCCCAGAACAACAAACTGGTGAAATAGTGCCTATGGACACATCCTGGAGCTGGATGTTGTGCTATTAAGGGCAGTTCATTGCTCACATGGATGGCAAGGATTGCTGCAAGTGAGCATAATACTCTCCTGGGGCTCAGCATAACTGGACTAACACCTATTCTTTTCTACACTAGAGTTGTTCAAGAGTAAGGGACCCTGAGGCCACACCCATTAAAAACTTGGAAAAAGGAAAACAAAGACCTGAGAAGAGCCATTTGCATTCATACTAAATATCATTAAGGTGTCTCAAATTCTTGGGGTTTATACATGCTGAAGAAACTTTGCAGGTCTTACTCCCCTCTGCCCCTTAGTAGAAGCCCAATGTAAAAGTATAATTGAGAGATCAAAAAGACCTCACCCTACATTTTTTTTCACATATCTGTACTAGGCCTTGACTAACTTAAGCTGTCTGTTAACAAGTATCTCGTTAGCTCCAGCTGATCAGAGGCTCTCTGTGAGCTCAGTGGGCTGGCAGAGCAATGCTCTTTCTTAAGAACAAAAACTTTTCACAGCTGGGTGCTGGCTTTTGTGTGAAGCCTTCCAAGCAGGTTTACAGCTGTGTCATGGCACTTCTGCTCTGAGAGGTTTATGCTCATTTTACAGCAATCTGGTAGGTTTGGTACCCCTGCCCAAGGCTGACCTCTCCCTGTTTAAGTTGGAACACATGCTGGCTTCAGCTGGCATGGATGGAGGGTCCATAGCCACTTGGACCACATGTTTTGTTTGGGAATAAGGCTGTCTGCCTCTCCCAAACAACCTTTTGGAAAAGAAGAACTTATCTGTCCTCAGCTCTTGTGTCTTAAGTCCTCAATGGACTCCATTCCACTTTCTTCACAATCACTGGTGTAGAGTAAAAGGTGCTTGAGGGAGCAGCAGTTCAGCTTCTCTGCTTTACAGTCTTTTGGAAATCCTACTTTTGCTCTTTAGGACATAGTTATTCATCAATCTCGCTGTGAAAAGATGTGAGGATTAATTTAGATGTGTTCTCTTTCACATACCAAAAGCGAAGTTGTGGGGATTTTGTTATTTCACAGTTAGTTTCCCAGAGAAAAGTATGATTGAAATATTTTGGGTTTATTACAGTTATGATAATAATGTAGTGTATTTCTTTAAAAAAAGATTTCTTTTAAACAAATATCTTTCTGCCAACACTGTAATTCTAGAAATGGTACACTGCTATTAATCTTATCCTCATTCTACCAAGCTTTGTTTAATTCAGACTTCTTTGCTTTAGGAAAAGGTTTTTCTTTGATGAGTCACTATCCCTGGAGGTGTTTAGATGTGTCGTTACAGCACTTAGGACATGGTTCAGTGGCAGACTTGGCAGTGCTGGGTTTGCAGTTGGACTCAAGGATTTTAGAGGTCTTACCCAACATGGATGATTATATGATTTTATGGGTCTGTGATGCTGCTTCATTTCAGCTGCCACATTGTGTGAGCTGCAGTGACCTGAATATACCTAATGCCTAGGATGAGCCAACGGGTTTTCTGAGTGTGTTTCTTCTAGCTCTTTTCCTTCCCAAGACAGCATAGAAGTCTAAATAAAGACAAGGCAGCAGTAAGAAGTGGGTAAAGGGACTGGAAGAGGACAGAGCTGAGTTGGCATTGCCTTGTGGCAGAGCTCAGCAGGGGAAGAAAGGCAGAGCACTGCAGTCTCTCCATCCATCTTCTGCCTTGCTGCCTTCACAGCAGTTTTGGGAAACTATCCTGGAGGAGGTCAGAAGGTTTCTGCAGTAGGAAGAAATGAAAATATTTAGAAATTTTGTTTCAGTCATATGTACTTTCTTTCTTTTTCTCTCCCTCTTTTTTTCTTAATGGAATCTGTTGCCTAAACATTTCTGTGTCTTTGTCTCTGGTTTCTATTCTGCTCTTACTTGAAGGCAGAAACTTTGCTCAAGAGATTCATAACAATGGAAAATAGAAGACAGAAGTCTCATTGATATTTTAGACAACAAAGGAAAAACTGAACAAGAAGGTAATTAAAGTAAAATCATGAAAGCTCTTCATTCTACAAGGTAAAAAAAGGGTCTCTAAATCCCAGTTTAATTTTTCTTGTCGTGTTGACTATCCAGCTCCAATGAACAGACAAAATGTTCTAGTGTATCTCCCTTTATGTACATATTTTTAATTCTTTTTTCCTGTACTTATATTACAAAAGGTTGAGAAGCTGGAAGTTGTTATGCACAAAAAAGAAGAGTATTTGCTCTGCAGTCTGATGCTTATTAGGTTTTAAATCTGTTTGAAATAATGAATTGCAATCTACTGTAATTAAATATAAAACATTGAGTGTTATTAACTAAGCAAACCAAGAACAATTTGCAAAGTTTGTATTTTCTTCCACAGATATTTCCCTGCATAAGAGAGCTCTGTGTGCTAACCCTTAAAGACTCCATGTCAATCCCAGAAGACAATTTTAATTTTCAGATGGGAGAATTTCATTTTTTATTCAGTGTAAAATTACATTATTTGAAGTTCAGAATTATTATATGAAAAGCTTATGCAAGAATTTTAGCAGTAAGCCCCATATTTCTCTCATTGGAGATATTTTGCTATGCATCACTTCCAGCAGAAAGATTAATACTAGTGGTATCATTGAATTACTCGAATACACAGGATACACATTGCTTGATAATTTGGCTCTGAAAAGCCACGCCACAGACTACTATCTTGAGCACTCTGACACTAAGAAGATTCCTACTTACAGCAAAAATTCCATCCAGGAGCAAGTAGTTGAATTTATTACGTGTAGCTCAGATTCTAATCCTCCACAGTTAATTGATTCTGCCCCCTATTTTACTTTGAAGGGCAGTTGATGAAAATTACTTTGGGGCAGAAGGTGCTTGTCTTTGGGAGACCTTAATGAACCTAAAGGCTTCTTCAATTTGGAGAAGCACAACATTACCCAGGATAGGGGTGTGATAGTAGATGATTACAGAAACAAAACATCTTTAGTTGCATGGCATTGTGCAGCACCTATTTTCTTTTTTTTTTTCTATCTCTCTGTTGCAAGGAACCTGCCCACTCTAATATATCACTGAGTTGCATGATGTGCCTTGCAGGATCCAGCAAGCTACAAACCCAGGTAAAATTGCTCTTTCCCCTTTTACTCACACTAAATGCAGCCAGTTTCCCAACACACCAAAGTAAATAAAACAATTCTTAAAAACTCAATAGCTGCTGGGCTTTTGAAAGAAAAACATTGTGAAGAAAAAGTTTCCTTCCAGACTCTGAGGGGAGAGAGACCAAAGAATGACTGCAGTGTACAATGAGGATTTGCCTTCAGCAGCATCCAGATGCCAGTATTTCACCAGAAGTGCAAACCTTTTCTGCACCTTGAGTCAAGCCTGAGTCTAATTGTTAAAGTAGATATTTTTATTAGGACATGTGACAGCACACCCTGCAAAAGAAAGGAGGCTCCACAGCCTCCACCTTGCTCAGAGAGCAGCACCAGCTGTACTCTACCTAGCTGTACGCAGAATGATGTCCTTTATTCCCTCCTAAGGAGGGTTTTTACAGGATTTCCTCCCCATGTTAGTTTTAATTCTGTGACGTGGATTAGAAGTAAAGCTGAAGCTCTGCAATCCCTTTAGTCCATTACCTCCCAACTTCTCAAGACCCAGTGTCAGTAAAAGATAGATGGGTTCAGGTTTATGTCTTTAGCTCCCTGTCCTCCTAAGTGCAGGGGAGTGTTTGCATGGGTTTTGTGTAGCTATCCTTAACCAAACCTCAGTGTTCAACTTGGTTAATCCTCATGACTTCTCTGTGCAAACATAATCCAAACAGCTATCTTTCCCAATATTTTACTTTCTTATTTTCTGTTTGTATAACTCCTGTGAGGTTTGCAGGCTGCATCTAGTTCCCTCGGGGAGGTGGCAAAATCGCAGCAAACCAGGCTCTTTGCTCTAAAATTTCCCGAAGATCAAAGTTTAGTTATCATTAGAATGTAAATGTCACAATATTATGAAACTAGTGCATCAGGAAAGAACTTATCTTCCTCTTTGAAAGTGTTTCTATGTGATGTGACATTTTGGTAACATTTGAGGTAGGACTTTTCTTTCTTTTTAATGATCTTTTCCTTTTTTTTTTTTTTTTTTGGCCATTATAAGTATGCTGCTTCCACCTGCTAAAATAACATTTAAAATATAGTATTTCACAGAATCTTTTTCTCTTTCAAACTGACCCCAACATCCACCTTATTGTTTTATTTAATGTGTTTTTCAGGGCTAGAGAAATGCAAATGAGTACATGAATATTAAGAAAGCATGGCTCCTAATCTCTTCATAAATATACTCAGATTATCAATATACCAAAGCAAGAGATGGGTTGCTGGGTGTTTGAGAACAGGGGATCCACTTGAAAAATTATTGATGAAGAAACAGAGAACATGAAATGATAACCTGCTACATCTCACATTGGAGGTGCTCTGTGCCAGCCAGGATTGAAGCATCTCACAAAAGCAGCCATTAAAGTCACTAAACTAATGGGACAGAGATATCCAAAGATGTACTGCAGAAAGCAATAACACACGTGTATCTGTAGGAACTATGCAGTGATTATACGAGGAAAAGTTGATACAACGGGTGATTACTTTAAGCCAGCAGCCTGAAAATATTCATCCCCACAGCAGCCAGCTTTAATAAATTATTAGTGAAGTTAGTCAGTCCAGCCTGAAATCAATATTTATTATTAGTGTTATTTTATCTCAGGCCCTGGAGATGCTGGTCAGCCAGTGCTGGGCTGCAGATGGACCTCTCACCTGCCGGTCCCTTCGTGGTGCCACGGGTCAGCCTCCAAAGCACAGCCAGATACCTCTCACCTAGCATGGCCTTCATGTGTGCAGGGAGAGGTGGAAGCAGCTCCTAACTACTTTCTAGTGCACTAAATTCAAATTAATAAATTTTAACTACTGCATTTCTCCAGTCATAATAAATATGGAAGCGAAAATGGAGAAGGTCAGTGCAAGTGGTTTGGTTGAGGGATGATGTTCTTTTTTCCTTAAGCATTAAAAACCATCTTTATTTTAAATTATACCTTTTTGAAGATCAAAACTTGCAAGTGTTGAATCTTGGCCTGGAAGCCCAATTCAGGACAAAATTCCTGAAGACCAATTCAGCACATTTTGGTTTTTAACTTTACCACTCAGAGACTCCTGCAAGTCAGGAGACATTCTGTAGCTGTTTTAACACAAAAATCTTTAATGGAAGTGGTAATGGCCATTAAAGAGAAATTTATAAGAGAGTGGATCTTGTAAAGAAGAAAACAAGTCCAGACTATATTTGCACATTTCAGCTTGGACATCTTAAGGAATACTTGCACTCTTAAATAACAAACGCTCTTAGGTGTTTGGTTGGTTTTTTTGGTTTTTTTTTTTTTCATTTTAGTGCAGCCAGAATTATACCCTGTAACAACTCTGATAAGACTTTGAAAGGAAACATATATTCAAAGAGTTTTAACTTGGCTTGCTTTTCTTTCCCTTTTTAAATATAGCATTTTTCAGATTATGCTTATATTTCTAGGGGTTTTTCCCCCTCTGTAGATAAACACTATCAGCTTACACCATCATATAATTGTTAGTGTGCAGCAGGCTACTTAAACAAATGCTGGTTTTCAGCCTCTGTTTTTACAAACCCATTTTTGTTTTAATATGACTAAATTGGTGTGGAAAGGTAGGAATATTGCCTGTTATTGCAATGCTGTAAATATATTGTGTATGGAAAACCTAAGTGATAAAGAGCTTAATTAACTGTGATTTATATGGATCTATATGATCATAAAATCACCAGAGTTTGGAGCAACCTAATTTGTTTTTAATAAGTGTTGCCTGAAAGACTAGTAATTCCAGTCATAAACCAATTACTGAACTAAAGCATAGTAAATTTTAAAACAAAAGCAGTCACAAGATATTTCATTAGGAATCCTACTAAGTTAAAACAGAAGTTACTTCATGTTTGTATGACACTGGAACTGCAGTAGCATCTGTGACAGGTGAATTTTCAAGCAGTTTCCCACTCTAAACTCACATTTTTGAGGTTTCCAGAAATATTTATGCTTTGGATTAACAGCTGTAAGCATAGTCCCAAAGCTGTCTTGTTGATTTAAGTGGATGCCATTAATATTACTTCTGTGCTGTGTGTGGGTAAGGAGCCCTGAGTAGACCCAGAAGTTGGCAGGCTGGGGTGAGGCCACAGTGAAGGACTCTGGAGAGCAAGTTTGTGGATTAATAGAGCAAGAGTCACCCTTGGCAAAGCCAACAACTGTTGACTGATATATGAACTAGACAAGTGAGAAGCAAAATCATTATTTTCACTCTTTCAAGTCAAATAGAGTTCAGCAGGAATAAGCCAACATGCAGAGGTCAGGCTGTCTGAGAGATGATGGGAGCCCCACCCTCAGCAACTGGACACTTACACACATGTGTTTCATCTCTCCTCTGCTGGAAAATAACTTCTTTTTTAATTAACATATTTCTAAGGAACCTGAGAGGAAGCTTAAAGTGTGATGGCAAAAGGATAATGAAGACACAGCCATACTAAAATTTCCACTGTGGTGACACTCCATGGTCCCTGTTTATAAGAATCAGTTGCTGGAGGAGACATAAGTCCTTCTGAAAGTTTGTGCTCCAGGCACCATGACACTGGGGCTCCATTTCTGAGGGAAGGGAAGAGAAAAGGGAATCACAAGGAGAAAGTAACTTCTCCTCCATGTGGTGAATGAGACTGATGAACACTGTAGCTGTCTTTAAGTGATCTCTGAAGACAACATTGAGAGTTACATATCAGTAACCCTCACAAGCTCCCACAAGTGTGTCAGTAGGGTTCCTCATTAAAATTTGGCAAGGACTTACAACAATAACTCATTGAAAGAGAAAACTATAAAACATTATTAGCAATAGATCATCAATCTTGAGAACTGCAATTGCTTAAGAACTTCGAAGAACCATTGGCTTTTTTTTTTTTAAACAGATAAAAGAATTAATGAAATCTGAAAATGGAGCAAAATTGTTTTGGTTATGCCAGAGCAACGCTGCACACTCTAACACAGCAAGGTGCCTGCTCAGAATGATGTCTGGTGAGCTCATACAAGGCCATGTGTATTGAAGGGACAGTGCACAGCTGGGTTCTAAGTCAGGTGTAAATATTCCAGAAAAAGGGGATCCTAATAAGGACTGTTCAATGGAATGTGCAGGTGAGCCAGGGCAGCTGCTGGTGCAATCACTCCCCAGCTCCATTCTGTCACTGGGATCTGGGTTAGCCTTAACACTTATGTAAATGTGTTGCTTTTTTCCTGTTGTTTTTTGAATTGTTTCTTTAACATGGATCATGGCAGCTGAAGTGGGCTAGGGAGAAATGGCACTGGGGGTTGTGCCAACAGGTCACTTTCTGCCTTGTGAATGGCAGGGAGGGGTAACTTCAGACACAGCCTGTGGAGCTCAAGCCATCACTCCAACACATGGAAAGACTGCACAAAGACAAGAGAGTATCATTAACATTACATCAATGGTGCGTGCAGGGTTATCTTGGCTGTTCTAGTCACTTCTGCTAGGACACCTTGGAACAGGTAGGATGGCAATTTCTTCATCTGACAGCTGTTTAGTGTACCCAAGAAAAAGTTAAAGGCAGCCTTTGCAACAAATGTACAGCACTACCTCGGGGCTGCTCTTTGAAGCTGGACAAATTCAGGCTGCAAAGGAGATTACAATTTATCTTAGCAGAGGGTTATTAACCACTGAAATTATTTAGTGAAAGCTGTTGTGGGTTCTCCATCACTGCCTTTGTTCAAATCAAAATAGGATTTCTCAACTGAAATACTGTGTAATTTGAACGGGAAATAATTCATGCCTGGATATAATTGGTATTACAGAGAAAGGCAAAACAATTGAAGTGATCTCATCTGGCCTAAAAATTGATGAGTCTGTTTAAAAGGAAAAAAAACAAATCCAAACCAAATGTAACGAAACTGACTCAGGGGGAATTAATCTCTGGAGGCTGCATTTCACAATGGAGTGTCTCTTTCTTTCCACTAGCACAAATCCGTACCTTGGGTGATAGTGCTGCATTTATCAAAAAAATTATTTAAGGAGACAAGTTACTTTTTAAAGGAAGTCACAGCTGTAATTCTAGGGTGAAATCAGAGCCTCAGTGACAGAAAGAACAGGAGTTTCATTTCTACAGGAGGTCAGAATTTTATCTGCTTTTTCCCTCCTTTCACAGCCATAAGCGTGTCTCATTCTGCAGGATTTTATAGAAGGATACAGGGGATTTTCTGCTCTGCAAGTTGTGGTATTTCTTTTGGAAATGAAGAACACCCAGCATACACTGGCTGAGTGGTTGGCTTTGATCTGGTGATGTCTTGAAGTCAAGGATTAGACGAACAGAGGAATGTCACTGGTATTTTTCAACTACAGAGGGTTGCATTTATATCAGTGTGGCACCCTTAGAAATAATGATCTGGTGGTTTTTATAGTTTATTGTTGGGAAGGTCTCAAAATCAGAGTGAAAATGCAGAGTACATGCCAAGAATCACTGCTAGCAGCCCAGAAATTTAACTACAAATGAAAACATATATGAGGCATTTTAAATACATTGAAAGAAAACAGATTAAGGGAAAGAGATAATGGACAAGGTTTCCAGAGCAAAGGAAAGACAATAACCCTCTTTAGGGCAAGGTTACCGTATGCTTACTGTGCAGGAGAGGCTGGAAAAATATTGAGTCCTCAATGCAAAGCCTGTTGCATTTTTATACACTGATGTGTTATCTCTGTGCACATACTGAATTGTCAGAGATATTTCACTCAGTGTCCAAGGACCCCAAAGAAGCTTCCTGTTCAAATTCTGACCAGGGCTGACTGCCAAGCTGAAATGCAGCATTTTGTTTCTCATGTTCTCATTCTGAGGTGGCACTTTGTTTGAGAAGGCAGTCAATCCAATCCCACCTCTCAGTGGTTGCCAACTTGCAGCTGTTTTGCAATCTGTAACCTAATCTGCATAAAGAAAAATCTGGAGCCTCTCTTTATTCAGTTTTCAGAGGTTTACATGTGACAAATGTATGTATTTTAGGATATTTGGTATAAGCACGGACCCTTTTTCTGTAGCGTGAACACTCTTGGAGAGCCTCAGAAAAGGAGGTTTTATTCCTACATTTTCCTATGGAGAACACATCTCTGTGTTTTTCAGATTTTTGTTTTTTTGAAAGAGATGGAAAAACGAGGGACTGCAACTCCTATAAATGCCTACTTCACCTTACAGATTAGCCTGAAACAACAGCTGGCAGATGTGCTGACAAAAGCAACCCTCTCTCAGGAAAGAATTCTCTCCAGAAAAGTTTGAGATCTCAAAATTCAATTTTCAAATAATTTTAAAAGCTCACAAAGAGCAGAAAACATCAGCCTTTGTGGTGCAGAAGTGCAGGGTCTCAGAGCAGAGGTGACTTGACCACGGGACATATTGATTTTGATGTCTGTGAATTCTCCAGGCCCCAAAGATCCACCCGGTTTAGACATGAGTTGCCAGATGCAAGCTGGTACATCATGGGACACCAGCTGCTTCACTGTCCATCACCAGTTGTGATATCATGTTGTGAAATTACCTCCACACCATGCCAAGCATATGCTCTTACAGAGCACATTAAACAATTCATGGTGGTGCAAGGGCTGCTCATGTTTTTTGAAGGAGACCTGTCTTTGGGAAGCAGGGCATGGAGAACTTGGTAAAGCAGCTGTCATCTTAGAGCAGCAACTCAGACAATAAACTTACTCATTTTAAATATGGAGCCAACTCCACTTGTGAGCAGCAGCCTCTGAGCAGTGGCTTGGGACAGCAGTGGGATGGGCTGAGGGCAGCAGGGCCCTTCCAGTGCTTAAAGTCCATACATCCCTGGGAGCAGAGGTTTACTGCTCTTTCATGACTCACTTGTCAATCAAATTCTTTGCTAGAAATAATGCAGCACTGTTTCAAGTGAATTATTTGATTTGGAGTTCCTATAACTTGAAGGTGGCTTTTTTATTTCCCCCGTTCCACATAAAATTTTCTCAATGTCAGCTCTATTATGCACTTTCGAAAAATAAGCAAGGCTCAAAATGAGTTATTTCTTATGGGAAAACAGTCTGTTGGGAACACATTACACATTCCATTTACTAATCAGAATCTTCTGATAATTTTTACTGTGCATTGCAAATGCAGGCAGCCTGCATTACATCTGCAGTGCTCAGATAGACTGGAACTGCTCCAAACTGCTCCTTGAAAATTTATTTTTAAAATTTTCCATGAACTTACTGCTCCTTCATCCTGGTTACAAATGCATATTTATGCAATGGACTAACTACATGCACGCAATAGTTTAGCAGAATTACATGTACCATAACATTAAAAAATAGACTGTCTCTCAAAAAATGTGGAAACTGTTGACTAAATAAATGAATGCTTCAACCTGAGGAAGCCGAAAGACTGAAAACATCAGCAAGGAAGATAAATGGCTTCAGCTTACAGTAAAAAAAAAGCAACAGGAAAACTAAAATTTTAGTGATATGCTTCATGAAACAATTTCATATGGCTGGTCATAAATAAAGTGGAGACCCAGGTTGTTGTCAGAAAAATTTCAAGGATAAGCCAAACAGCTGCAGCCCTGGCTTCTGGTTTCACCACTGAACATCAGAATAATAAAGTCCAGGAGAAAGGATGTTCAGCTCCTGAGCAGCTGATGTAGAAACATGGGGCTGGGAAAGAAATACCAGTGGTGAAATGCAGGGCAAACACAGAGACAAGAAGCATTGCTCTACAGAAGTATAACTTCCTACACCATGGTGGGAAGGGACATGTGAGCCTGAGTGTGTCATTTCTCCCCACACCTACTAAATCACTGAATTTAGTAGAAATGCTGCTTATTTGCAGCAGCAAAAATGTGGTGGCGTGCAGGGCAGGACTGAAAAAAGTTGCAATTTGTTTTCAGCAGAAGCTCTGAGGGTGCCTGGATTTAGCATCTTGTTCAACGAGGTGGGCAATTCCTTTCCAAAACCTTTAATGGCTGCAGCTCCTGCCTCCACTGTTGCAGTGCCTCCCCCAAAAGTGGGCAGCTTCTGAAGGGAACTGACTGAGAAAAATTTCCTGGACTCCTGGACCTTTCCTATTGCTCTCATCTCTGCTGTGTTTCACTGCTGAGAGTACAAAGACCTCCAGTATTCTTATCTTGGCATTCCCTACTTAGAGGAATGAGAGAAGCATTACAAATGAGTCTGTAGGGATCTACCGTGAAAGCAATAATAAAAACTAAAAAGCTGGCACCGGTGACTGTGGCTGGTCAGATCCTTTGGGAACCCTGGGCAGTGAAACTGTTCCACATCCCTGCTCTGAAATGCCTGGCATTTAAACCTGGTGACAAGCTCTGCTCCTGCAGACTGTTCATGAGGAAGATCTTATGGTCAGATTGTCACAGTTAATGTTATTTTCAGGTCACATTTCTGTTCCCCTTTCTACTCTCCTGCAGCCCCTGTGCTAAAGCAGCCGTCTCTTCCCTTGCTATCCCCCCATACCAGACATGACATGATCAGGATACACTAATATCAGGGTTGCTCTAAAAATTCATGCTCTCTTTCCTGCTTTCTCATTTAATGGTTTTAAAGACAGCAAGTCTATCTACATTTTTGGAGCCTTGCAATTTTCTTGTAGCTGTTGGGAAAGACACATGCAATAGTCAGCATCAGTCAGGAAAATCGTCTCTATGTTTTATTTTCAATAATATTTTTCTGAAGAAGTTCATCTTCATAACTCAGCTGTTCATAACCTTCTAACAACCCCATATTCTTATCTACATGACCTGCTCTCATCTGGCCCAGTAAAAAAATGGTGCTGTATGTCAGTAACTGCCAGGGGTTCATATTGAACCACATCTTTAACTTAATATTAAAAAAAAAAAATAAAACAAACCACCATTATTCACAAACACAATTAGGCAATGGATTAGATTTACTGCATGTTAATATAAGCCTATAAATTATTCTTAAAAATACTGTATTAAAACATAATCAATTGCCTAAGCCTGGCTGGTGGCATGGCTTTGTAGAGCTAATCCCTCCTTCCAATGCACTCAGCCTTCCCCATAGCTAGCATGTTGTGCTGCATCACAGAAAAGGCTGATGCAGCTGCAGGACTTCATTGCTCCTGAAGTCACACGAGCTCTGCCTTTCAGTAAGCCCATCAGACCACTGACTGCTGCCCAGTATCTACTGAATGAGTGCTCTGCCAAGATTTCAACCATGGGAAATGTCATTTTTTACTCAGCAAAACAGGTTCAGGAAACCCCTTTCCATAAGTTTTCAACACATTCCACAATTTCATGGCATTACACATCTGTTCACTCAGCACCCCCCTGAACACAGCATGACCCTGAGCACCAGCTCTGTGTGGAACTGGTGTGGGAATGAGCCCACGAGAAAAATCTTCAATTTCACACCACAGCTGCCTTTGGGTATGAAACCATCCTGTCTCTGAGCGATGACAGCACATGGATGTCCTGGACATGGTGGGGGAACAGCCAGAACAGAGCCCTGAAGAGCTCTGCTCGCTTGCTCTTCTGTAGCAGAGCTGGAAATAGGACAATGAGAGAAGTAAACACTTTTCCATAGTGACCTCCAAGGGGCAGGGTCCATCCCAAAAACCTCATAAATGATGTCTCAAATAAATAATGGCCCATCAAGATTTTTGATATCAGAGCTGACTACATAAATGTAGTAGGAGTAGGGTAAATTTGTTTTCAAATAGCACTGGTCATACACTGCTCCTGTAAGACCTCATTGGTGGTTAGAGATGAGCAGCAGGGACACCCCTGAGGCTTGATATGAATATTCATGATGGCTCATTAGTTTGTAGGTTTTCCATAATCTGCTCGTTTAGCTGTTCAGTAAAAATTCAGAAAACAAATATGTGCTACTTATGTGTAGAGACACACCCTGTGCTCTGTGGGTAAGGTCCTGACCTTCTCCTCACACCAGTACTAGTGCTCTGTGCCTCACCAAACCCCTTCTTTGCCTCTCTGCAAGGTTTCACTCCTCCCATGGCTCCTACCTGCAGTGTCTGGAGGGATTTCCCCCTTGTGCTTTTTGAGATGACAGAATAATGGGTGAGAAACAGTTAGAAAACTAGTGCATGATATTCACAACACAGAGGAAGAAACCCCATCCCCAAATAGGCCAAAATATTAAGTTCTCACAGTGAGTGAAATGCTGTCTGCCCTACTAAAGATCAGTAGTAAAGTTCCCATTGATTTCAATGGGGCTAGAATTTGGGTATTCATTTTTCTGTGGTCTTCCCAGATTAAGTGTCCAGAGGGGTTTCAAGGTTTCCTTATTCCAAACAAGTTTTAAGGTTTCCTATGGGAAAAACCAAGAGTCATGGAATGATTTGGGTTAGAAGACACCTTTAAAGGCCATCTAGTCCAATCCCCTGCAATGAGCAGGGACATCTACAACTAGACCAGGCTGCTCACAACCCAATCCAACCTGACCTTGAATGTCTCCAGGGATGGGGCATCCACTGCCTCTCTGGGAAACCTGTTCCAGTGTTTCAGCACACTCACAGCAAAAATTTTCTTCCAAATATCTAATCTGACTCTACCTTCTTTCAGCTTAAACCCATTATACCTTGTCCTATTGCTACTGGCCCTATGATATATTTTTGCACTTTATAAGTGCAAACACACACACACACACACACACACACACACGTTATTAGCTTCTTTGGCTCTATTTGGCTGTACAGCATCTTGGAGGAAAAAAAAACCACCAAACCTGCAATTTCATTACAAAAATAACAGCAAAAAAAATGTTTTACGCTATGGCTCCATGCCTGTTCTCTACCTCCTGAATCAATACCAGAGAATACATATACTGATAAAAAGCTCCTATTTTCACTCGATATGTAGGGGAGGAGGAGGATAAACATGCTAGAAACAAAACCAGGGGAAACTGAAAGCACTTTGACAGCTCTGTGTTCAGAGTCATTAACCACAAAACAATCACAGAATCTGTTAGGTTGGATAAGACCTTTAGGATCATCAAGTGCAACCACTAACTCAGCACTGTCAAGTTCACCACATGAGAACAAAAAACCACGTCCCCAAGTGCCACATATTCACATCTTTTAAATACCTCCAGGGATGGTGATGCTACCATCCAATGCTTTTTCCCCTTGTCCTGTCACTTGTTATTTAGGAGAGGACACTGACTCCCACCTGGCTACCATCTCCTTTCAGGTAGTCCTAGAGAGCAATAAGGTCTCCCCCTGAGCCTTCTTTTCTCCAGCCTAAACAACCCCAGCTCCCTCAGCTGCTCCTCATAAGACTTGTGCTCCAGAACCTTCACCAACTCCATTGCCCTTCTCTAGAAATGCTCCAGCACCCCAATGTCTGTATAAAATACACCAGGTGGACACAAACCCATAAGTTTGCAAAAAGCATTTTCAGATGAGAATATTGAGGTTTGTGTCAGTTTTGTGTAAGCTGATATGCTCTGAGGTATGTAAAACATGAATGAAGAAAATCAAGCCTTTGCCAAAACCTAATACTGTAATTTTCATGCAGACACATTAATCTGTACTTCCCAGTCTTATTTGAAGGACATTAATAAATAAGACTTGTGTTAGTTTTCTATTGCCCCTTACAATCATTTAAAAATAAAGAACAAAACCCCCACCATCCAAAATTTTAGTAAAATAAAGTTCACATTCAGCTAAGCACCCTGTTATTTATGTATATATGTATACCCTGTATATATGTATCCAAATCACCACTGGTACATTTCTAAATGCTGTGTGCTGAGAGTAGAAAAACTTTTACAGTTCAGAATGGCAAGACAGACTTAATAAAAAATTAATATACTTGAAAAGCAGGTCATTTATTAAAAGCTCTTTTAAAAGCTTCCTTTCTTAAAAAGCAAAGCTATCTGCACACCTCCGCATCTCGTCTGAAAGCATTTGCATACACAGCTGTTCTCCAAATTTCAACACCGTTCCTTTTTTTGTCTTCATGTTTTAAGACATGAATAGCAGGCATTTAGTGAAACAGTAGCATGCTTCAGCAAGTGCCTTCTGCTTCCACACACTGATTTATCCTGTCTCCCAGACAGTCAGATACCCTTCTCTCATATACAGGATTGAAGTCTCAGACCTTCAGCACCAGGGCTGCATGAAACGGCAGTTTGGGGACTTCAGCTTCTAAACCTTCTCTGACCACAGCTGAAAGTTTTCCACAACAGCCAGGGTGAGGAGAGACTTTGTCTGTCCTGGATCTTCCACTGTCCTTTTGTTTTACAAGTCCTTTTAGGCAGTGCTCTCTGACCAGCTGCCTGGGAACTGCACACGCAGCACAAGTGGTCTGGATGCCAAAGGTGCAAGACACACAGGTACCCTGTTACCAAACAGCAGAAGGCAAACCAATAAATATTTCTTGGGTAGTGGGCCCACAGCATCTGCTCACTGGAAATTGTACCACCTTTGCACACTGCTGTCCTCAAGCCAGCATTTTATTTGGAGACCAAGAAATAGCAGGAGTATGCATCGAGTGAGATATGACAGAGAAAAAATACAGAATTTTGGACCAATAAGTTGGTACTTCTGAGATGTTTGATGTCCTGTTCTTCATGAGTGTTTTCAAGCCCTGCATCTTCCTGAAGAAGCACCACTCGCTGTTTCGTCTTGCCTGCAAATAACACAACACCCCAGAAAATTAAAAATAATCCATTAGAAAGATTACTATCTTTTCAGGACATGGCAGCTCAGCTGTAGCCACAGAGTTACTCTCTTGGGAACAGGCTGTCATGAATACAGTGGTTATAAAAGACAGAGCAAGTTGTGGGAAAGTTGCTTTGAAAGGAGGTTAAGCAAGGAGAATATGACGACCTTGGTCATAAGTTTCAAAGGAGAGATGATGTAAAAGTCAGACACCACAAGGGAAGGAAGACACTGAAAGGAAGAAAGCTGGGAAAACTCAGAAAGGGCGAGACACCAAGAAGGTGGAGACGACTTGCTGTGCCAAAAGTAAGAAACAATAATAGCACAGATACTAGCACTCTCTTACTCTTGTCATAAGATCATCATGAAAATTACTTTAAATTTAGAAGAATGACATTCAAGAGACTACTTTTTTGATCTATAAATGATTGTTTTTCATGATTTTTTTTAAAGTCACTGCTTATTATTAATCAGTTTTGATGGGCAGCCACAACCAAGTTCCTAAGTAATCAAATGTAGAATATGCTTGAAGGCTGTTCATACCTACCAGGGCAAGACAGATGGTGTAGTGTAGGTGTCTCCACTTTAGATTCCATTGCAGCCCAAGGGACACCAACTGAGTATTTAGCAATAATGTAGTAACTGTAACAAATGGTAGGACTCAGCTATTGATCACCATTTGGGCTTTCAGGGAGAAAAATAAAAGGCAGTTATGGGTTAATACTTCTGACTGAAATGTGCTTATTTAGAGGTTCACTTAATAGATGCCATCATCAGGAGATAAAAGTCCTTATACTGAACAGACAATTTTAATGGCCTTTCCCATTAAGCTATGGATGACATATTTCAAAGGGCAGATTATTGGAGTCTTTCTGCTGACAGCAAGGAATGTCAAATGAATTCAGAATATCAGTGAATATTTAAGCCTTGGTAACAAGGATTTTAATATAGAGCTATCTTCTAATTCAGGACAAAACACCTTGACCAATTTATTCTCCTGTATAGCACATTTATATTCATTGCCAAAATAAGCAATGGACCCTTACTGTTCATGGGAACAAAACTCCAGATGCTCTTATATTCTAAGCTTAATGTGTTCAGTTACTGGTGTAGCAGCATTTATCACAAAGAACAATAGTTTTATGGCCTTGGAAAAATGGAATCTCCCAGATTTGCTAGACTACTTTGCTCAATAAAATGTTTCCTATAAACAAATGAGCTCTGAATAAAATGTACTAAATATTATCACCCCATAATCATAGGTATCAGGAAGACTGTTTTTAAGGTTTAGTTCCCTTCCCGTTCTCCTGCAGACTGCAATTATTCAGCTCTGTACTGCAGAGCTCCATTAAGCACTTTGTTTTTCATTGAATGACTAGAATCAAGTGCGTATGGCCTCCACGGATGGATAAACTGCTGTAAAAAGAGAAAAGTCAGCAATACTGATTGGCTCTGTTGTCTGAGCGTGCCTTTTGATTTTTGAATTACTGCCAAAAGCATCATCATTCTGTGTTTCCCCTTCAAAAGTCCTCAGTCACTCAGATGGTGCATATACTCACAGCTCAGAGCTCTCCTTTGCAGAAACAGTATTCATAAAAAAAAGACCATTTCAGTACTTGTATTTGTTGAATGTAAATTTATGGCACAGATCTTTTATCTCTCATCTTCCATGACATTTTTACTATATAATATGAAGTGATTAAAAGACCAGTTTTCCTTTGATGCCCACCTCTTTCACTCAGATAAATGGTTTACCTCTGTGCAAAGCTGTAGGTAGCTTTCAAAATGTAATCGGTCACACTGTTTTCCTCTTCCCTTCCCTCTCTGGCAAGTCAAAGTAACAGACCCACCATAAACCTCTGTGGTGGTTTCTTTTGTCTGTGTGTATGAGGTCATACCAATCACTGAAGACACACTGCATTTTTCTTCACTGCTGTGGCCAGTACTGTCCGTACTGGCTTTCAAAGGACATCATGGGCTTCCATTTCCCTCCAGAGCTGCAACAAGAGCTGTTGTTTAGCTGTGAACACCTGCTGTGCACTTTGTACCTGGATAAATGCCTGCTGGACACAGCAGGAACATGACCAGAACAGGTCCCTGATGAAGCATTTCAGCTGGTTACAACTCTTTGTGAATTCAGCATTCAGGAATCTCCTAAGGCAGAGACAAGTAATGCACTCTTGACATGATAGGATTATCTGTCTGCAAAGGCAGATAATATATAATATTATTTTATATAGAATGATTATTCCCATTTGAATACAAAAACAATCAGACACCAATGATTTGGGTTTTATGCAAACCCACAGGTAATAACAAGACCATTGTCCTGGGGTGACTAATAATTAAATACTATCTGCACAAACAGCAATAAAGTGACAAATAAAGGCAATTTTTACCTGCTTGTTCAAAGCCTTGTGAACATTCTGCAATCCCATGATTTCTATTACTGCAATCTCACCAGAGTTGTAAGTTCAGCTGACTGTGAAGGTCTAGGCCCTGTAAAATCTTATTCATGTGCACACTCATGCAGGGAAGCAGGGATAGCAAAGGCAGATCAGCACCTGTGCTGTTCCAAAGGTGATGCTTAAGATTTAGGGTGAGGAAATGCCCTTGTGTGATTAAAAGGAAATGAATTTGATTTCTCAAGAGCCTATGGCTTCCCAACAAACCTTGGGAAACAAATTCAGAATACTAGCATATGCTCTAATACATTTTCTAGTTATAAAGGCTTCTTTATTACTGTTTTTGGCTGACAACGCTTGAGATAGCATGTTTATCATCATTCTTAAAACACTTGAGAGAGAACAATGTGGGTGCATTTTTTATTTCGGTTTTAACTTCTTTATTTCATTGCTGTACAGCTGCATTACACTTGGCTTTAATCCCTCAAGCATTATTTTCCTCGGCAAAACAGTCACTGAACTGAGTAGAACTTACTATTGGAAAAATATGCTTGAAAAACCAGTGTGATGTCAATGCCAACTGAAACCCATGGAGCTTAAAATGTCACAAATGGGCCTGTAGCTGAAATACAGAGCTCCTCTTTTTTTTTTTTTTTTTTTTTGTCTGAGCTAGGAATGCTGTAAGTCTTAGGTTGTGAAGTCAACTGTAAAAATCATAGAGTAGCCTCCTGAAGCTGAATGTGTGCTGAAACTGAATGTGTGCTTCCCTCCCTCCTCCATAAACAAACATTTAGAGAACTGGATGTAGGGTAATTCCATAGGAAACAAATGACTGCATGGCTCCCCGCTTCCAGTCTTGCCTGCATTAACTGTAGCTATCTGTAAGAAGCTGGGCTACAGGCTTCTCAGAGAAAAGAGAGAACCCGACTTTGTAAAACATCTTTAATATTCAAATATATAAATAAGCACTACTGAAGAATAATTCAGAAGACTGCGGTGATTCATTACGAACAGATGCTATAAACGGGAACAGTAACATTGCTAGGTAAGGAAGAAGCAAGCTATTTTAGGAGTCTTGAAAATCTCTTCTAGTTCTTCAGACAGATCATGCTGCTATAGTTATTTTATAAAAAATTATATTCTGAAAAGCACTTCAGTAAAAGAAACCTTTTACTGGAACTATTATTTAACCAATACCTTCTACAGCACTAAAACACACTGCAATTGAGTTCCTGATACAGTTTTAAGAATGGGAGGGGTGAAAATAAGAACAAAAAAACCCTACCATACCTGCACCAGGAGCTATTTATTAGCATAACACTCTTCCTTTTAAAGATTTTGTAACAACTGAAGTATATACAAAGTCTTACAGCATTTACACAATAAAAAAGTTTCCTATTAGCTGATGTAGTATAAGGTAGTGCTGCAATTTTACTTCAAAGCATGAATACAATAATAATGAAGCAGACCACTGTACTTTCAATTTCTCCACTACCACACCACCACTGTCAGTTGAAATGACAGTTAATTAAACCACTGGGAAGACAGATTGTTGAAAGATTTGTAACAGGTTGATTTGCAGCACTAACCATCTTAAGGAAGAAAAAAAAAAAAGCTACATACTGTCATGTTTCTACACTTTCCTAGAGCTGGAACAAACTTTCACAGCCTTAGATATAACATATGCAAGACAACATAATCACATTTTGTCAGATATAGTTCAGCTACTGAGTGTATTTACTTCTGAATAGGAGGCGTTATATTGATATGGCTGTGTGTTTCCATTTTTGTTCATTAACTCTTCAAATAGGTCTACAAAAAAAATTAAGACAGCATGGAGTTTGTAGTCATGATGTGTTTTGACTAATAAAGGCATTCAATATCAGCTATAGGATCTAATTATTCCTGTCAAAAGTTTAAGACCAGGAATCTTTGAGTAAAAATCAAACCCACAAAATCCTGCACCTGTGCCATTTTCATCTGTTGACTCCAACCTTCTTTAAGCTTTTCCAAATGGTATAATACAAAATCATTAAAATGCTTACACCAACCCAAATGCAAGACTCATTTAGTTTATGAGAGGTCAAGCAGATTCACTAGACTACTTCTGCTGTAAAACAGAGGGAGCTTACCTAGGAAAAAGAAACTTTTACTGAACAGTGCCTTACAAGTAAGGATATACAGTTTAACAATGATACATAATTTAAGAACATAGTATTCTTTGCCTTTTAGAAACAGCTTTCATGTGCCAATAATGCACTTTCTACAAGAGATAAGGCTGCTTTGCCTATCACTGTATACCTAAACCTCATATTTTGGCCAATTCCACTTTTCTTCCCCCCAAAGGGATTCTGTTTCAACTTAGAAACGAGTAACGTCAGTTGACAATATCTGTATTAAGACAAAAAGTGACATATATAAAATCCACAAAGAACCACATAAATACCAAAGAAGTCATATAACCTTTCCATGTAAACACTTTGATTATACTGAAGCCCTAATCAGATTCTTGTCTTAAACTTTTGGCAGATAATGTGTATGCTCAGCCAGGCTTTGTAGTTAGTTACTGTTCAAGTGGAAGCCAGGTCAGCTCACATGTTGACAGGCATGCAACTTGGAAACATTGCACAACAAGCAACACAAAGAGATTTGAGAAGGGTACAAGACTTCAAGTAGACTTCACAACCCTTCACAAACTGAATATTCACAGACAAAGATACAGTCCTTGCTTTTTTCTATGGTGGATTTCTCTCTCACACGTGGGACACTTTCTGTGACTCTCTAGCTTGCTTGATGCTATATAACCACTTGATGATTCTGGCATTCCTTTCAATGGCAGAAATGCCGTATGGCACACGGTCATTGGCACTGTCATCATTTCTAAGGTCACTGTTGCTGTCCTGAGACTGTTCACAGTCTGAGCTAATCATGCTTGCACTGCGAAAGTTCAGGGATATAATATCAGAGTTAGCCCTTGCAAAGTTTTCCATCCCAAGGTTTTCAAGCTCTTCAGGATCCAGTCCGCAGTAGTTAAAGAATCGTTCAACATCTGCGTCAACGCGAAAGTATCTGTCGCTTAAGTCTGATTTTGATCGTTGTAGGGAGGGTCTTCTACTAACTCCACATCCAGACTCAACTGCCTCAATCTCTGGGGATTTCAGGGTGGCAATGGCAGCGATTTTGGGCTTTGGAGGCAGAGGTGGGGCTGAACTACTGCAGGGTATTGCTTTTAAGGGCTTTGCACTAGTTACTTTCCTAATGTCTGAAGAGCTGTGAGAGACATGCAAGAAAGTCTCTGCTGACTGATCTAGGAGCCTTCTGCTGACATTGGAGCTGCTCTCCTGTGGGCTGCTCCGGCCTTGCGTGGGGTAAACCTTCAAGGATTCAGCGAACGAGTGTCGGTTCAGCTCTGTCGAATCAGCCCTGTGAGGTGGCCAATTTCGGGGACCGTGCTTATGCCCCGAACCTGAGCTGGAGCCTTCAGAGCTGTTGATGATGTTCTTCAAAATCTCAAGTTTCAGATTTTCTCTCTGGACTCCACTCTCAGTCTTTGCATTGTTGCTAAAGACTTTCAAGGTGGGGCTCCCCAGCGCTCGCTTGGCTGCAGGACAGACCGGCGGCTTCGCCAGCACCGCCGGCTTCACTGGCTCCTGCTTGGCATTGATGACCTCCTGGCTCTTGACATATTTCGCCTTGTCGGCTTCAAGCCTCTCCACCGCACTCAGTCTTTTTGGATTAGGCTCCGCCTGCCTGCGAAAATAGTCAGGTCCTTTGTTCAGGATGCGGAGAGGAACGGCAGATGTGAAAGTCACGGCAGGGCTGACCGGCTTCACCATGCTACCTGTCGGTAATGTTTCTGTAGGCATGTTTGGTGGTCTTTCCCCCGCAGCCGTTTTGGATTCTTCTCTGGGATCTCCTAAATGCACGGTGCAGAAACATGTACATTAAGCACAATGAATAGCCGATGAATCCTGGGATCTGAGCGTTAGCAGCAGTGCCTCATCTCACAGCTCATTAAATAGCACTGCGTTTCTCTTTTAAAGGCAGCCTTTGTAGGGCAAGGGCACCTGACACAAGTGCGTATTAGTCCGCTCCGCTGGCTCCTTTCTTCTGGCTGAAAGATGTGGGAGTCTCGCCGCAGCGCTCTGAAAGGCAGAATAACCAACCACACGTTAGCGGGAGCGCCTGACATCAGAGCGATAGCAACAGCCGCCTCCCGGCCCTCCTCTCCCGCCGCCGCCCGCCCGGGATGCTGCCGCTGCCGGCACAGGGAGCCCCTGCCCCGCTCTTGCCCAGCACCCCCCTGCATCTCACAAGACATGTGTTGTTTGATATTTACACTCTGAGCTTGGATTTAACAAAATTACATCGGGGGGAAAAAAAAAATCCAAAAAAATTAAGCCCTGCCATAATACAGCCACACATTTCTAGAGCAAGAAAGGGAAGCAGAATGAGACAATTCAGAGACTTGGACCCACACATCTCCCAGTAAAAAAGCACTTCATATTAATATATTTGGTTTAGTTACGTTGATTTGTGAACGTGTTTTATCTCTAACCCCCAAATATTTTTCTCCTTATAGGCAACATACTGTATAAATCTCAGCAATCAAGTGTATTTTCCTTGCTCATTAAATCATCCAGAAAACAATCTGGAAATCGAATTGTCCAGAAAACAATCTAAAAAGCAGAGAGCAGACAGAGACATGTAGAGTTTTAAGTGCAATGCACATCTTTCATTGCTAATCTAATACAGAATCAACAAATAAAACCAGGAGATGTCACTAAATCCACCAATTCCAGTTCCTAGTCTGGTTGAACATTACTGTCCATAGCACTGGTGCTCCAGCAATAAAAGAAGGCCTTCCAAGCTCTCATGATCACCCTACAGGCTTAGCAGAACAACAAAAATTGGCTTTGGTTTTTTATGTAAGATTTTGGGAACATGCAAAACCATTGTGACTGGGTTTGAAAAAGAACTTGTCTTCAATATGTAGATATAATAATTCAGGTTTTCTATCAAGCAGTAAGTACAAATGAAATTTATCTTCATCTAAATTATTTTATGGTTTTATCACTGAGATTGTCACAACAGTCTAAAATCCAACACCATGGATGATATTACAAGTGCTGAAACAATTTTTCCTACACGAGGCACTGAAGGGCACTTATCATGGAATCTACTTTCCAAGCAGTGATTTCGCTAATGGCTCTCATTTGTTTTATTATTGCCCCATTAATCTATGCTGCCCTCTTTAATATCCCATTTCTATTATCACTGTGATCTTCAGGGAGAGAAAGAAAAGTAGCTGCTACTTCTTCACTCTATCCTAAAGAACACAGAGCAGCGTCCTTTCCTGGGATGACTTGCTTTCACGTTGCTGTCATCCTATGTGTTCTCATCCATCAATACCCAACTTACTATTACAGGGTTTACATTGTTTTGGCAAAAAAAAAAAAAATTCCAGCTCAAGTTACATTAACAGTAAAAACAAAACAACTTCAACTACTAATGACCAGAAATGTCTGATATATATACATTAAATATTTTTTACATATTATCCAAGGTCAAAGCTAGCAAATAAAATATACAGAAGCTATAATGAGATTACAGGAAAAAGCTGAGCTTTCTCCCAAAGGCTCACTGTCACACGCATTCTTCAAATACAAACTAACATATTTAGGTGGGTGATAAACCAGACACAAATTCAGTGCAATTGAAAGGGTAGTGAAATGTTAATTAAGCTTCTCTTTCAAAGTTGTTTTATAAATCCTAGTGCTAACTCCTCAGCAGTTTGACTTCCTGAATTTAAACTAAGTCTCTCTGAAAGAGAAAAAGCTTTCCTCATTTGAATCAACATATTTATTGGTACTGTTTTGAAATTAAGTATGAAATTTCCAAATGCGCAGAAGGCAATTCCAACATGCATCTGCACACACGTTTCTCTTCCATACACACAAAGCAAATCTTTCCACATTGCCAGCTCAGAGCTGGATGGCTAAGTGCCTGTATAAATACCCCACTGATGCATATATTTAATATTTGTGTGCAGAAATCGAATCTATGTGAGAGCAGGGGTTTTGTCAAGAGGAAGAAAACCCCACAAACAACAGAGCTATTTGTACTTCACACTGTCACCCAACTGAGTTAATACTACTTGAGTAAGCCAGACAATTTTCCTGCTTGATCACTGTCATTAAAGGTGACCATGGTCCTGTCCCCGAGGACAGCTGCCAGCTCCACTCTCCTCCTGGTGAGTGGCTCCACACACCACTACAGATCAGAGCTACGGGAACCAAGGCCTCCAGCTCGAGGCTGCTTTTGGAAGTCTTTTCCCAGCATTTAACAACTTCCTCACTTTGGATAGCCCTTATCAATATCAGCAAGCATTGCCTAGTAGGCTGAGCATCCACATTGGCTTCAACACCACACTTAAAAGGGAAAAAAAAAGAAAAATAAATCCCACCATGCATGCGTGTTTATCTGAGAGAACAAGTGTGCTTGTCTGCAAGCTACGTATGGAGCCAAGTTCCCCGGAGTCAATGGAAATATGCTGCAACTGGCAATGTGCTTCAGGCATGTCTAGAAAGAAAAGCAAGGACCTGGTGAGGAGCCAGAACAGAAATGTCCACCTGAGCCAGCACAGGGAGCCTGGGGGGTTACAGCCAAGTGGTTACGTGGCCAGCCATGGAGGCTTTGTACCTGTGGGGCTGCTGCTGTAAATTAAGGAACATTCAGCCACGAAAAGGGATCAACTTTTTGTGTATTGTTTAAATTGCTCCATTTCACTCAAGTGCTGCACTTGAATATCACCTCAAAGCTTACTCAGTATTCTCATCACAGAGAGATAAAAATTCCTAACCAGATACAGTTAAAAAAGAAAATGTGATGAAAGAGAGGTGGATGAATGTAAAATCTAATGAAACTTCTGCCTGTGCTGGTGATGGCTGCAGCCTGATTCTATTGCCAACTGGGAAAATGAGTTCAATTCCTACCAGCCTCTCTTCTGTCCATGGGCACCTGAAACACCGCAGTGACACTACAGAGCCTTGCCACTTATTAATTTTATTGTTAATAATAGAGGCTGAGAGCAGCAGTACAGTGTAGTCTCAGGAAGACTTAGATGCTGGTTGTGAAAATCATCATTGCAGCAACCAGGGCATAGAAATGGCATTTTTCTGCCTTAAACTCCAAAGAAACTCACTGCTTAGGCATCTGAATTCCCTGTTGAGTACATCTCTGGTACCAGTAATACCTGCAGAAATTCAAAGGCAAATAGGTTTTCTTCCCCCACTCCCAGAAAATTTGTGAAATATACCTAGGACCCCAAGAAATGTTCCTTTCTCTCTGTTTGCATGCAGAGGTCTGCTGTATAGGTGTAATCCTTCTATGGACTGAACTGTGTTTTTCAGGATTTACTCTGGATTTCCATTATTGCTCTTCCTTACAAAACTACTAGACTTAAGAAATTATTTCAAGAAAAACAAAGACAAAAAACTTATCCATGCATTCAAACATAGTTCTATTTAATACTATGCATACATTAATAAAACTTTTCTGAAAGGTCTTACTGAGCTCCTCTAATACCCCACAACTCTTGCAGACCTGCTGAATAGAATACAAAATGCACAAAGTTTTGGGTTTTTAAAGCTGCATTTTCAGCCAAACGCTTCAATTCAGGATTCCTTTGTGGCACAGGCAGAGCTTCGAAGCACTCAATTCATTCTAGGCATCACAATTTAATCACTCTTGAGTCCATAATATGTTTGTCAGATATTCATATTTAAATAACCAATGCACTATCTGCATGATTTAGGGGAACACAACACAGCCTAGAGTAGCAATAGCTATACAACTAACATTAACTACAAATAGATCTCCTATAAAATATTCTTTCCTTAATTTAAAGCCAAGGCAGTCGGAAGAGATAAACTATGCAGAAACTTTGGAATCCCAGGTCCATATATTCTAAATATGCGGTTTCTTGAAATGCATGAGAAATTTATGAACAGACACCATTGTGGCAAGTATTTATTTCTAGCACTATTATGAATACAATGGTATTGTACAATAATAGAGTTCATTTTTCCTCTCATACCTAAAACTGCATTCTAAACACAGACTGAATGATGTCAACTGACAGTAAATAACACACTTCCCTCCTCAGTCCTGTGGTGCCCTGTAGCTCCTATGCATTGGCCATGTTTCAGCCAGTCTTTGTCTAAAAGTATCCACAGGAAGGCATTACATATTTCAGCAGTATTCAAGTTACAGAAAAAGCAGCAAAAAGCCATGTGAAAATGTGGTCCATATGAAATGAGTGAAATTTCTGTCCTTGACTTTGGTAAGGACATTGCTTCACCTGACAAAATTACAATGAAGCTCATTCTCCTAATTCATCCCTCTGGGACAGCATATGAAAGGATTGCACAGAAGGGAGGATGACATACAGTGGATAAATATAATGAATGTTGACAGCCTTTACTCTGCTTTCCTTGATATTTAAAGGCCTGTGTCAATTTTATTTTCCAGGTGATAAAATATAACTACCACTACCTCAAGATGCACCGTAAACATGACATAAATTCCAATATAAGTAATCAAGGAGTGGCTGCAACAGGACTCAAAGAGATCACAAAACAAAATCTGCACAGGAACACAGGACACAGATGGAAAATGTCAGGTTCCTCCAACACCTGGGTGCACTTCAGAGCTGCAGGCCCATTATGAAGATGCTGGTTTTTTAACAGCCACTGCAAAGCCTACAAATGAGAGCTTCACTGAGAATGACCAGCTACAGGTCTATGTGCTATACTAATATGTATGCCTAAAACTGAAACAAGTTATTCTGTGGATAATTGTCATTGTAAACCTCACATATATATGTTACTAAGTTTAAAAAAACAGGCAAAGCCTAAGTAAACTTGGCTGAAATTGATAAAAGGTCATCTGTATCCAGAATGGCAGCAGTATTTCATTTTTTAAACCAATTTTAGATAAAGATGTTTATGCTGTGTAGTCTTGGTCTCATATAATATTAACTGTCAAGATAACGCATGAGGAGATGAAATAGTCTTTCAGATCTACCATGACTCAAAATACTAATGCAAGTGCCTATTTTCAACTCTGTTCCTCCCTAAAATGTGGTACAGTGAACAGTAAGAGCAATATGCATCTGTCCAAGTATACCTTTAAACCTTCAAAAGGTCATGAGTAATGCGAACTACAGTGACCTAAAACTAAGAGTGGCAGAATTATGCAGACAAGAGAAATTTCCACCAAGTGGGAAGGTAGTACCTCTGGAAAAGGCAGTCACTTTTCACTGCTGATGTGTTACTTCCAACCAAAAAAATATAAACTACAACTGGCATTGTTTGCAATAGCTTGTATGGCTGAGCATAATACGGGCTCATATATTTATGCTAATTCTGCTTTGCTCTTACATCAAAGGCTTTTAAGACAAAATTCTCCATAAATACAACAGTGTCACCACCCAGCACTCTTTCTCTTTCAATGTGCAGTGAAAATGACGAGGTTTAAAGCAGGACATTGCCATAACCAGAAATGCTAACACTGTTAAGTTGAAATAGCTGCTGGGAAATCTACGGAGGTATAACCATCTGGAAAGCAGGAAAGCAACCTAGCAGCTGTACTTCCATACTAACCCTGTAATGCATGTCTAAATCTCACTGGGAGCTGCATAGAGATACCTCTTTGGAAGAAAAAACTTTAGAAAATATTTTGCTTCTTTTTAGTTCTGAAATCCATCACTGTTACATCTCTGACCCAGTAGCAATAATCCACTCTTAGTGATACTTTTGGGTTAAATACTGCCCTGTAGATACCTCATAACGATGAAAACTGATTTCTTTCAACAGGCTGCATAAATGCACAAGAAAGCCCAGAAATGAAATTCCCCTTTCTTCCACCAAGACAGTAAAAACCAAAATAAAATATTTTATTATTTAGAGCAATACTAGAGGCTGTTTTTGTAAAAGCTGTAGTGGAAATCAGTTCTGTTTTCTTTGGACCCCTGTGTTGCTTAGACAGCATTGTGTTCTTTGCAGTAATTTCAGTTGCTCATTTAAACAAAAAAACAAAACAAAAACAAAAACCCCCAAAACAAACAAAAAACCCAACAACAACAAAAAACCAGAGAAGAGTCTAAAAAATTACAATAAGGAATATAGTGTTTTACTAGATTTGTAGCCTTATGTGAATATTTCTATTTCAGTGTGCATTTTATGAGAATGATGCTCTAAACACTTCACAAAGTTTTAGGAAACACCCTTACTGCTTGTTCATCAGCCAGTGTCAATGGTCTCAAGTTTAAACCACTTTTATACTTTTAATTCTGTATCTCCATAACCATCATGTTTAAATTTACAGCCTCCTCCTTACAACAAGGCCACAATTCCCAGTTTATCCTGTGGCCTCCTGAGCCAACACAGTTTTCCTAGGATCTTTTATGCACTTTTAGAGATCAGCACAATCCCCTTCTTCAATGCAGGATCCTTGGCTCTGGTGTTCAGTTACATTTCAGAGGTTCATCAAACCCTGATATAGGTCCCTGCTGTACCAAGTCCCACCTGCTTGGTCCCTGTTCTCTGGAAAAAGAGAGGCTTTTACTTCTCTCCTACTTCTGGAAGATGCAGTAACTCCTGCTCTGCTCTGATGGAAGGAGCAGTGCTATCTGCACTACACTTTTCCTTTCTTTTCTACTGACAGGAAAAGCTAGCATCTCATCTTCCTGCTCCTGGCAGATGTCCTTCATGGCCATGCTTGGATTTGGCATCCTGGTAAACCACCTTTTTCACCTTTTTTTTCCTGGTGGTAGCACTTCCAATGTGTCAGGGAAAAAAAAAAGTTAATTGGAGGTTCACTGCTGCAAAGTGGGGGAAAACAGAGGGAGGCAGAACAACAAAATAATTTCAATTATGAAGCTCAGCAAAAATGTTTTAAATGGAATACTTTTCATTTTAGTTCCCATCTCAAGTCCACGGTAATTCTTAACAAGCCCACTTTCAGAGTGAGACATATTTTAAGCCATGAAAATCTTTATAGCAATAGGTTCTGTGGGAATCATATGCACTTGCAGAGAAGGAAACAAAAATCTATCCACAAAAATGTGGAGATACACCTGCGAAACACCTTCCTTCTAGTATTATCACGGATACATCATCTCACTAGCGGGATTTTCAGGCTCCATCACCCACGTGGTCCCCCCAACAACACTGCCAAGTCTAGTCCTCAACAACAGAAGCACGAGTGTCATCAGTAATCAGGCAGCTGAGAAACAGCTCAGTAACTTCTGCAGCATCCCTCACCAAAAAAATTATAGTTATTAACTCACCTACAGAACATACATCTTGATAGCAGTATTTGCAAAATGCCAATTATGAGCCATTTTTCACACTGGGATAAATTAAACATAGTCCTAAATCCTTTAAATGTTTGAAAACTTGTATGAATGTTAAAGCACTCTACTGCAGCATACCAGTGCAACTATGGGATTAGACTTGGCCTTAATTACACTATGGAGTAAGCCCTAAAACATAAACCACTTTGGCTTAGAAGAACTTTTTATCTTGGAAATACTAAGAAACCAAGCCAGATTTAAATGGATAAAGTGCAAGTATAGATTTTCAAAATGAATGTTTATATTAAATGTGCAGTGTGCCTACCAACACAGCCTTGTAGTCCTACTTAAGGACCCATGACCAGAAGTCTTCTGTAGTTTCAACTCCTTCATAGCTACTGCTGCATGGCAACATCAAGCTGAGCCTTCAAAACTCATCAGCACTGAAAACACACACCTAAAATGGCATATTCTGTGGGGAAACAGAGTCTCTCTTCACCATTTAAGTGACAGCAGTACCCATAAAATCTTGGGTAGCTGATATTTCAGCTTGGATCTCACCACAAAGCACATGTTTCTCTGCCAGTACTTTTTTCCCTCAACTAATACATTGAGAATCACTTCTGAGCTCTTCTGACTGCCTACAAGGCCTCAGCTACGTCCTGAACATCAAACCAAGTCAAAACTTGGACACTTTCCCCATCTCCCATACATGACTTCTATGGCTGCCCATCTCCCCTGCTTCAAAGGGAGCTGTGAAAAATCTGGAATGATCATGAACATGTAGGATAGAAGAAAGACATGTTCAAGGAAAGAGGCCCATGGGCATGCCCTAAACACCAATGCCACCTGGCACAGGTGAAACTCTTACTTCTGTTAACAGATATGCAACCAGCTAAGCCTGAGGATAATTCCCAATCTGTAGAAAAAAACCAGGGATCTCTTTACCTTAGCCATCCACACTGTCTTATCCAGCAGGTACCTGCCAGACCTCAAAACACTGTCAGCGTTGGGGAGGATGACAAAGAAAATACTTCCTCCACTAGATCTGGAATCTAGACTGGAAGCAGCCCTTCAGGGCAGATACTCAAAGTACCAGGCTGTACCTTGTATTATACAAATGTCTCAAATGTAGGTGCCAAGGGTGCCAGATTCTTTCCAGTGGTGCACAGTGACAGGACAAGGAGCAATGGCCAGAAACAAAAACAGAAGTTCCACCTCAGCATGAGGAAGAACTTCCTTACATTGAGGGAGGCAGAGCACTGGAACAGGCTGCCCAGGGAGGTTGTGGAGTCTCCCTCTCTGGAGACATTAAAAATCCACCTGGACACCTTCCTGTGTCACCTGCTCTAGGTGACCCTGCCTTGGCAGGGGGCTTGGATGAGATAATCTCCAGAGGTGCCTTCCAACCCTACAATTTTGTGATTCAGTATGTAGAGACAGATCCTTGTCCAGCACTTTCTTTCAAAGACTTCCACATTAAAACAAACAACCAAAAAGTATTTGCAAGTTGTCTTTAAATAAAGAAAAGAGAAAAAAAAAGACCACATAGAGTACTCAACAAGGATATTGGATTACTAACCCTGCCCCAGTGCAATTAAATAATTTCTAGCAAGTAGGACATTTCAGCTGAAATAGGAAGACCAACTCAGTTCTTCCTCAGGAGGTCAGAAACTTGCCCCAGTTTGGGGACTGGGGATTTGATCCAATCTCCCATTTCTCAAAAGAGTTCAGCAATCTCTGATTTTATGTACATAAACACTGCTGCCACCTTGTTCTTGTGGGAATAGCAAAAATTTACCCGACTGTCATAAAAAGCCCAAGGCCCTGAAATATCAAGTTACCAAGACTCTTAGTTATTGATGAAAGTTCTCTAAAACTGTTTACAATGAGAAATACATTAAAGGAACATAGTGTCATAGGTATGAACAGATTTTATGTGAGCAATAACCATAAACCCACAATGAAAACAGCTTCAGTTAGACACTCCCTTGCAGTTACTTATCCTGCAAAACTCCAGAAATGTTCACATACATGAAGACCCAAAGTAAACAAATACAGCCCAAGAACAGAAAAACAAATCCAACAATTTATGCAGTGAAAAAACCAGAAACCATAAAGAGCTATTATAAATGGGAAAAGACATAATACTTAAAATTTCCTCTCCTTTAGAGATGCATATAGTAATAGAATATTTTGAAAATGCTTATTTTTAAAGTTTCAAAACAAAGCTTAATAGCACCTTCCTGAAGTTTCTTACATGTTGTGAAAATATATTTGAAAGAAATAGTGCCTAAGCATACAGAATATTTCTTATAATACTTGTCAAGATTTCACAAGCAAGAAACCAGAAAGCCATTAATTAATTTATATTTAAATATTTTCTTACTTTAACAGCTTGTTACATGGAAAATTATTTTAAATAAATTCTATACATGAGCACAAGCATTTAATCTTTAGAAATAAATATTAAAATATAGCTAATTAACGTCTGCTACTCATATAAAAAACTTACAAGGCCACCTTTAATAGGCAATACAGTAGGCACAATTAAAAAATGAGCATGGTAAAACCAGTACCATTAGAAAAATGAGCACATTCAGCCAGGGGGATACAATAGAGCAGCCTAATTCTGACAACTGTGGGATTTGAGCTGCTTTTCTGATTAGCTGTGGGGTCTTGTTTGTCAAAACTCTGTATTAAACAGCCTTTTCTGTAACACGAGATAGTACTGCAGTAAGGTCAGCATGGCTATTTAAAAATAATGTCTACAATCTAATTGCCCTGAGTTAACCATTTCTAAGCATTGCAACTCTACACACATGAAATATTGTGGGGTTTTTCTTAAATAAACACACTATAAAAGTTTAGACTATGTAAAAACAAATTGAGTCTTTTTAAAATTATATTTGGGAAAAAAAACCCAACAAAAACAAACCACACATGATTTACAGCAGTGTTCAAGGGCACTGCAACCTTCGGAGCAACTCCATAAATGATTCCTTTTATTTTTGAAAGGTACAGCTATGTTTTTCTCTTGATAAGAGGACATTTTCCCATACCACAGGATAGTTCATTCCCCCTCATGTCCAAAGGTACACGTTGTTAGAAGTCAAGAAAGAAAACTGAAGGCCTGCATAACATTATGTCTTGAAGACATACATATCTGTATATTATAGAGTTCTTCAAGCAGATGGTTAAACATACCAGTTTTGGCACTGGCACACACTACAATTTAGGTCTTCATTGCTATGATGATGCAATTAATGATTACAGCTGTATAACTCAACACAAGTGCTATACTTGTGCATGGTCACAGGCTTGTGTGTGTAACCTCAGACTATACCTGCATTGACTATAGCTGTTGAGGTGTTTGCTGTTGGAATACACTGACTGTATTTTCTTCTTGGTTGCTGTATGGCAAATATGTGCCACAGAGTCCACATGTTAAACTGCAGATCTTCCCAAACTGTTCACAACCTATTTAACTGGAGATGAACATCCAGCTAGCTACTTGTCAATGAGCATCCAAACTTTTGTTTAATATGCAAATTTGACACTCAAAGTGAGGCTTTGTATTACTGTTTAATTTAATGACCCTTCACTAAAACAATATTCTTGAAAAGCCTCGTTTTAGAAATCAGACTGTCCAGATTATTTTGAATGCTTTTTGCCTGTCTGAGGAGTTTGGTGAAGTTATGATGATGACGCTGCTGGAAATTCTTCCTGACCACTGATTTTAAGAAACCATCAAATCCTCACCATCTTAAAGAAAACAAAAGCTGTATCAAGTCATGACCACTGCATTTAATTAAATGGAGAGAGGAAGGCAGTGCAGGGAGAGTGGAGGCATCCCAGCTTCAAGAAAACAAACAAACCAAACAAACTAAAGAAACCCAAAACCTGAATTTCTGAGTGAGGACAGACAACAGAAAAGTGAGGAATGACAAGACACAGAGAGGTAGAGGAGAATGCTATTAACCAGGCAAAGAGCAAAGAGAAGGTGTTGGGAATAGAGAAGGAGGCACTGAACAGTGAGTTAGGAAGCAGGAGTAGATTACAAGGACAGAGAAGGATTATAGGAAAAAGGAAGAGACAGCTCAGGTACTCTTCCTCATATCCTCTCTCACAGCTCCTACATCCTGCAGAAGGAACAGAGCTGGCATAAGGGCATTGTGGAGAAAGGTGAAGCTCTCAGTGAAGCTCCTCCTGAAGCAAAGTTCCTGCTAACCATTTTTGGGTTGCAGGAGAGAGCTACATCTTCTCTCTCCTGCAGCCTCTGTGCCTGGGGCACACTGTCTGCTGAGCTTAGAAGGCTGGGGGCAAAGGAGCTGCCACTGGGTGGTTGGCAGGAGGATATCACAGAGGATACCAGGCTCAGAGCACCGCACACTTTCAGGATGAGAATGCATAGTGGAGCAAATCCAGCAACCAGAAATACCGACCAGTCAATTGAATAAGTGCTGAGGTTTGCTGCAGACTCCTCAGTAAATCCAGTTCTTCTTTTTGGCAATGCTTCAGACCCCTTTCACATGCTGATTGCATGAGCAGATACACAATAAGCTTGTCCCTGGGGAGTCCTGAACCAGGGATGCTCTCCACCCTGTCCTCACAGGGTGCCATAGACTATTGCTTAGAAAGACTGCGTAAACTACTCCTCCATTCCTGCCCCCCCTGAGAGTATCAGACTGCCCCAAGATTGCTACATATCCATTCTCCTCTAAGGTATGTGACACACAGCCACACTAATAGATCTCCCCTCTTCTGTAAACCAAAGTAAATCTCCAAACTGGAAGTTAAAGACAGGATTGATATTGGCTGCCCGAAGTAACATAAGAAATTTATCCCAAACCCAGAAATTGGATAGAGGTATGCCAATCTTGTATCTACTGCTTTGTCTTCATTAAGAGATGAATATCAGCAAAGTTTTTAAGTAGTTGACTGAAACTACTTAACCCTGCATGGCAGGGTTAAGATGCCTAAAGCAGAAAAATAATGGGACACTGAATCCAAGGTGCCAAAGTTCAAATGAGGATGCATGGTGTCTGTTTTTTCATCTGCTCATGCCTGCTTCATAAAGGTAACTTCTCCTGCTCAGCTGATTTGTCAGCCCCACCACTGCTGGGGAACTGAGTCCCTCCACTAAAGTCCCTCACTCCCAGTTCCAGCTCATCACTGATCTGGACTGGTTTCAAGGCATTCTTTAAAAGCTAATAAAAAGGGTGTCACCCCAGCCAGGACTGAATGCTGCTTTCATCATAAATCACAAATCCAATCTTTTCTGTTGACAAAATGAGCAATATATTTCCAACAAAATTATAGACCTACTGGAGCATCTGTATGAACACAAAACATTGAATCCCATTTCTAAGACGGCAGAAATAAATCCCATGCAGCATGACATGAGGAAGGTAAAAATATCAAATGTGACTGTAAAATTAGTGTAGGTTAACTTGTGATCACAAAAATTAACACAGATCTTTGAATGTTCCTGGTGTCAGTCCACGGCACAGCTAAAATGGTTTTGCTGCCTTAATTTCATACTATGTATGAAATGTATCTGGAATTTCAAGTTCCCAATTCCTCAGCTGACAGAAATGGCTTCTGAGATGATTTTCACATTCTGGGAACATATCTGTACCCTTAAATTAGCCATGTGTACTCTCAGACTTACCATTTTGTCTTGAAATAAAACAGCAGCGATAATTGTTAATTTAAGACCCCACACAATGCAAATTTATGTTCTGGAGCCAAATATGCTGATTGGAAACAGATGAACATGAAATGCCTTTTACTGAGCAGAATTAAAACTAAGTATTAGTGAAGTGTGTAGCTAATTTGACACATGACACATCAGACATTGATTACTGATTTTTTTCTTTGCTACAATGAAATACCAGAAGTGCCTTTCAAGAATTTTACAACCATTGTTACAAATATTGTTCAGCTCCTGTCCCCTCCTGTGTTTCAGCTGGTTTACTTGTACTGACCAAGGATGAAGCTATTCTTTCCATTATTCCTGATACTGGATTCCAGACACCTTTTGTTTTGGAGCTTTAGGGGCAAAAATAAAGATTTTAAGCTTTAATGCTCTGCTCAGATCTCGAGATCAAGCTCTGAGTGTTGTGGATAGACTTGTGCATGAGAACTAGAAAAAAAGCACCCCAGCTTTCAAAATGGGCAGGAAAGAAGATACAGGGAACTACCAGCCAGTCAGCCTCACCTTCCTCCCTGGAAAGGTGATGGAGTGGCTCATTCTCGAGGCCATCTCTGTCCTCATGGATGACAAGAAGGTGCTCAGGAGTACCAGTTTATTACCTCACTAGTATCAGTTTAATACCTCACTAAAAGTAAATAATGCTTGACCAACTTGATTGCCTTCTGTGATGAAACAACCTCCTGGATGCATGAGGGGAGAGCAGTGGATATTGCCTACCTTGACTTCAGTAAGGCTTTTGACCCTGTCTCTCACAACATCCTCATAGGCAAACTCAGGAAGTGTGAGCTGGATGCCTGGACAGTGAGGTGGATTGAGAACAGGTTAAACAGCAGATCCCAAGGGTCATAATCAGTGGCACAGGATCTAGTCAGAGGCCTGTCATCAGTGGTGTCCCCCAGAGCTCTATTCTGGGCCCCGTACTGCTTAACTTGTTCATCAGTGATTTGGATGAAGGGGCAGCTGCCTCCTCAGCAAGTTCACTGATGACACCAAGCTGGGGACAGTGGTTGATTCTGCAGAGGGCTGTGTGGTCCTTCAGAGGGACCCTGACAGTTTGGAGAGATGGGCAGAGAAGAATCTTCTGAAGTTTAACAAGGGCAGATGCCGGTGCACCTGGGGAGGAACAACTGCAGGCACCAGCACAGGCTGAAGGACAATCTGCTGGAGAGCAGCTCTGCAGAGAAGGACCTGGGGGTCCTGGTGGACAACAGCTGTCCATGAGCCAGCAGTGCCCTGGTGGCCAAGAAGGCCAATGGTATCCTGGGCTGCATTAGGAAGGACATTGCCAGCAGGTTGAGGGAGGTGATCCTGCCCCTCTCCTCAGCCCTGGTGAGGCCACATCTGGAGTGCTGTGTCAGTTCTGGGCTCCTCAGGACAAGAGAGACATGGAGTTCCTGAAGCAGGTCCAGCAAAGGACAATAAAGATGATTAAGGGACTGGAGCATCTCTTATGAGGAAATGCTGGGGGAGTTTGGCCTGTTCAGCTTTGAGAAGAAATGACTGAGAGGGGGCCTCATCAATGTCTACCAGTATTTGAAAGGAGGGTGCCAAAAGGATGGATCCAGGCTCTTCTCAGAAGTGCCAAGCAATAGAACAAGACACAACAGGCACAATCTGATCCACAGAAAGTTGCACCTGAATATGAGGAAGAACTTCTTTACCAGCAGAACTTCTTTACCGAGCCCTGGAAGAGATTGCTCAGAAAGGTTGTAGAGTCTCCCTCATTGGAGATATTAAAGAACTGTCTGGACAAAATTCTGTGCCATGTACTTTAGGATGACACTGCTTAAGCAGGGAGGTTGGACCAGATGACCCACTATGGTCCCTTCCAACCTCACCCATTCTCTGATTCTGTGTGACTCAGTATTTGGAAAGTAGAAGTAATATCCAAGTAACAGAAAGCTCTGAAGTACTGAAGCTACCAGTGCTCCTTTGCACTGAAGGTCTCTGTTACAAAAAGCTGACACAATCCACTCAATGGAAAAACAGTAACCAAAGTACAGCTGGGAATAAAGGATGGTAAAAAGCCTGGAACTACTGGAATACTTCCAAAAAGGAGTCAGGTATGTAAGAGAAATAAATAAAAGCTCTGAAGGACTAAGGCAAGAAGTGTTCACTTGCACTGGAGGTCTCCATTGTAAAGAGCTAAAACAAATTTACTGAATGGAGTGACTGTAACCAAAGTACAGGTTGGGAATAAAGGGTGAGAAAAAGCCTGGAACTACTGGAATACTTCCAGAAAGGATTCTGCAACATTGACACAGCCTTTGTGACTGAGACCAGCAAGAGAAAAGAAAGCCTCAATCTTTCTGAAATGGCATTCAACTATATACTTGCAAGCAATGAATCTACCAACCCAATCGACTAGTAAAGGTGGAGGAAGAGAAACTCATTATCACAACATATGTCCCGAGACAGCAGAGGAGGACATAGTAAAATCATTCTGGAATTGCTCTCCTTTTATCAACCCTTGGGAAAAAATGTGCATTTTAATTCAAAAAAGTACCTGTAAAAGCAGAATGCTGAACTCTTGTCTACACTCCAAACAGGGGAATGTAATGCTCCAGAGGATTCTGGGAAAAAAAAAAAAAAAGACAAGAAAAGAATATATGAAAAAGGCATTAAAAAAAAGCTATAACACAACACAGCACTAACACTGCAGGTGCATGCACATCAGTGTTGAAGGTCATGGAAACAGGACACCAAGGCCAGTCCATGCCAGGAGAAGGGAGGGGAAGAAGTGCAAGGCAGCCACAGCAGCAATCGGGACTATTTCACATGAAAGGTGAGATAAATGATGACATCAACATGGCTGAAGCCATGTAATAATGGCTTCATATATGTAATAATAACAACTAATTAAAAGGTCATTAGGGAAGTCTCAGAACACAAGCTTGCACATGATGCAGTATCCGATGTGCGAGATGAAATGCATCTGTGCTGGGGATCAATGAATACATGCAAACAGGGCCAAAATGTCAAAATGCAATTTTTAATTCACTGACGAAGGACAACAAAAAATTGTGCCTTTTAAGTTCTTGTTATAGATAAACAATCACTTTTGTTGTGTTTTTGGCTATTTCCAAATAAAGAAGAGAGAAAATACTGCTAAGAGAAAAACACAACTCTGTTTCTATGATAAAAATTTAGTAGGGCATGGAATCAATGTCAGCTATTTTACTGAGGGAAGTAACTGAGGGAGAAATATCAATATGTAAATGTTAGTGTTATTTCAGGGCAGCTGCTACTTGATTTTGACATGAAAATATGGAACCTACAGTGGTGATCTGTTTTCCCATACCCAAAGTCAAGGTCAAAGAGCAAAATATTTGTGTGCTCAAAAACTCTCCACACCTCCCTTGCTGGAAGGGATGACAGGATATGTTCCAAGCTAACAACAAAAAGCACGAAAAATCTACTCTTTAATTTTTATACATCAATATGTAGAAATTTTGCTTTTTTTTTTTTCTTAGTCTCTTTCCCTTTTCTAAAACATTTATTTTAGACAATGCTTTTTAAAACCATGGCAGTATTGTATTTACAAAACACTACTCCTGTCTAGTCAATCAATACATCTTTCATTTCATATGCAACTCCTTCTCCTTTTTCTCCACAAAATTATTACCTACTTTTTGGAGATTTAAACCAGTTATTAAAGTCCACACAGAAAAAAAAATCCAAACCTTTGTATTTTGTGTCACCTGCTAAAAATGATTGCAAATATCTTCACAATAAATTGGCTGACAGAAAACCACACAATTTTAAAATTTTGAGATAATTTTTCTGTAATTAAGCATTTGTGTATGCAATAGGTAAGGGAAAAATAAGTCAGTGTATTTCTTAGCGAGAAAAACACCTCTGCTGCGGGATGCAGCTTTCCACACATCTTTTTATGTGGAAAAAAGGCAGTGATGGAGGAAGGGGAGAAGCAGTTTTCCTCTCTGCTGTGAGGCTGGTGACAGCCAGCAGAAGGGCAGAAATGCCAAGCTAAGGAAGACCCACTATCATAATGGCTTTTAAGAGAGCTCCAGAACACAGTTATCACATAAGAGCGTGCACAAAAGAGTTCTCATCTTCCCATACCAACAAGAATACACTTTTACTTTCTAAATGATACAAGTATATAGACATAATGACTCACATACACGTGGGTTTATTCCAATAGTAGTAATTCAAACAGACACATTTATGATATGAATGTCAGTGTGAACTATATAGTGAAATATGTTGTTGTTTAGTGAACAGCAGTGTATACGATGTTAAGAATGTATAGCCTATTTTATCTTCTAAGTGTTAGAAAGTAATAAAAAGTGGAAGTATTAATACTGGAGTAATTCTTGTACAGTGAGTTGCTGTAATCCTCTGGTGCCACAATAAACATACAGCTCCAGGTCTCAAGGATTTCCTGAAAGGGCCTCCATTAAATTGTGAAACCACCAGGAAAGCACACCCCACATGGGCTTCACTGAGCTTGGCTCTGGATCCAGGACAGAAATGACTGAAGAAGATATACATACAAAACTCAAACAGATCAATGTTCTCTGAAGCTTTTAGTGCATGACTGGTTTCACCATTCATGCCACAGAACAAAACTCCAACGATACTATTTAGCATCTGCAACAGCAGTGTGCACTGACAAAAGTGTCAATGGATAAAGCTTACAGAGTAACGTGGAGTAACCTGGTCTGGAGGCAGACCAGGCTCTGAAATGTCTAAGTTACAGACTGTGTAAGTTCTTCAATGTTACACACAATATTCTCATGCATGGGACCATGAAGCAGCAGATGGACAACCCTCAGTGAGGACTCATGTCTCTGCCAGCAGGACAGCAAATCCTCAGGCAGGCAGCACTGGTAGATGCAGGATGAACAGCCCAAGGCAGAGCCACGTACTAATCGCTCTGTTTAAGCAGATGAACTGTTCTGGTAATAGATGTCCAGTAGCACTTTATCAGTCCAAGACAGTGCCCTTCAGCAACATATTTCAGACAAATCTCTTAATCAACACAACACCCTTAACACAGCTGAGAAGGGCCACATACACCACAGTGAGTATTTTTAAACATTAACACAGAACTGCAAGAAAAAGTAGAGAAAACGAAGACTATAGCATGAATTTCAGTAGAATTTATGAGCAAGAACTTATCAGGATAGGTAAAAGCACTAGATCCTCCTTTCCCAATTTAATATACTGTTTAGAATAAGAGGTGTCACATGAATATTTTTCAAGTTCTAACTACTCATGCAAGTGCAATTCTCATGTGTTTAGCAAGCACCATGCCAGACCCCTGTCACCAAATTTTGGTTACTCCAGCTACCTCCCTGTATGGCCCAGTTCCAATGCAGAAGAATCCAGAAAGGCCACCAACAAGTTACATGCACTTGTTTTTCTCCATGAAAATATGAAAGGAAGATGATAAATAGGCAAGAAATAAACAGACTCTGCTTGTCCCACTCCTTCCATGGAACTTGCAGTAGAATACAAGGCCAGCCATGCATTGGAAGAACCAACCTACTTGTGATAAATTAACACCAAATGCTTGGCCTTCAAGAAGGCAACTTATGTCTGACAACTACTATAGTTGATTCTTAGGTGCTTTTTAATTCTTTCTTAGATTTCTTTCTGGATCTGGAGGCCCAGGATTTCATTTCTCCTGCAGTTGTATGACTCGGATGAAAATACAGCAGGATATGTTGCTGCACAGCTTTACACTGCATGCACAGTAGAGTTTGAAAATGTTTGTTACCATTGAGAGCTCAGTGCTTCTTCCTGGGGAGGGACAGACCTGCTTCCTGCAGGCAGGCACAGCTGCCATGGTGTGCACTAACAGCTGTGCACAGTCACCATTCCACTCCTTTCTCATTGACACTCTTTCTTAGACCTTTTTTTTTTCCTTTAAGTAACTTAACAAGGCCTGTGCAAGCAGACTTGTATCACAGAATCAGAGAAGGGTTTGGGTTTGAAGGGACCTTAAAGATAATTTGGTTCCAACATCGCCACCATGGCCAGGGACACCTTCCGCTAGACCAAGCTGGCTCAAAGCCCCACCCAGACTGGTTCACTCCAACAGGAAAGACTGATCTCTGCAATACTTTCTCCTAGGAACATTAACTGCTCCCACAGTACTCCTCTTAAAAATCAATAATAGACATGCCAATGTATTGCCAAACACACAGTAGCTGAGATATGTGCAAAGAACTGTTTGGTCACTGGCTCCTACTAGACAGGTGAAAATGGCTGCAACATGAATATTTAAAGCAACTGTCCTTATCTTTTCAGTTCTATTTGTGGCAAAAAAAAAAAAGAGTAAGAGAAAGTAAGAGAAAGAAAAACCAAAAAAATACTCAAAACCATCTGAGATCCAAAACAACATAAGGACAACTAATATCAGACTTCTCAAAATCACAAAAAATCATGACACTGAGTGATGTACACAAAGCTAGTTTCTCATCTGAGCTTCAGCTAAGATTTAATCTCCTCTGTAAGGCCAGAAAATGCCTCACACCTAGACAGGGAGCACCCCAACCAAGATAAGAAACCCTGGACTACACTCAGACTGTAAAAAAGTATTAACTTCTTTAATTACACGGGTGTGAGCTTCCACATTCTCCTCTGAACTGACATTTCTCTGTAGCTTTTTTCTCTATAAAATCCCACACTCATTCAAATTTCTTTCAAAAAAATCCTTCTGGAATGCCTAGAAAAACAGTCCACAATGGCTGGGCAGCTGGCATAGCGCAATGGCTCATTATCCTAATTTCAACAGGAAATCTCTTATCTACTGCTGAAATCAAGGCCAAGTGGAAAAGTTTCACAACCAATATGAGATCTGTGCATCTTGAAGTTAAGTTTGTAACTAGATAAATTCTATACATTTTTACCATTTTTTTAGAAATGTATTTTTGACCATTTGGTAAGCAAAAGGATATGCAAATCATTTAGGAAGGAGTGATGCTCCTTTTCAAGACAGACTGACTGACCTGGGGACAGCTACACCCAGGCTGGGTACTGGCAGGACAGAAACTCTCCTGCCATTTGTGGTGCCAGGCCACTCCAGTAATACAACACATTTAGAAGACTCATTAAATAATATCTTCATAATTGGGTTGAGACTTTTAGAACTGAGAGTCATTGAAACATGAACATAACATACAAAACTACAGAAAATTCCACCTTGTTCCACCAGTGATCCCTTAAGCTGGTCCCTTGCCAGTTCAATATTCTTATAATAAAAAGCACCCATGATATGAGAAAAACAAATCTCAGAGTCCTGTGACTGGCATTGCATATTCAAAATTTAAAAATCCCAAAGGAAGGAATGACCAAAGCGTTTGCCACGTAAGCAAGATCCCAGTGAGGATTTTAAAATGGAGAAAGAGGCCAGCCTAACATCTGGATTTCTTATTTGAGATACATCTGAAGAACGGAAGAGACATCTGTCCCTGGATATTATCAGCAGAGGGACACATCTCATAACAAATTCTCAAAGGCATTGTCAAGGATGTATCTTCAGCATCTCTTAACTCAAAAGCATGGTGTGCCCCATGCCTGGGGTAAGCATGCAGGCACTGTAGTGAGGATTCAGGGAGTGTAGCTGATTTTTCCTATTTTTACTTGCTGGAAAACAGGGAGTTTTATTCCTCAGCCTGGCTCATCCTTAGACAACCACAACCTGAGAATTGCCAAAGCTTATCTCAGTTTAATCTCAGAGATATGAATCTTAATGAAGAATAATTAAAGCAAGGACTTTTGCCTTGCTGATGGAAACTGAAATGAAAGAAAAATGGGCTGAAATTATTATAAAACAATTTTCAGATAGACAACATCATGCCAACTAAATGCATCTTATGAAAAGCTAAAAAACTTATACTTAAATATACTTTCTATAGCTGCTCTGCTTTTTGCCTTCATACAGGTTCAGAGAATGCTCGTCCTTGAACATTAAAATCATAGAAATACCACAACAGGAAAAGTGAAAACCTCACGAGACTTTATTTGAACTACCTGGATGACAACAAATCTTAATTAGCAGACCACACACCGACATGTGCAGACACACGGAGAGGAATGCTCTGTGCCCAAGTTGGCCAACCTGTAAATGAGTGGAGGGAGCAAAATATTAATCTCACTGCTTTTTTGAAAAAAATACGATAATAGAGGGGGAAAAACGAAACGAAACAAACCCCAAACAATCAAGGCAGGGACAAAGCCACAAAAGAGAAATGGAAATGTTTAAGAGAATGAAATTCCATTCATCACTGAACTTTGCCTGAATGAAACATTGGGAAATTTTTCTGGCTTTGGTGACTGCCAGCAAAAGGTGATTTAAAAAGTGTGATGATTTATATGAAATAGTCATATGTGGATATGTCAGTGATCTGTGTATCTGCTGTTTCCCATAACAGAATCCTCTGTTCCTTCACTTGCATAGTGATTTTTTGTGTTGATCTCAAAGGTCGTTGATTATCTCAAAGGTCTTTTCCAACCTACTTCATTCTGTGATTCTGCGTTTTGTTGGCTTTTTTTAAAATGAATCTCACATAATTATGATTCACAAATATTGCAGGTAGCCTCTCATTCTGAGAGTTAACATTGAACAGATTTTTAAACACATATAATTTTATTCAGTATTGCCTAATCTATCAAAAAAGAAAACCAAGTTTTGAAATAACTAACTTAAGTTGGAGAGATGTAACTGGAGCACATTTGAAGCTTACTATCTTTCCCAACAGTCCACATTACAGATATAAAAACATTTTTATAAACAGATATACTTTTTTTTTCATAATTTTTACCAAAAAAGAAAGATTAATTCAGGTACTGAAAAAGCTAGACTTGTATTTTTCATGGAAATGCTTAATTAAGCCTAAATTCAGAGATTCTGTGCATACTTTCAAGAGGTACTTAGCATCCAAAAGTCAAACTGTGACCATGAAATAGGTGCTTGGTGTCCGTGGAGACCAAATTTAGCAAATCAAATTGGAATGTACAAAGTTGAAGACTGCCTTTTGAAATATTAGACTTTGTGCACTTTTGCTACATGGAGAAGGCACCATGCAAGTGGAAGGAATATAGTCCATTCCTCCTCATATCCCTGGCCCATCACCCTTGGCAGCAGATCATACACATCTGTTATTAACACCTCTTGCTGAAGAGGAGGAGATGAAAACAGGACTTAGCTGCACATGTGCTGAAAGGACCAAAAGGGGATTCTTGCTTCCTGTCTACAAAAGAATCCCTTTGATTTTTATGCAGTTACCTAATTAAATTTCACTGTGCATATTAAGTTTTCGGATGTCTAGCTATTTTAAGCTCGGCTTCAAGTCAAAAGAGGACACATTCATAAATGACCCTTTCACTAAAAGAACCTAAACGAAAAACTCAGATAAAGTTTGTTGTACGTAAAGATATCCCCCCACTCTAGATGTTTCCTCAGTTCAACCAAGGAGAAGAGATCATGCACATAACTTCTAACTAGGTCACAAACCCTACCTAATATTTTATTCATGCACCTTGTAAAGGGATGCACATTATTTCAAGTTCCAAGAGGAGCATCATGCTATGAGCAACAGCTCTTCATGAGTGCTTCAATATTGTGTTGGGATTGCTTTATTTTAGGAATGGAGAGACAGATCCAATTTCTTCAGTCATTGAGAAATAACAACATGAAATCAAGTTGTCAATCTCTTGACATACTATTTGCTTTAACTTATACTCAATAGTTCCTTGATGAGTTGGTGGATTACTCTAGAGGAATTCTCAGATATACTTGTAAGAGGAAAATGAATCCAAAGTCTAAATTAGCCATGCAGAATTTATACATATATTAGACAATATTTAATGGTCATAATGTTTTTAGAATATATATATAGAATAATTGTGCGTGAATTTTCAGCTGGGATATAGTGGGTATCTTAAAAAATTACATGAGAAATCATTAAGTGCCATAGCTCTCTGCTCATTAACCTGGGTGTTTAAGCATCCCTGATCCTGCTTCTTCAGATCTTTACAATCTGATGTCTTCTTTCAGGCCAGCATTTGTTACACCTGATTCACTAAGATTCAGAAATTCTACCTTGAAATTTTCTTTTTTCTCCCCTAGCTAGAAAATGTTGACTATCTACACCACACTCAGCGCTGCTGAGAAAGACAAGGGCCTGTGCCGAGGTTAAAAGCAGGCTATGGGCACTGAGCCAGTCTCCAAATGTTCTTTGCCCTGCTAAACTGTGTTTGGATTTGCTGTGAGAGTATACAATATCTGGATAGAAACTCTTGAAATACCAGGGGCAACCTAATATTAAAAAATAGGGAAGCAGCAGAAGAAACTATTTAAGAGCCATTTTTCCACTTCATTTGCTAACAGAATATGACTTACACATAGATACTGGACCTGGAGTAGCATCAGCCTTTTTGGGTTGGATGTTTGCATTTGACTGCAGAATATTAAATTTCACACTGGACAACACATTTTAAGTTCTTCAAGGAAAAAAGTCAGGATCAAGTCTTGCTGGATGGGTATAGTTGTAAAAATGAACATCACGAGAGAAAAGCAACCGAGTTAAGAATTAACAGTTGCTTTTTTTCTTTTCTACTATCATACATAGATTTTGGTGTGACATCATACTGCATGCAAGCACTCGAAAATGCTACTGTTTTGGAGATGTCATGCAAAAAGGTTGAAAAAGGAAAGAAATTAAGGTCAGTTGACATGAAAAGAGAAAGCAGTCTCAGGGTATTCATGGGATGCAGCACAGGAAAGAGTATTTCCTACAGACATGCTGCTGGAGCAGGACAGGCTGCCCAGTGCCAGAGCCAGCTGAGGAGCTGGCGCATAGGAGGAGAGGGTGAGGGCACTGTGTTTGCTCAGTCATGAAAAGGGAGGGCTACAGGGAGATCTACCCACTATCTGCTACTGCCTGATGAGAGGGGACGCAGACTGTTCTCAAAGGTATGCAGGGAGGAAGGGGAGCATCGATCAGAGCTGCAACATGGGATATTACAGCCTTAGATGGGGGAGAAAACTTTTTATTTTCAGGGAAGTGAAACACTGAAACCGAAGTCCAGAGAGTCTGCTGGACTTTCATCTTTGGAGATACTCAAAAGTGTCCTGTGCATGGCCCTGAGCAACCTGATCAGATGGGATTTGGGTTGGTCAGCAGGATGGACTAGGTGACCTCTGCAAGTCCCCCACAACCTATAGGATTCTCTGATCTCATCTTGCCACCTCATTTCAGTGGTGATGAAAATTAAGTGTTTCTTTGTCTCACCCTCTCCTCAGCAGCAGGTGATCCAGACATGGAAGACAGAGCAATAAATAAGTACATGTTTAAATTCATCACCATCTATATCCACCTCTTTCCATTTCTCCATGCTTGAAAGACTGGAATATTTTATTCTCAGTATGCACCAGGCATTTCCTCTGCTCTTTTGCTTTTTGCATCTCTCAGTGATTTACTTGCCAACAGCAAACAAAACAGGATGACTTGAGAAAATCAAGAAAACATGAGGAAGAGAACAAGAACCACGTAGAGAAAGAAAACCATCATCTCTTCCTTTTTAGCAGCAGGCACCTGTAATTTATTCAGCAAGGCAGCAACTTAACAGGCAGTGCTGTGCAGGACTGCTTTGTGTACAGCATTAAGGAATCAGTTCAGGAAAGGAGGTGAGAAGGATAAAAAGCTGCTAATGCCAGTGTTTAACCGTCAGTAGAGGCTAAACAGAGGGCTGATGGGCTGTGCCATTCTGTGCAAGCCTGGCTGTCATGCTGAAAACATGCCCCAAATTCTCTGTATTGGTGATACAGACATGCAGGGACACACATGATATACTGGAACAAAAATCAAGTGACAGGTATAACAAATGCTGTTATTTAGTAACTGTCTAATCAAAGGAGATGTTCTGATGCCCCAAAACATGTATTAGGCAGGGAAATTGCCAAAAGTACTCCATAAAGTTCTCTTGTATACATCACATGGACTGAACTAGCCAGTTCAATAATGACGTGATCTGTTCCTTGCAGCTCACAGAAGACCACGTTGAGGCTGAACCATGCACTGATTTTGTCAAAAGGAAATAGAAGATATGTAAGCAATATTGAGTTATGCTGTTTGACTCTCCCCAGTGATTCTGCCAACAGTACAAGCAAGAACATACCAATATTTGCAGTGATACAACACAGTACCAGTATTCCCAGCAGACACTGAGCAACAGAGATCACTGAATTAATTTTTTCTGTTTAGTGAAAATAAATAATAGCATTATTACAGACTGACAGAGGACAAACTAAAGCAACTCAGCAAACCCACACAAAACCTGGGTAATTAAACTCCCATTTTTCACAGCAAGGATGCCTGGAATCTCAACACTGCAAAACATGTGACATTTCCCCCATTCAATTTTCCTCAAATCAGCTCTTTTTCTTCACTATCCCCACCAAACATAAACTACGTTTTGAAAGGATCCATTTTAAGAGATAAGCACAACTCCATAATGAAGCTACTGAAATCAAAGCCCAACCCTCTGGTACTCTGTCACATGGCTCCCAGGAAATGCTGCTGGGAGTCATTAAAGAAGCAAGTACTCAGTGGATTCTCATCTTAAAGATGTTCAGTGCAAGACTCAGAGCTTGGATTCACAGCTGTCTTATCTGCTAGTTACTAATGCAGAGAAGCAAACTTTGTGCTCACCACCAGTCAACCTTCAAATGGCTTTGCACTGCAGATGCTGTCCACACTGGATGTAAGTATACATGACACTACAAATGTGGTTTATGGTTGGTGAGGTTTCCAGCCAGTGTCTCTGCACTGCCAACAGTCTCTTCTTCAGTTCATTTTCTCATCTTATTGTCTATGCTGTCATTATCCAACCTATTACACCAGCATACCAGGAACCTGCTGCAAGGAGTACTTATGAGGGTAGGAAATTTTTGCTTTAAATATTTCCTATGAAAGAATAAATGCATACAGCTCCCACCTCTGCATCTTTGCTTTCAGGATCCAAGCATTATTAACAATTCTCTTGATAAGGAAACTATTATTGTTTTTACACAATAAGAGGTGGTGCTAAGGATTAATAATATATATGTAATGCTTATTTATTTCATAATGAACAACTTACTTGCACTTGTAATCTATACCTCAGCTACAAAGACAGCATAGCTGCCTTCCACTAGTCACGAAGACACATTGGTTTCATCCTACAATCCCTCCACCAAAGAAATGCACAATCAATGTAAACTGCATCACTTCTGAATCACTGCTTTGTGAGTTATGGGAATGCTGTAGCAGCCCCAGTGTATTAACTGCAAAACACTACACCTATCCCAAATTCTCCTTCAGTGAACTGCATACCTGGTGGGACCAAGCACCAGAGCAGTGACTGGAGGGGGGGTGGAGGGGGGCAGCCAAAGAAGTACCTGCCCTTTCAGCTGGCCAAGATAGCTCACCTGTTGGATGAAAGCAGCTTAGAGTAGGATCCTCCTGGGAAGGGGCTGTGTTACACAGCCAGCTGCTGCAGTGCTTGCTTTGCAGAGGTGCTCGCTGCTGTGACAAACTCTGGAGGAGGTCCTGGGAAGCAGGAGCAGAGAGGGGCAGGACACCCCAGCCCAGCCCAGCGGAAGCAGAGGGCACTGTTTGCACTGCATGCCAGCTCCTGTTCCCCTGCCTGACAATGGCAAATCTCTTTGTCCCTTGGCAGTTCTGGGAACAGAATATTTTCTTGTGAAATTCCAACGCTGCTTTAATGCTACCATTATTAGCATTGTCTTCAGACAATAAAATGTTCTGTCGCAGCCGCTGTGGGCTCGCAGCAGTGAATACACACTGAGTCACTCCACATTAACTTAAATAGCACAACTGTGTGAACACAAGTTCTTCAGCTAAATCTACACACACTCAAAAGTAAAAATAAGCAGATCTCCAAGGAAGAACTCGCTTTCTACACAATGCAAAAGAACCCTCGCTGTGTGCTTCTACAACCTCAACAAACATGTGGCAAACGGCTTAGTAAGACTACTCCTATTTTCTGATCTGGTAGTAGATGAGTATACAAAGCCACCCTCAAAGGGTTATGTAATTAAAACCTGTGTACGCCTAAACCTGGCTTTATCTGTCCCAGAGCCTTCAGAACACAAGCAGAGGTGGTACCCACAAGCAGCCACTGTGCACCACGATGCCAACACAGAGCAGCTTCTGTCCCCCTCCTTTCCCTTCAAATCAGAACAGCACCTCTCAAGAAGAATAACTGCTCAGATGCTTTCTCACTATTTGTAATAACACACCCCTCATGTTATGTTCAGCCCCATTCAGAGCAGCAGATACCCAGAAGATTTCAAGGTGGAGCACAGGGACAGTCTACAGCCCAGACATTTGCTCTTATCACAGGACCTGCTGTGCTGCCAATTCACCACGCACTGCTGATACCAAAGCACATAAAACCAAAGCAAACAACTGATCTGTTCAGACTTGTCTGTGCTTCTGCCCCTTAACTAAACCCTCACTAGTAATAGAAACTGCATAAAGTAAGAGATTCCATACTTTGAAATGAAACTACAGAAGGCACCGAGGGTTAAAATGAACACACTTTTTTTTTTGTGTTTTACATCTCTGAAACCATCCAGCACAGTCCTCCTCACACCAAAGCTGCACAGCTGCCTGCAGGCACATTATTTTACACTTCCTGAAACAAAACCTCCTACGTCTAACAGTTCTAACACACAACTAGATATACTCCAACCAGCTATCATAATTTTAAAAGGATTTTGCTGTCGTGTGGGCTCAAAATATTGGGCACTTGAACAACTGTCCTGCCTGATAGAGCATGACTTCAGTACAATATGAATTCAAAGGTTGCACATTGAGGCAAATAAAGCATTCATACCACCAAAGATACCTTAACTCCCTTTCTCTAGGAGGAGTTCTGATACACTCACCTGAAGCTCCTGTCCTTGCCTTACTTCTTGCAGGAACTTCTCTCTCTTCCTGTCCAGTAATTCCTCATGGACAAGAACCAGGGAAAGGAAGTCCCCAGCTGCCTGGCAGTTTTAAGTCAGAAAACACGAGTAAAGAATACAGCACAGAAAAGTGTTCAAGAAAAGATCTACGAAAAAAATACTAATAAAAAGCCTTTGATTTTTTACCACAGAGTATATCTGAGGGGGACATAGTTTCACAACTAAATTCCCCTAAATTTTTAATCTCTCCCTCTCTACCTCAAAGCAACAGTGTCTAACATAAAGAAAAGCTACTTTCTTCTCCAACTGTGAGGAAAGCTGTGGAGCATAGCTTCTTACATATGCAGAATGAAGGTTAACACTTAAAAATCTGAAGCAACAGATCTTTTTACCTCCTTATTTGAATCCTTAATTTCTGCAATTGCCTATACAGAACAATGAACAATGTTAGATAAATAGCCAGCAGTCAAGCTTCATTTAAGCCCATGTTGGAGCTCTCTGGGAGGAGCTGGCAGCTGGCCACCTCACCAGGGACCAGGGTGACAGGACACACTATCTTTTGGAGCTGCTTTTATCCTACACTGATTTCCCCTTTTATCCCTGGCAGGTTTCTTGTGCACCTGTGCAGTGCAAGCCTGGTTATCTCTGCCAGCCTGGAAGAGCACAGCCCAGCCCACGGGGTCCCTCCCAGCGGCTGAATTACAGACGGAACAACAGCGTGCCCTTGTCCAAAGCACACACTGTGTGCCACAGGTTTTGTGACTGCTGGGGCTCCCTTGGGTCCTCACGATTTATGTGGTGGGCAGATTCAACAGCTTCCCCAGTTCTCTCTCCTTCATTCTACAGCAACAAAATGCAACATACCCTGTGCATGGAAACCAGCTGGAACAGCAATGCCAGAGATGCTTGGGACACCACAACCTGTGAAGAAGGGTGGCACACTACTGTCACCAAACACCGATGAAAGCTTGTCATACTCACTGAGGAAACTAATGACTTCAAGCCCACGGACACAGGGAAAGGAGTAGGGATGAGAGAAATTTGTAGGTGTTTGCTCCCAGGCCCCTCCTGGTCTTAAGTTTATGCTCTTGCATGGATTTCCTTCCCCCAGATGAGGCCACTGAAAGATTTGGCAGGTCATGGTCTGGCTGGTGTCACCCTTGCATGTGACAGTCCTCTCCTTTCAGATTAGACACAGCAGCCAGAAATAACAACTCCAGTACTGAAAACAACCAGCATAAATTCCAAAGTAGCATGGGGATTGAGGGAAATGTTAACAGAGTATTCCTGAGCTAAAGTTTTCACTGTTCTCGCATCACTACCACCAAGGGAAGGGAGCGAGGTTTCTGGGGCAGGTTGTTATGGCAGCCTTGCACTGCCTTGCACCAAGATTGCCTAAATGGCAAAGTGCAACACGCTTTGCTGAGGGCTAACTCCTCCTGTAAGCCACTGCTGCTTATGTGGAATCGAGATGGATACTTTTAATCACACTTCCTAACTGCTGGCATTTTCATAGTAGTTGCCAAGCAGGTGAATCCTTCAAACAATACCATGCAAAAACTACATAAACCCTCAAAATTTCAGGTCAGGCAATTTCCTCTCCTGCTTAGCGCCCCAGACCTTTCAAACAAGGAGAAATGTGCAGTGCACAGGGGTAGTCTTCCAGAAAAGCTGACTTTCTGGGGCTTACAGCTTATCCTGTGTAGCTCCTGAAAGGCTTATACTTCAACCATGTGAAAATGTTATCACTTATTATTACACTATATTTCATGCTCAATATTTATGCCCTTTTCTCCAGTGCCAAAAGCTCACATTGACACCTTAAACTTTACTGTGCAAATGCAAGACTTTCTATTTTTGGGATGCCTTTTTATTTTTTTCCTTTTCTTTCTTGCCCCTCCTCCCTCAGGCATGAAGGTAAGCTTTAAGATTTATTCAAAAATCCAAGAGCAATGCAATCTTGATAAAAAAAATCTAAAATGACAAAACACCCTGAGCATTAAAATATATTAAAAACACCAATGTTTTTTTATTTCACACATTCAATCCTAGAGTGATTTTTATTAGCCTACAGAACATTAAAGCCTTGTAAAGTCAGATTTACAACAGAACTTGAAACAGCCCCATCTATAGCCTATGAAGTGCTGTTATAACACAAATTCTAAGTGTCAAACTTTAGTGAATTATGTAACTCAGCATTTCCCCTCTTTTTTAGCTGTAATCTTATATGAAAAGCTGCTATCACAAAAACTGCCTGACCTTGTGCTGTAAATATCTCATTATTTTATTTATCTTACAGCTGTTACGAAAGTAAAAGTGACAAACCATGCATTAAATTGCTGATTTTGTGAACTGTTTTGAAGGCTTGAATTTCATTATGAGTTCTGGATTAAAATACATGGATAAAAGTGAAAGGATAAGATAAAACAGGAATGAGTAGGTAGATCAAAACATCAGGTTTTTAAGCTTTATCTTGTAAAATGTATGGGAGGCAACAGTCAACAAGAAATATCTGTCAAAACCACCAATTTGGGCAGTACTTAAAATAAAGAACTGCATATTCCTTCTTCGTAGATTCTCTCAGTTTGTTGTAATTGCTCCAGGACTTCAGCACAAACATAGAGTGTTCTCATTTTTGGGCACAACCTTTGGGTAAATCTTTGTTTTCTTCTCAGTAGCTAAAAATAAAATTTAACAAGTATGAATGTTTACCTTATTTCCACAGTTCACAAAGTGGACAACTACTGCTCTTTCTGAAGAAATTTGTGTCAGTAAATATGCAAGATCTACATGCATATATATGTGCATTTCTCTTGAAGTAAATAAAAGCACAATAACTTGGAGTAAAAACCACACAAAATTGCTAAATAAATCTGAAAGTGCTGCATTTTCACAGCAAAGCACCACATTCTATCAATGTTACACTTATTTCATGTGATGTCATGCATGCACTGAAAAGATAAATATATACCATGCTGATAGTGAAAACTTCTATACAGTTTTTTGTATAGATTTTTTTACATTACCTTACTAAGCCTTATAAATCCTTATAAAACTGGGGTTTTTTTTCCCTACTTGAATTCAGTTGCATTCTTTCACTCATCAGCAGTAGAAAACAAGTAACTGAAATGTCAAATGATACCATTAATACCAGTGTTGCAGGAGAAAGCTTAAAACCTGAAGAGATAATTAGGATTACAAAATCATTAAGGTTAGAAAAGGCCTCTAATATCATTGAGACAACCTTTAACCCAGCACCACCATGTTTATCACTAAGCCCTATCTCCATGTGCCGCATCCACACACCACACTACCAGGAATGGTGATTCCACCACTGCCCTGGGCAGCCTGTTCCAATGTTTGACCACCCTTTCAGTGAAGAAACTTTCCTAATATCCAGTCTAAACCCCCAGGGTGGCAACTTGGGGCTGTTTCATTGTAGAGAACAATGAGCTCCCCACCTGAGCCTCCTTTTCTCCAGGCTAAACAACCCCAGCTCCCTCAGCCACTCCTCATCACATCGTGGCTCCAGAGGCTTCATCAGCTCCATTCCCCTTCTCTGGACATGCTAATTGCAAATACATTCTTTTTTTACATTACTTCTACATAGGCAGGGTGTGTGTTTACAGTATTTTATTACATATTTTCTTCTGAATGCCAGAAAAATCACTGCTTTCCTGCGCAGCATACTTCTCCATCTCTTGCAGAGAAGGATGAAGATCTTAAGTAAAACGTTACTGTTTATAAAGCAAAATGTTTTACAAAGAGTAAGCAGAATCTCCCTCATGGATGGGGGAGATAAGAGTAAGTAGAAAATGTCACAAATACTGTCAGAGAGTGAACCTATTCACTAAAGAAGTTATTTAGTTCCTAGATTAAAATACTGAATAAGAAGGAGAATAGACAATCACCTTCCCCCCAGATCACTCAGATCCAGAGAGAGGAGGAAAAAAATCACTTCTAGACTAACAAAAACTACAGGATACCAAATGTAGTTATCACATCTTGTGAAAACTCTTCATATTTTCCTCATGATGCAAATTAAATCTCCTTCTCCCCCCCCACAAAACCTTCTATTTCAAGACATTTTTTGGATTAGCTCCAGGGGAAGGGAGAAGCACAGATGAGCTAAAACAAGTAATCCAACTTATCAAACACACGGCAAGGCTGGATGCATATGGAAATGAAATATATTCACAAACAGATAGACTAGATATGTCAGAATGTTTTTGCCATCTCTGATATAAAAATAGGTGTCAGCAAAACCCCAGTATAAATTCTTGCAAGCCCCTGCAGGAATGCTGCTGTTTTCCTCCGGATGGTTCAACCAGCACAATTATGACAAGAAACTTGTCATAATTAAGGAAAAAAAGGGATGGGAGGGGATCCACCCCAAACCCTCTCTCGTGTTGTGTTCAAAAGCCCTCCCAAAAAACCCCAAATTTTTCACATTAGTTGTAGAAAGTACTGGGTCATCACCACTGACCCAGGGTTTATCCCTTATCCAAGAGGGAACAACAGGATTCCCTTCCTGTGATACTGGTGCCGCCACTGTAGGTCAGGAAAGAAGTCAGGAGCATTTAGCTGCCTAGAAGCAAACCAACAAAAATGTACCTGCTTTTAAGAGCAAAAGCAATGCAAGGCGTGCTCCTACAAGCTTCACCTTACAGAGGAAAACCTCCCTGGCTTTTTCTGCTCTGTGTTTTTCTGAGAGCAGGCATCACAAGCGCCACGTGCGGGGGCTGATGCCAAGCACTCCTCAAACTCACACTCCCACATCTTGGATGCGTTTGCCCGGGCTCACACACGCACAAAAGACGGTGGCAAACAGAGGCAGCCACGACCTGAAGGCAGCACCAAGCACAGCCGGCCACCCTCTGAATCAATTTATGCAGACTGCACAGATGCTCTCCTCCAGCAGCAGTGTGGGCAACAGCAATGCACACAATGAAAAAGGAGCTGTCTCAAAAAAAAAAAAAAAAAAAAAAAAAAAAAAAAAAAAATTAAAACAAAAATAAATTAAAAAGGGGAATTAGAAATGTTTCGCCTTCAGGCAGGCTCTTGGTTTCTCCTCCCACACAAAAAAAAGCTAATGTGTTGCTTTTGTAAGCTATTATTAATTCCTATATACATAAATATAGCAATTTCATGCCTGTTCTAGAAAATTAACAAATTGAACTGCCAAAACACACCCCACTGTATGACCAAAATGCAGTATCTTGTGTTTCACTCAAGCTCCTCAATTACAATTTGTCTTTTTCTGCATTTCTTTCTCTTGCTTTCTCTTTTTCCCTCCTTTTTGCCCCAGATTTCCAAACTCCAAATTTTAGTAGATTGAATTGGTGGAAATCTTGCTCCTGAACAAAATCACTTCTTGGTCTGCAGCAGACAGACAGGCTGCAGCCTGAGGATGCTGGATCAGCCATGGAGTATGGAGCATTTCAAATTTAGGTCACTTGTGCTGCTCTGACCCCGGTGCACAGCGACGGCGTGTTTTTCCACACTTGACTGTTTTCCCGCTGACCTGCGTCTCCAACAAGACAAGCCCCAATGCAATTTAAAGAACAAGGTCAGCAAAGGAGATATTGAATGCTAAATAGGCTAGGAAAGGGGAAAAATGACTGGGAAGAAGAATTCACTTTCCCAAAGTTTGCTGACGGAGACTGAAGGCGCAAACATTAAAACTGCACGAACACACATCCTTTGGCCGCGTTTGCCACCTGCACGACTGGGATCCAAGGGGGGACCGATGGCAGGCAGAAATTGTCACCATGTGAGGCAAAGCGAGCTGAGCCAGCAGCACACACGATAAGAATTATCTCTGCTGGAGGCTGCTCGCTGCCGTGCCAGCACCTCGACTCAGCGCTGACAAATGCTGGGGGGAAGCCGGCGCTGAGGCCAGAGCCCACTGATGATAACTGCGGCACCTCGGGCACTGAGGCTGTCGAACCAGCAGAGTACCCACCTTGCTGCAAATGAGCCAATCCCGCCACGTTCAGGAGAGTAAAACTCCCTGAGGAAGTAGCTGCTTGCTGCAGGAAGGTGGGAAATGTAGCCAGGTCCCATGGCAGTGGAAGGTGAAAGGGAGAAAGCCCCAACTCTCTTCCCCTGGGGCTCTGCTATTCACTGGAGGGTTGGAGGAGGAGGCAGGGCAAGCTCCAGCTGCACCTTTGTAACAACATCTATCAAACTGGTTTCTAGTTGTTGGACTCAACATTTATATTTATTCTCCTGTAGTTCTTAAAAAAAAAAAGGATTATACACTTTGCACACCACAACTACTGTTTATACAGAAGAATGGTTCCTGCACAACTGTGGTGTTTAACTACACATGAATCCAGAGGGGAAAAGCTTAATGGTAAAAGTTATTTATGAGGTATTTTAGCTTGCCCCTAACTCTTATCCTACTGGTTCAAAACTGCAACACGCCCCTGTGGACATCCTCAAGCACAAGCAGCATGAGCAGTCCAAAGGAAGGAAACCTGGAAGGAACTTTGCCCACTGGCTATAGGCTTAGATAAAGATTAACAGAGAAGATCAACCAGAGAAGCAGCACCTACCGAATACTCACTAGCAAATAAAGCAGCCAAACTTGTCACTGGGCATTGCAAAAGATTCCCAAAGGGGAAAACCAATCTGGACAGGCTCTAGTAGGAGGAGGAACATAGTTTTAATGAGTTTTGGATAAATGCATGGGTTACTGATGTTTTACCCAGAGGATGAAATAGTGTGGCCAGCAAGACTAGAGCAGTGATCTGTACTTGGCACTAGTGAGGCTGAATCTTGAATCCTGAATCCTGTGTCCAGTGTTGGGCTCTTCACTACAAGAAAGACACTGAGATGTTGGAGTGAGTCCAGAGAAGGGCAAAGGAGCTGGTGAAGGGTCTGGAGCACAAGCATTATGAGGAGCAGCTGGGGGAGCTGGGGTTGTTCATCCTGGAGAAAAGGAGGCTCAGGGGAGACCTCATCGTTCTCTACAACCACCTGAAAGGATCTTGTCATGAGGTGGGGTCAGTCTCTTCTCCCAGGTAACAAGCAATAGGACACAAGCAAATGGCCTCAAGTTGTGCCATGGAAGATTAAGATTGGATACTAGGAAAAGATTTTTCATGAAAAGCACTGGAACAGGCTGCCCACGGAAAGGGTTGAGTGAAGGCATGTAAAACGTGGAGATGTGGTGCTTAGGGACATGATTTAATGGTGGCCTTGGCAGTGCTGGCTTAAGGGTTGAACTTGGTGACACTGTATGTCCTTTCCAACCTAAACAATTATTTGATTCTCAGTTTTAAATAATAGAACAAGGAGATGTGCCAGAATAGATCCAACTTGGGGGAAAGAAACCCCCACACTTTATGTAGATGGAGATAGGTTACATGAAAGAGCTGAGAATGAAATTATAACGGGAAGAAAAGTCAGTATCATCTCTGTATTATGACAACAGAAAGCAGATCTGTCATAGTCAATAAAGTTCATATTGCCTAATTTAGTTAATAGGTTTTTAGAGAAACAGCAAAGTTCATTCACAGCGTCCAATTTTTTTTTTTTCATTGGTGGGAGATTTGCAGGAGAATCAGATTTTGTTCAGAATCAGAATCAGGCATTGTTCTTATAACTTTCACACATCTAAAAGAGTAATAAGTAATTAGGAATTACAGACATTAGGAAAAGGGACCGATCGTTTCGCCACTCCTACCAATTGAAGATGATTCTCTACCATCTCTTAGCTAATGGCTTATAACATCTAGAACTAGAAATCACAGGTGGTAGAGCCTTTTCCCAATTTCTGTAGCAGACCATACTCTGGATATATGCATCTACAAAATGAGTACTTTTACGTTTTTCTCTGTTAATTCCTGATTCTTGTTACATCACCTGTATTGAAAGTTTCTTTTGTACTTCAATTTTATTTCACCCTCAATTTTATTTCTCACATTTGTGCTTTTCTTTCCTGAAATACTTCTAATATTGTTGACAATATCCCCCAAGGTATAAAGCATCTACAACTGACTGCCTAGATGAGGTGTCCACACAGGAGAAACAGAGTTTGTTGCAATGCCAACCAGCATCGACAGAGATCCAACCTCAGTGGGGTCAGAATCAAACCTTCAGAGCCACTACTCCCCCCTGCACTTGGGCATCTTTATATGGCCAACCATTGTGAGGCTCCCTCCCACTGTATTTCAGGCCCTTCCTGGTATTATTCTCAAATATTTTATGGCATTACCGTTTTTGAAGTCTCTCCACAACATGCAATAGTTTCGTTTGGGATACACTTCTATAAAGTTAATTGCAGTTTTGCATTTTGTTTTATGTTTCTGACCTCTTTAGGTTCTTTTGAACTTTGAATATTTGTCTAGACATGTATTTTCAGCTCTTCATAATTCGAGTGTATTCATACAGCATCTGAATCCTCTTCATATGATCAATTTACTGGAGAAACAAAGCAGGACAAAGTTTCTGAAAAACACAGATAAATCCTGTTTTATCACACCCCCCATCAGACTATTTTGCTGAAGTCATTTTGACTGGAAGTCCTAAAATACTGGCAGAAATTAAATAGAACCTACTTTGAAGGGAAAAAACCACAACAACCCAGTATTAACGTTATATAAGCTTAGACTGACTTCTTTATAAAGCAATGGGAAGCTGCAAACTAAGAAGAAAACATCAGCAACAGACCCATGGATCAGAGATTATATTGCTGTATTAGAGAACAGACATGACAGATGCCCACCTACTGAGAATACTAAATAACACTGCTATTTAAAAAGTAAGAAATTGCAGAAAATAATTCTTTGTAGAGTTACAGCTAGGTTATTTTGAGCACCTGAGAAGTTTGCTTTATTTGCTAGTCTGAGATGCCTCTGCAAACAAAACGCAGGAAGATGAGGAAGAAAAAGAAACAGTTTGAAGACTTGAGTTTGGAAATGGATGACTGCTTTCAATAATTTTTCTGCAGTAGACAAATATAGAAAAGAAAGGTGATGCAGGGACCATATGGTGTGTTAATTCCAGTTTTGACAACAGCTCTGTTGTCTATCCCTTCGCTAGACTGTGAGAAAACGTGCAACTTGTGTCACTGACACAAAGGAGCAAAGCCCAGTCTCATCAGGCATGGCAAATATTAATGTATAGGCAAATAAAAGCTTGGAACTGGGAACAAAAATTGAATGAACAGCCCTGCAAGCCATCTCTTTCCCAATGGGAAGCATTGCTGAGTGCACAAATAAGTAACAACTTCTAAGCTGTTCAGGGAAGGTAGGATAAACCAAACAAAAATAACCCTGGAGTGAGGACGAAGCATGCAGATTTTGAAAAAGAGCATACAACAAAAGAAATATCCATAAAATGTGCTTGGAAAAGAAGTCTGGAACACTCTCCTATAACTCCAACCAGTCTGTACTGCACAAACAGAACACTGGCACAGACACTGTGGGTGAGCACCCCACCTCTGTGGGAAGGGACAGCCCTAAGAGCTGGGTGGTGAGGCACCCACGTCTTCCTTCCAGGTGAAGGAATGAGGAGAGGACAGGGCTGTCCTGTACTGCCAGTCCACATACTGGCCCACAAACAGCCTGCATCAGGATGCTGGAAGTGGGTGTTTGGATTTGGGGCATGGAAAGAAACAAAACAGCCTCTGCTTTCTCATTCTGTACAGCAGCATGGCAGCGGGTGGCTGCTGCTGTTGGAGGGATTTGCCTCCCTGCATTAGTCTCCTCTTCTGGCAAGCAGGCAAATTGTACACTTAAAGAAAACAAAACAAGACAAACAAATAAAATAACTAACCCTCCAAAACCCTCCCAAACCAAAACCACAACCCAAACCCCCAAACCAAAAACCCCAAACCAAACCCAACGACTCAACATAATAAAATAAAAGGAAAAAAAGGAAGGAAACCATTACCATTGCACCCCCCCACAAAGCCCTCTGAAATCAATTAGATTATGGTTATAAAAAAAATCACCCTAATATATTTCAAGCTTGAAAAACTATAGGATACTGATTCTCTAGCAACTGGAGATGAGAAAAGCCTCTCAGACATCCAGAAAAAACATTTAGTAGCAAAGGGATATGGAAGTGGACAAACTGAACAGGGTGCTCAGGCAGGACACAAATTCTTAAACTAAATGACTGTTGTCAAAATGTATTTTTAGTAGGTAAATCCAGACAGACTTACAATTTTTTTGTCTCTAGATAATTCCCCAATGTCATTGCTGCTGCTAGTGAGCTCTAAGGAGCAAAGCACATGAAAAAAGCACATGAAAAAAGGAAATTGTTCTTGCTAGATAATGTAATTCAAACTCTAAATATTTATTTACTCTTGCAGGGGAAAGGGAGCAGCTGAAGCACAGCTGGGCTAACTCAGCAGCACGAGCTGCCACGTGCTCCCCCACGCCATGGCCTCTGGCTGGGCCAGGAGGCTGCAGGGGAAGGGGGAGCAGAGCCAGGCTGGAACACACAGCTGTGGTCTTCAGCAGCTCCAGCCTGCACTCTCCACCCAGCAGGCAAACTCAGCCTTAAGACATGCTCTACCTTTCACCCATACTGATGAGAGGAGGCTGGGCTCCCACCCACTGCATCCCCACCAGTGCTCCTCTCCGTGTTACAGCCAGCACCAGTGTCCTTGGAAGGGTCCCACAGATGTGTGCCCCAACCTCACCCGGAGATCTGGTCAGGAGCCCATCCCAGTCTGAGACCAGCTTCCTTAGGTACCCTTCCAGCACTGATAAGTTACCTCTCTGACCTAAAATGAGGCCATTTTGGCCCAGCAGCACATCACCAGGATACTGAAGACTGTGTATCTGGGCGGGGTCAGGCTGCCAAGAGAAGAGGCTTGGTGATGAGGATGGCTGCAGGCACTCTCTGCAATTGAATAAGGTTGCTGGGATCTGTATTCCACTGGGAACATGGCTTTGCCTGCCTCTCCTGTGGCATCAAGACCTTCCTCTCTCCTCTGAAAAACCCTTGGGTTACGCTAGTGCAACTGCTTGTAGAGGGGCAGCAAAATCAAGATAAAGAAGTATTCCAGGAAAGAAATAATGTCATCTCCTCAAAAGGAGGTAGGGAAGACAGGGAGGAAAAGCATAATTTGTAGCCACACTCAAATGTGAGTGGATTTATAACTGTGAGAAACATGCATGATTTCCTTTAGCTTAGTTCAGTTTTCCTTTAAAAATCTTAACTTTAACTACTTTGTTAAACGCATATGACATGCCCTGTTCACAGCACTGGTTATTCCTTATAGATTCGTACCTGCACAGCATTAATCATGTTGGAAAAGCCTGAAATCCTGGCACGAACGCAGCACCGCCTTGTTTTGGTTCGGGGTGTTTCTCCCCTTGGGCTGCAGAGGAGCCCTGCACACAGGAGCACTCACTGCATATTCAGATGAGAAGATACAGCAGCTCTCAGACACAGGCTGAAGTTGTTCTGCTTCAGAGCCAGCACCCTCTTGGGCTGGTATGGCACATGAACCATCTCCATACTACAGAGACACCTGAGACTCTGTCAGCTGCATTCTGCTCACAGATTTAACAGAAATCCTTGTGACCAGAAGGGCTCAAAATGCCTTTCACTTTTTTCCTTTTTTATTTATTTTTTTTTAAGAAAAGCTCAAAATCTAGAACACCCTCATCTCGTCCAAGCTGGTGTTACCTAATCCCACCTGTTGACTTCCAGATCTGTCAATTTAGTACCACTTAAAAATTAAGATTAAAACCTACCTCCACTCCCACAAAAGGATTTAAGAAATTATCACGAAACAAGAAGTACAGCAAGTTGCCACACAGCAGACTTGGTAAAGGTGATTACTGTTTAGTCAACTCTGTTTTAACTGTATTTCTTGATATTCCAATCTTTTTGTCACTTATTTTCAGGCAAAAGCCTTCTTTAGTTAGACTGCAGAATCAGTTCAGCTGAGGACTAATAAATAATGCTTATTTCCCATGCTAAGATTAATTTTGCTTAACTGAGTTAGGTAAAGAAGTGACAAATCCAGTTGTATGCATGTATATATTGATATGAAACAGAAAAAAACAAGGTACTTTCTACTGTGAGTGAAGAATTGCTGCCAAAAATCCCCGTAATGAAAAAGACCATAACTTAGCAGCACCCCAGGCATGTTCAGGCCTTGCTAATCCCACATAACTCCAGTTTTTGCCAACCTCAGCCAGAAACAAGTGCTCATGGCAGCCTTTGAGGGTGTTATGAGAACAGGTTCAAGGAATTGAGCCTATAAATTTCTCTACCATATAGGAAGTTACCCACAACAGGAAGCGTAACAGGCGTGCTCCCTACTTCTAGCAACTTTTTTTGGTTGTTTATAAATTGAGTATCATAGTAATAGTTACATATCACTTCAACAAAACTATTCTTTTTCAAATATGCAGAAATTAAATGGCAGTAAACTCACTGGTCCAGCTGACACAATTCAATGCCACTGGAAAAAAATCTGTGACCACACACAATTAAATGATGCAGGACTTGTTAACACCCAGGACTGGGGGACTAAGGAGCTGCACCTAACACAGCCATCACAATGGAACCCCAAGGTCCAATTCCAAGAAGAAAATAAAAGGATTTAATAAGAAACACTGTAAAATCATGAAGATAAATCTGGTTCAGATATTTTTAACAGTATAGGCAAATGTGGGTCCTAACAGAAATTCTGGGGGTAAAAAAGTTCACATGTATCTAGAGGGCTCATCCTAAACATTTAACAGTTGCTTTCACAATAAGTCTTTTCATGTTTTGGTATACTAGTGCAATGTTCGTGTTCTCAAAGCTAGCCTAAAGGGTTTCTAAATTAGTATGTCAATGTTACCATGGTAACATAATGTACTACCAAAATGGACCACTTTTTATACAGCCACTATAATCAAGTTAGTGACCAAGCAAGTTACAAAAACTCTCGCTTTTTCAGTTTTGGGGGGTTTGGGTTTTATCAGGCTTTTTCCTCTGTTTGTATTGGTTCTTTTAGCTATTTATGATTATTTTTACTATTCCTACACCTTTTAAAAATATTTTTAAGAATTTGTTTTGTTTATCATGCAGGAATAAACAACAAAAATAGAATCACCACCACCAGCAAAAAAATCAGCTCTTAGGACTCGCTAAGGGTAGTTGTAGTTTCAGTTCCTAGGCATACAGAGTTTTAACACCCCACCTCTGGTTTTACTTTTGCAGACTGCTCACAAACAGAAGACATTCTTTCCTTGTCACAACACTATTTAAAACATAGCAACATCTCACTCTCAGAGCTCCTTACACACCAGGATCCTGCCCAACACGCTGTCTCTGATACCCTGGGGTATGTTGAATGGCACTGGTAGCCCTAAAAGTCAACCTGCCATCCTTGATCAGGCAGTCTTCAAACTGAGAATACTCAAGTTAAAAACATTCTCATGTAAAGTTCAGTGTTCAAAAGACATCATCTTCACGGTCATCACATCCACACAGACCAGAGTATCTGTCCTACATTCACACAAATTTGTTAAACACATGAGATTCTTTGTATCTCTAAAAGAAAACCATCACCCTGAGAATAAATGCTCTCTGTACAGCCAACCCTCATCAACAAGGGCCTCTACAGGATTCCTTGTGGACAAAGAGCCACATCCATCCAGCAAGTTTTCATGCAATGGTCTTTATTCAAACAGAATCAAGAATTTGACTTAAAATCCTGAAGACTTGGTTTTAGAATATTTTCTATTCAGAGATTATCTAATTGTACATTTTTTGTATCATAAGCCTACTGTAACAACCTTCTTGGGGCATTCCTGTTGTCTTGCTGTCTATAAAAAGAAAAATTAAAAAAATATTGAGATTATATGAACTTATTTCTGACTCTTGTGTTGAAATGAAAGAGGAAAATAAAAGTCATTGATTTATGGTTGTGTCAATAAGAGCTTGATGTATTGGTTTACAATATCACTTGCCAATAGCACTGACATTCTAAGTCGATCTCTCAGTTCAACAATTCATCAAGTTACATATACTTTAGTTATGAAAATTAATAAGAATGTTTACTCCCTTTATCAGTGTGAGAATATATCAAATATCCAACCTCCCTACTTTTGGTCTGGCTGACTAGTTCTTATTCTTCTAGATGATACTGCCATTTATAGTTGAGAGCTAACACCTAAGCATATTTGATTAATCTACTGAAATAACTTGATATAATTTCTACTCCTTTCAGAAAGCTGGAGGAAAAGGAAGAAACAGTGTCCAAAGACCCTATGGAAATCCTTCCAGGAAGACTTATAAGAGCCCACAATTGCTCCTCATCTTTCTTTGCTCCATGAAACAACAGTAAAGGAGAGAGTACCATGGGATTCCCATCCCACTCCACCTCCAGATTTCCAAAAAAATCACATCTGGAAGATATAAAGGAGAACAACAGTCAAAATATAGTCTATATATGTGTGTAGTGCCATATATATATATATATATGTACATACACACAATCTCTCTAAATATGTATATACAGTGCAACAGTTTAACTCGTGTAATTTCCAGTGTGGATGAACTTAGCTATGAGACACTTTCTGCTATATGGGTGGAGTTTGGGGAACAGGTGAACTACAATCTTTACAAAAAACAAATATGCATGAATGAGCCACCAAAGTGAAATTACACATAAAACTCAAACCATTGTCCACCTTCAGACTGCTTGACTTCCTAACTTGAAATGGCTGGTTTAACAGAATTGTCTAGTCTGCAATACCCTGCAATGATTTGTGTGTGTGGCTTCCTCTTCTGCTGATTACAGCTTTTAGGCTATAACTAGAACAACAAGTGGCTCAGGGATTTTTCATATAAAGCACTGAACACATACCTGAGCAAAAAAAAACCAAACACAATCTTATTTTTACTCCCTAAAAAGTACAAAACTGCTATATCTGCAAGTGCTCCAAATGTCACCAAAAAAACCAAGTTCAAAGGCATTAGCAATTGTACATTCCTCTATTATGTTGTAAAAGACGCAGTGTGAAAAATCCTTTAGGGATAATCTTCTCCGAATCATTAATTCCCTTCCATTTACATGAGAAAAGAAACACCAGATCTTTTTATGCAGTTTGTCACAAAAATCACAGCCCGGGGTACTTCTCACTAAACATTGAGGCCTCACAACCTGGTCTTTTGCCAGCTGTTTTGAAGGACAGATCCTTACTTTAGGATTTTTCCATTTACATCATTAGATAAAACAGTCCTCCCTCACTTCAGAAGTCATAACAGCTGCATCTTAATTGGAAAGAAAAACCAATAAGGATCAGAACCAACAACTGTTACTGCAAACTAGTGGCTCTGAATGGCAAGCAGCTGCCTTTCTGCCAAAAAACAATACATGACTTGTAAAAGTAAGGTGCTTGAAAACAAATCAAATACCAAAACTAAGCTACTGCCAACGAGGACATTGTATTTTGGTGATAAAAATGCATGAGACACCAGCCAATTTCAAGCTGCAATCACTTGAACATAATCCTTACATGTAAGACATCATTTATAGGAAGTAATTTGAAATACCAACTGTAGAACTTATGACTTAATAGATGGGATGGCAACTGCTATAACAATTCATACACCTGGTTGTTTTTATAGTGTGTGAACTGATGGGGTCATGCAAAACTTAATGTTATTTGCAATACGACTATACTGAGAGCATACCTGTCCTTTAAGGGTGGAGAACACTTCTGATCATCATCATCAGACTTCTCACGTTATGTCCCTTCACTGCACAACTGTCTCCCTTAAAACATCAAAGTTTTACTGGAAAATCTCGCTGTTTGTCAGAGAAGTGTTTAAAATACAGTGACTTCCCTTATAGAAAGCAATATTTATGTACATGGCAAAAAAAATGAAACTGCTGTTAGCAGTATGAAAGAGTTGTGAATTTGCAAGGGGAGCACAGTACAAGACTGGGTCCTTCTCCATCACCTCAGCCGTGACATGTGGAAGGAAGGAGAGGGGCTTCTGGGCAGCCACCCCACAGAGCTCCTCACTCCCCTTTCTACCTGCTGCAAAAACAGTCCGTGGGTAAGGAAAAAAAATCCCATTTTGAAGTGTTTTGCAGTTGCTTAGCAACTAGTACCAAACCTTATGAGATTTCAGTCAATGGACTGGCACACCCACCTCTCAACATGGGGACAGGTACATGAGGAACACACCAGCTCAGCCCCATGATGAGCCCAGCCCCAACAGCAGCATGTCCCTCCTGATCTTTCAAACCCACTTCCAGCTATTGCTTTCTTACACATTCCAAAACCCCAGAACCACAGAGAGGCACAGCAAAGCACCCATGTGCTGGTGGTGAGATGATTTTTAATTGCAAAGATGCCAGCTACACCCTTTCCTCAGTTACCACACACATACAAACCACGACTGCCTTAAAAAGCAATTGAGATTGAAAAGCTGTCCCTGAACTTGTCCTCCTGTGGTAGAGACCAGGTTTCTTCCCAAGCCATGAAATATATAGGTAGTGACCACTACAGGTAATTCCCACACCTGTTACCAGTTTCGGTGGGAAGCACTGGCCAAATTGCACAAAACCTTTGGCCTTTGTGATCACACACCACTGTCATGCCAAATGCTTTCAGATTTGAAAACTTTATATATAGATAGATACAGATATATGTATGTGAGAATACACAGATTTTGATGTGGAACAAAGATTCTTCCATCACTCTTCTGTAAACTGCCACCAGATGCAAACCACCTATACAAACTATGCTGGAAAAAACAATTTTTAAAAATGCTTCACTTCACAGAAGAGTACGTGTGGAGGGAAAAATAAACCTGCACCACACTGCAGTGCAACGAGTTTGATGTTATCAGTATAGGAAACGCTGCTAACTAAAAGCAAAAATTTATGCTGGAAATTAAACCATTTGTAACCAGTACAGGAGTTAGGTTCAGAAACAGCTTTCCAAGAACAGCAGTGCAGCCAATAACCTGCAGCCACATAAAAGCCATGTATCCTGTCCCTTCCACAACTGGCAGGGGAGAAGGACCACCTCCACCACCCAAGCTGGTTGGAGAAGCCATACCTACACCTGCCCGTTTCTCTTCACTGACAGCACTGGCACCGTGGCAACAGGGTTGGCTTAGCCCGGTCAAAGGGATTCCACCCTGGAGGTGACCTGTCCCAGGGTGAGGGGCTGCAGGGGCCATTCAGAGACCCCTGCTTGTTCCAGCTTCCCCCACTGCAGTCCAGGTAAGAGCTGGGAAGTGCCCAGCCCCAGTGGTTTTGTTCGTCTTCTGTGATCCTTAATGGCAACTGTGAACTTCTCTCACGTATTACTTTTACACTAAAATAACTTCAACAAAATGTTGCCCCTGTGGTAAACCCAGAAAGAATAGGCCACCATATTTTTAAGAGAAAGGCTCACAGCCCATTTGAATTTCAACATGCATCTTGTTTCCTGTACTTACTTCAATCCTTAAACCAGGAAATTCCTTGATTTTACTCAGTTCGTTTCCTCCTTTAAACCAGTACCCAGTACTTTTTGAAAACTTATCTGCAATAATTTATCACCAGAGACTTTCATTTATGAAAGTGTGGTGCTACCAAGAGGACCTCTGCAATGGTATTTCACAAAAAACTCCCTTGGCACCTCCAAGGGACCTGTAACATTTTTTATGCTTGTAATTCTCAGTATAACAAAACCAAATAATACTTTCTTAATTCTTAAGAAAGGCACTGTTTGCAAATCTCTCCTATACATCTAGTAGCAGTAAATGTTCAGAAGGTTTTTTTTTTATTTATTTCAACAGTGCCCCACTGATTTTAATAGCTCTGCACTTCCAGGTGTTTTTATGTGAACACTGGAAACAGAGGTAAAGGCCTCAATAAATAGATTTGGTTGTGGGTTCTTTGGTGGTGGGTGTTTTTTTTTTTTTCCTTTGGTTGTTGTTCTCTTTTTGTTAACAGAGTGACCTCACAGTAGCATTGCCAGCTGCCTCCACTGGGAGCCAGTGCATGCAGCATAGCTTTGAATAATCTGGCAAACAAAACTGGCCTTCAGACTTTCAGGCATCTTTTAAAACACCCCACCACCAAACCTGAAAGGACAACAATAAAACTCCTACTGGTTTTCCAGAACAGTATTAACGAGAGTTAATTAATGCTTGGAACCATGACATGGGTTTGACCATGTTGCTTCCATTTTGTACATAAAGTAAAGCACTCAGTGAGTGGAGGAGAAGTGCAATAATTATTGCAACTCCTGGCTCCTGAAGGTAGGTTGCATCCCCTCTGCCAGGCCCCAAGTCTTCCAAAATGACATGTCTCCCTTTGCTCCCACAGCCACCAGACCAGCACAAATAATTTTGGGAAGCTCCAGAAAACACATACTGAGTTTGTTTAGTATCTTCAATACCAAATAGCTCCATAACAAGTTGTATTTTGTTTCATTATTCTTTAAGATTTCCTTTATCTTGTATTAACGTCATACTTTATCTTCCTTCCCAGGACAATTTGCTTTTGTAACTGATGGTATTTCTCACTGCAGACAAATCCACTCACCTAGAAATGCCACTAGACTAGACTTGTTCTCTGTAATCAGTGACACCACAGCAAGTTTCTGTTGCATTGCAAGCCTTTGCCCATCATCTACACAGAAAACTCTTCCCAGCAGATATGATTCTGCAGATGGAATGCAAACACAAACATAGGTCCTTTTGAAAAGATCTTTTTCTAGGTCTTAATTGAAACATTAATTGACCTCATTTTGCAAGATTGCCTGGTGACACTAGGTAAATTAAAAGAACACAGTGGAGCGCACTGAATTTATTTAAACAGTATCAGCTCTTCCCAGGTGGAAAGGATGTAAAACAAAGCACAAAGATCACTGTTTGAAAGTGTAACGACGAGGTAACTCAGGATGGCATTATGGAGACAAGAAACCAAAAATTTTGGTAATAAATGGAAGATGATGGATAACGTTAGGATATCTTACCGAGAGTTTCAATATTGGGTACAACAGAGAAGAACGAACCAACAAAAGATGTAAAGCCAGATGATAGGATCAAAGCCACAGGTTTTGGGAAATGCTTTTTCAAGCAGTATTCAGAATTGATGTAAGTGGGACAAGGCTGCTTTCATCCAGGTTAGGAAAGTGACAATAGAGTACTTCAGTAGTAGGATAAGACACACGCATGGCAGATTTCATAGCATGGGCAGATAGACAAGCCTTCATCTCAGACATGCTACACTAGGAAAATCTTCAAGACATGGGCTTTCCCTGCTTGTGAGGGTCTCAGAAGAAATAAAATAGGGGTAGGAAGGACTGGTTGGTTTTTATTCCACCACTATGGTATGTGGTGATGACTGCTTTTGTTTACATCTCCATTTTTCACTATTATTATTTCACAAGATTAACATGTTTAAGACAGGAAGAAAAAGATATTTCTGATTCAAGTGGATTGCAGAATTTTTACCTTATGGAGAAATTATGAAAGTGGTTTAAGTGCTGCTTTGTCTGGAAAGATCATCACAAAGGCTCCTTAAGGCACAAGACTCTCAGTAGACTAACTTGACAGAAATTGCACTTCCTACACAAGGTAAGTGACCTTTATTGACAAGAAATATTGGGACACTTCAGGGGTTTGAAAGGCTCTGAAAGCAAATTAATGATTCCACTTGAGCAGAGGACAACTTAGAAGGGACATTAATGCTAACTCTGTTTTTATGTATTTAAAAATTATACAGACAAACCCTACATCTATACAGAAATAAAAGTTTTAATCTAACTATATCAAAGGCAACACAAGCATTCAAAACTTAGGTAGACTATTTAAGGACTTCAGTTTCAAGGGAGAGTAAGTTTAAAGAAGTACAAATCACCTCAGGTGACATCTTATGTGAAATAAGGAAATCCCCCTGGATTCCAAAACCATGCTAAAATCATGCTAGATACAACAGGGACTGAAACAGAATTGCACTTAGTATGGTTTTTCTCTTTGAGAAGGAAAAATGCAATTACTTTTTTTGAGGCTGTATCAGTTCTGCATTAGTAACTGGGCCACCTGACTTCTCCCACAAGTGTAAAGAACTGAAATAAACCAGTAGTAAAAATTAACCTGATCCACCTGTTTCTTAGTTTTAGCTACTTATTTTCTAAATGCAATAAACAATTTCATTTTGAAGACAAAACTCAAATGGAGCCCCCAAAGGCATCACCACAGCTGGGTTTTCTTTCCTCTTTACAAAAACACTCAGAGCTTCCAAATTTTTCCATAGCAGAGCAAGGGCACTGATGCAATAGTGCAAGGTACAGAGTCATGTTTTGATTGGTACCTCTGGCTGAAGGAAACCAAACATTGCAACAATCTCAAGAAGTCACACCTCTGTCACAGTGCTCGACATAAAAGCCCCTGGTGCGAGTCTAGCTTGGTGGAACTTGCATTTGCTTCATCACCACTGGCCTTGGTGTGACAAGAATTCTCAAACTGGCAGGCTTTGGGAAGAAACATGCTAAAAACAAAGCCCATCCAACACCTTCACACTTAATGAAAACTCCTTTCCAGCTGTGAGGAAAAGCACACCCTGGTACATGTCGAAGGTCTGATATCAAGCTCCTAAAGAAAACCCAGTAAACTCAAAGCAAACTCTTCCTTGGGGAACACCATGTAAATGCTCCAAGCAGCTGAACAGGAACTTCTGACAATTCCATTGTCTCTTCCCTGTGGAGTTTGGAAAGGCAGAACCAGGCAAGAAGGCAATAGTCACACTGCTGACAGCCTGTGCTCACTCACTGCTGCCGACCTCTGACTTGCAGGGCAGCTTCAATTACAGTCAGGTCCCACTTTTACTGAAGAATGTCACATCATACACGTCAACATTTCCAGATTTATCATGAAAAGGAAATGAAAAGTGAATTTCGCACTTTAAAATATGAACAGGACTTTTTCTTGCTTCAGATGGCCTAACAGTCCTTGAAATTGAAAATCACAGCAAAAATGAGCATTACAGATTTGGGAAGAAAAGGGGCTGAGGGACAGAGAGAGGAAGGCATGATTAAAATCACACAGGCAAGGAGGTAAAAAAAAGCTGGGAAGGGAGACTGGAGCTGTCAGTGCAAACCCATTCATTCTTCCTGCATGTTTGTGATACCTGACAAGACAACCACTACCAGTGGATACCTCTAAATGATTTTCAAAAGACAACTGCACTGACCCAAGAAAGTCATCTATTCAAGTGTAAAAGGCATAACCGCTAAACTAAAATGAATGGTACAGTTCATAAGGATTAAAGGGTTTATCAGATTAATTTTTGAAAATTCAACAGCAAAAAAAAGTCCCAAACTTTCTAAAAGTTTTTAGATTAAAAAATGGTGTGTGATTAAAGCTGGTGTGTTAAACATGGAGCTAAGCAAGCTCTCAGAACCAGAGTTTGGTTTTCTTTCGTCTTCAAAACAGATTTTATTATTACTGTTGTTGTTTTTGCAAGTGCACGTCTAAGAAGTTATTTCAAGACCTATGAATAAGCAGGAAAAACTAAACCCCACACCATATTTGACCATGAAGAGTCAGAAGAGAGAACTTGGCATTGCCATTTACTTAAATAAAAATCCAAATGCTTATGTGAAGAGAGAGAATGTTTTTTTCAATTTTATACATAAAACCCCAAGTCTGAATGCTTTATCACTTATCTTGGCCAAGATATAAACAAAGAAAATCTCTTCAACCCCGAACAACACAATGGTCATCATTTAAAGGGGAATATTGACTTTAATGTGAGTTGAAAAGGAGAAAGAAAATGCATTAATACTATAAGGCAAGATTCACAGCTTTGAAAGGACATGATGAAGAACTGTGCAAGTGTCTCCTTTTCCCTACAAAGTATCCAATTCATGCCACAATGGTTGCTCACAGACAGCTTCCTCCAACACTACCCCCCAGGATCACCTATGTGCAAAGAAACTACATATAATTTTAGCAGCCTTGTCCAGCTTTCTAGTTTTCAAGAACACCATAAGACACCCAGTAACAGCTGTGGGCTGCAGAAATAGGACTGAATACCAGCAAAGCCATAATTATGCACATGTAGGGCTCCAAAAAGTATTTTAAAAAATCCAAAGTATTGAGTACTCTATAAAGATACACAAACTCAGGCCAGTTTTGATGTGTTTACTGCTTAATTTGGAGCTACCTTTTTGAGAAAGATGAGTTTAGCTGAGGGTGAACCTCCCTCTTCTGACCCAGAGAACAGTTTGCTCTCTGCTTTCTCTCCTCCAGATCTCCTCCTGGATGATTTGTGCCCACTTACACTCAATGTGCACCAGAACAAAGATGCAATTATGTATAAGTAGTGCCCAAGAAAAATAATCTAATAAAAATAAAGCTTTCTTTAAAGCAATTTTATCCAGCATTTTTTTTTTTACTATATAGATGTAACATATTTATGGAGAAGGGAAAAAACCTCAATGACTGCATAAAGCATGTGTGGCCTGTATGAAATGACATTAGGATATTTAAAATATATACATATAAACATCCTACTCCTCCCTTTTCCATCTCTGATATTCTCCAGCTTGTCCTAGTTTTCAAGTATGTTTACACTGGAGACAGAAATAGGTAGGGGTATACATACCTATACATGTGTACACTCATACCTGGGGTATACCCAGCTATAAAATGTTATACTCTTTGGATTGCAGAATTAATATATAAAAAAATAACTTGCCTAGAGTTGCAAGGCCTGCTTGGTCTGCTGTTTGGAGACTTCTAGTAACAGAATCACAGAACAGCTGATGCTAGAAAGCACCTCTGGAGCCTGTCTAGTTCAAGCCCTTGTTGACAACAGGGCCATGTAGAACAGGTTGCCCAGGACCACAATTCAGTTGGGTTCTGAAAATCTCCAAGGGTGAAGACTCCACCACCTCTTGGGGTAACTTATGCCAGCATTTGACCATCCTCAGAGTATAAAAGCATTCGCTTATATTTAAATCAAATTGCCCGTATTTCAGTTTGTGCCCATTGCTCCCTGTCCTATCATGGAAAACCACTGAGAAGGCTCCATGTTCTTTACTCTCCCCAGTCAGGTATTGGTACATACTGAAAATTCCATAATTAATTTTAGTGAAAAGCAGGGGAAAAAAATAAGCTCTGTGTAGGATCTAATGCTTCCAGGACTGTTTTCCACAAAGCCAGAAGTAAGAGTAGTTATAAAAAATCAATGGTAATTCAACACCAGATGGATTTAGTATCTGTAATGTTTTCTAAGAATGGTTGTGTTTTAAGAGTTAGTTATAGCCATACTTTTGTTGCAAATTTAGGCTTTAGTACTTCATGCTGAAATAAAATATGAAAGTATGATTTGTTTTGTAGCATAAGGAAAGAGAAAATACTTGCAAAAACTCTGTCTCTTTACGGAGCTCAAAATCAGAGTTGATAGTAAAAAAGCAGCCCAGTTTTTCTACACATACCATAGTCCTCATCAAGTCACACTACAGATGAAGAACCCAAATCCTGTATACTTCAGTACAGGATAGGAGCATGATCTGCTTTTGGCTGTTTTTCTGTGAGGATTTAATGAAGGCAGTCTGAAAAAACCTCCTCCCAGTGGACAGCCCGTGGCAGGACCCTTTAGGCACCCAGTGCAGCAAACGTGCCAAGTGCCAGCAAAAGAAGAAGAGCAAAATAAATATGACTTTAAGGCAGTTAAGTACCCACACATCTTGGAGCCCTGTAGGCACCAGTGAAGCTGTCAAAATTCAGGTCAGTAACGTGCCACAACTGTCTGAGACATCTTTGAAGAGCAGGAGGAGCAGAAGCAGCTCCTTGGGTCAAGCTCTTACAGAAACACAGCTGGTGTGAGGTACCTGCATTAAGGCATGACAGAAAGGAGCCCTGTTTGCAGAAAGTGGTCAGCAAAGCTCATAAATCACTTGAGAAAGGACTGATCTAGAGATGACATGAAGATGAACGGAGATGCTTGCTTTCAGTAAAGAGGTAACTGGCTGAGAGAAAAAAGCAGATACGTCAGACTTGAAAAGGTCAGGGACACAATTTGTATTTGTCAGAATGAGCTTTCCAAGCAGGAGTCAAGGACATCTTGCTCCAACAAATACATAATAACTTAAAAAATCAAGGACCTTTGGTAAGAGAACTTACATTCTTCACCTGTGTGCCATCCTTGGGCACCTCTGCATAAGCGATATTTTTAGATATTGTTGTGGTTTAACTCCAGTCAGCAGCCATTTGCTCCCTCTCCCAACCAGCAGGATCGAGGAGAGAATAGGAAGGGTAAAACCTAAAAAACTCATGGGTTGAGATAAGGACAGTTAAATAGTGAAAACAAACCAAGGAATTACTTTGCTGCTTCCCACAAGCGGGCAGGTGTTCAGCCAACTCCTGGGAGAGCAGGGCCCCATCATATGTAACAGTGACTTGGCAAGACAAACATCATCCCTCCAAACATCTCCACTTCCTCCTCCTTCCCCCAGCTTTATATACTGAACATGATGCCATAAGGTCTGGAATATCCCTCTGGTCAGTTGGGGTCACCTGTCCTGGCTGTGTCTCCTGCCACCCTCCCATGCACCCCCAGCCCCCTCACCAGCGTGGCAGCACAAAGAGCAGGAAAGGCCTTGGCTCTGTGCAAGCCCTGCTCAGCAATAACAAAAACATCTCTGTACTATCAGCCCTGTGCTCAGCACAGATCCAAAACACAGCCCCATACCAGACGCTGGGAAGAAGTTCAGCTACCCCAAGCTGAAACCAGTGCAGATACCCACCTCCCAAAAATGGGGAAGTGGCTGCAAAGATGTCAAAGAGCCCAAGGTTGAATGATGGGTTGAAATGAAAGGCAGAAAGAGGGATTGGAGAAAGTGGGAAAAAAAGAAGAATAGATTTAAATGGGAAAATGGAGGAGACAAATTTAGAAAGGTGGTGGCAGCAAGGAGAGGAGAACTGGGGTGAAGAGAAACAAATAGCACCAAACACTGGAGGGTAACAACATCATCATATTCAGAGGTCCTCTTCTGCTGCACCCTCCATGGTGCCTGCGTTTCACAGAAAATTTACAGCAATTGCACAGCCCCTGCCAGACTTTATCCAGTCCCTGAAGATCTAGGGGCCAAAATAGCAACCTCTGCACTCCACAAAATGATGAAGAAAAATAGGGGAGACCACATGGCACAGAACCATGGATTACAGTAGGGCTGATGTAACAGTAATGGAAGAGGAAGGGATATAATTTATCACGTCCCTCATACATCTTCTGACTAGACTGCTGTTGTAATGTCACAGTAGAAATACAAAGCTGCACTCTCATTTCCAGATGACTGCAATGCCCAAAATACCCAATGACAATTATGACATTGAGACAGAAGGAAATCATCCTTACCCTGGGATGTTTGTACCATAAGAGCTTATACAGACAGGAATAGTTACACTGATCTTATATTTTTCACTCTTTGTAAAGACATTTGCAGTGATGGTTTATAATCCTAAAGCACAGACTGTTCAGTCTACCTTGCAACTCCACAGTTTGTGGTCACATAAAAGATAATTCATCTTTATTGTCTCTGTTTCTCCCTTCCACTCTAGCCTTTTTCTGCCTAGATTATCCAGGCAGGAAACATTTTGGCAGAGACACTATATCATATTGTGCTTTTGTATTATAGGCCAACACACCACATTGTATTAACATCTCTCCTTCAGTAACATTATATACAAAACCAGACCTTAAAAAAACCACTTATATCCATGGACTCTAAAGGACCCTAAATAGATAAAAGAGTGAAATGTTCACAAACTTGTGAAAATGTGCATACCATGGAAATCTAGATATTCACATTTCTCTCCAGCACTAACAACATGTACAAGTCTTCTGGCACATTGCATTACTTTCTTACAGCATTGTTTCTACAGACTTCCTAATCAAGAAGTAGAATAACCTTTGGTTTAGTCTACCAACTTTCACAATGTTAAGCTCCCTTAAAAGAAAAGCAAGAATTTAATATCCTTCTTTGCCATTATTTGGGGTTTTTGTATTACAAACATTCAGGAAAGTATGGATGATACAGTAAAATTATTCTACAATATCCAACAGATAAGCAGCAAATAAGCAGATTGCCATAGGATCATCATCAATGTATAAATATTGTTTCAATTAATAAACTAATATATTACAGAAATATGCAACAGTTACACAATAGGGCACAAACCCAAATAACATCTGTTATGGAACGGACAATTAATGTTTAAAAATGACATATATGCAAAGTGAGGATTGAGCTTGGAAGCTCCAGGTGCTTCATGGAAAGATGCTGCAAATATTTGTGTCTACAGGTGGCCGAAGCACATCCATGAAAGACAACATAAAATTATGACAGGAATCTCATTACCAGGATTATGCAGACAATAGCATCCAGGATTACTATTTGCTGGCTGTATTCTGCATTTAATCTATCAAGTCACACTTAATATCCTGTTATAATTAATTTAAATTGTTCTTAAATGTATTACCTGCAGTATTAAGTGCAAAAAAAATTAATATCCATTTTGCTTTTAATTCACCATACCATTGTGAGAACTGCAAAAAACAGCCACTTTCACTTCCTGCTCTATAAAACACAATTCTGCTCTTAACATTGCAAATGTCTGACACACGGCTGCCCAAAGCTAGACATATTTCATTCATCCAGTTTCTAAATCCACGTGGTTAGTCCCCAGGGTAACTTGTGCTAGGCAAAGAGCCCTGCAGGAGGGGAAGGCAGGGCAGGGCAGACGTTCCCTGCCACCAGCTCTCCTGTGCCCAGTCCCAGGGCATGGGAGGACACATGTCCCTGAACTGGGGACAACAAGCTCTCTGCATACAAGGAACATTTTGGACCCTATTAAACAGTGCTGCTGCATCAGTGTGGGAAGAGTGTCACAACAATAAGGCCTTCCCAAGCTGATGCACACTGTGCTGAGCCCACAGAGGGAATCTCCACCGAGGGGACTCATCCTGAACCTTCACCCAGCCCAAAAGTCTTCAGATTTGAAGAATGAAATGAACTTCACTCAACAAAATACAGAGAACAGGCTATTGATTTCCTGTGAACTCTCGAAGTGTTATAATAAGCATTTACAGATGGGCTATTGAATGTCTCGACCATTTAAGCAGATAGTCATTTCATCAGCAAAGTAATGACTGGAGCTGGCTCCAAAAACAGAGGAAAAGCAAAAAGGAGATTTAGGGCACAATGTCACTTTTCCTATTCTAATATAAACCTTTATGCATATATCACTGGCTGCTACTCGACTTAAAAACTGTAAGGCATGTAAGTACAAATCCTGCAAAATAAACACTGTGGTAATACTTTAAATACTTAACGACTTTTTCTGGAGTATCTCTTTCATTGCTAACAGGCTACAAAAAAAATGCATTAACCTTAAGTATCATCTTTCCCCTTTAGACTTGGTAAGGGTTTAAGTAATGCAAAATTCACTTATATGCATAGCAGTAAAAGGACATAACATCTTAAAAGGGAAGAGCTAGTGCAGCACCGTTTATTACAGCCACTCAGTTTACTGCATATATCCCATCTCCACCCAGCAGCCAAATCTGGTATTTCTAACATTACTCTTCCAAGAGTATCTCTGTTGGATTATTATGAGAATACTGCTATGACATTGCAAGTGTTTTCTACACAAACATATGTTAGAGTTCTATGGTAGAAATATGTATTTATACATGTTTACTTGCATATACAAATTAAACACTTGAGATTTTGATTTTTACGACATACTTTTGTGTCTTTACGATACATCTGTATATACACATACATACTATATTCCTGTTGGGAAAGAAAAGTTTCCTTTTCACATAACAAAGGAGTTGGAGATTTAACTACAGGGCAACACATCAGAAATGAGAACAATTCACAGAGGCACATAACAAACATGTTACGCATACATCTCCTAACAAAAGAGTAATTAAAAACTTTTACATCAAGAAACTCCCTGATAAAGCTTGAATACAAAATCTCATTGATAATAATCTGAAGTGTGTTAAATTTCCTGGAGCAATACACTGGTTATAGTTAAAATACGCTTACAGCAATAAGGATGTCAACTTTTTAGAGAGTAATTCACACAAACTGTTGCTTCAATTCGTTTGCTTAGCTTACCAAGAAGAAAAATGAGGTTGTAACAAAATGAAGCAATAACAATGTAGCATATTCCTTGCTGTTAAGATATTGTGAAGTTAAATTACAGGGTCACCAGTTCTAGTTTCACTACTGTCACGTTTTCTTGTGATGCTTGCATAGATCATCACAGCTCTTTCTGGAGGCAAAATAGCTGAATAGCTGCTGGTGCATCATTTCAGTTCCAGTGGGTGGTGGTATAACCTGTATCCACCACCAAAAATATGATAACTTTTAGAGCATTTTTCCAGACATACTTTATGTTGCTTACATATAAGAATAGCCTAATACATGGAGTAGAAAATATCAGCCTCTCCTCTCTTGGAAACCCACTTGTCTGGATACGGTAAACATGTGATTCAGCTGAGGATATTTACCTTCTACATTACATTATTACTAACATTGATTTCAGTTACTCCTCCATTGGATGCTGTTGCACAGGTTATAAAAGCATAGATAAATTACTTAAGGTGATCCTCTGTTAAAAAAGGCAGAAGGCCTAAATCAGCTTAGAGCACCTTTAAAACACTTTTGGTTGGTAACTTGGGGCAATGAGGGAATATGAAACAGCTCAAGAATAACATGCCTTCACATCCTGAGTCCTCCCTGTACAGGCTTAACTGTCACAATGCAAAAATGCTATTTTCCAAGTCTCCCTAAAAGAAAACAACTTCAAAAATAGCTCCTGGAATATGAAAAAACAACTTGCTCTTGACTTAAATAGATACCAAGTTACCTGTTTTAGTCAACAGCAAAACTTCAAACTAACTGTTATGTACCAGCTGTGGTTAAACCTCGCAAATACTCTTCTGTCTGAATATACAATCACAAACAATAAAGAATGTGTCTTTGCTGTACCCACTGCCATATAAAGTTGGTAACTGAATAAATGCTCACATTTGAGGGTATCTACTCAGAAGGTAACACAGTTTCACACCACATACTTTAAAAGGGAACAACCTAAATTATACTTTGGTTTATACAGTAGAAAAAACCTCTTCAAGGATAAGTGCAGAGGGAAGAATGAAGACTAATACCAAAATAGCTCCTGTTCCTAACACCTTTCTGATCCTGGCTGAGACAATCTACTCGTACCTCGGACGCATGGTGGCAGCCAGCCAGCCAGATGACTGGTGACTTAATATACAAGTTCATGTGGGCTCTGGAGTCTGACACAGACAAGGGCATTAACTCTCAAGTCTCACCAGTCAGCCTTAATATTCAAAACTCATCAAATGAGTCATGACTACATGATGAGACTTTTTTTAATACTTTATGCTTGCTTTCTTTTGTTCTGAACAGCTTTCACTGTAGAATGTTTTCATTAAATATGCATGCCTTTTATAGGAAAAGTTGTGATCAATTGATGCGTAGGTCAAGTATGAAAAAAACTTAAATGAGTATGACGCTATGATAAATACTGTAATAGTCTCAGAATCACAGATTAAAAGATTGGCATATATATATATCTTGTTTCTTTCTACTGCTGAAGGCAGTTCTCACAATAAACAAGGCTTTGGGCCAAAATTCAGCCTTTGAGAACAATAAATATGTATAAAATACATGTACGTGCAAGCAAAGGATATATTGAAATCTACCAGGCTGAATAGCTTCAGTTTCATTTTGAAAGCCACTTAAAATAAGAGCCAGTAGATGAAACAAAGAATCCACCCAAACATGAAGGCTCCAGCATCTTTGTTGAAAGAACAATAGCATAATACTCCTCATCCCTCTACCTTGTTGTAAGAGAACCATCAAGATAGTTATTGCTGTGATTATATTAAAGAATACTTCACAAAAATATTCTTTAAATTGATCAGTAGTTACAGATTTATCTTCATATGCTAACAGTTATAAATGCTCTAATTCAATTGCTCAGCAGAAAACATTCCAATAAAAGAAATATTTCTATTAGCATAACAAAAGGCAACCAGTAAAATCACTCCCATGCACAGGCTAAAAATTTCAAGTGAAAGCAATATTCTCATATAAATACACTCAATTTTTGAACTGAACCCACTCCAATGATATGTTTTGCAATCTGATGGCTCTCCCACCGGAGTATACATGATATTAACGAAAGCAAGATCAAATTAAACAGATGACATGATTAACAGTATTCATTTCATGCATGACTGTTTTACCGGAGAGATAAAGACCTGAAAGTAATTACCACCAAGTAAAACTCCTTCACTGACCTGTCTGCTCCCAGCTAGCAGTCCTTAAGTACTGATGCTTTGCAACAAAGCCCAGTGCCTTTCATCTGCGGGCTTTCTTTTACGCTACAAGCTGAGCACCTCTCCCGTTGCATGCACGCAGCACCTCTGTATCTATGTCTGTAATGCAGCATAAAGATTACTGGGGAAACCTATCAAACCGGCAGGCAGCAACCCGGGCCGCCAATGAGCGGGAGGCACATGCAGAATCCAGCACATGCTCGCTGGGGCTCGCAGGCTGGCACCGCTGCTGAGCAGGCTGCTAATCTAATTATAGCCCTTGGGCGAGCACAGGGCTGCCCAGGCACCGCGCATCCGGCACATCGCACCTCGCAGCATCCACGCCTGGGACTGCTGCTTGTCACCGTAAAACCCCCCGTTGGGCTTTTGTGGTGTTGTTTTTTCTGAGTGATTCACCTATGAGGGGGTTTGTGTCCAGCTCTGAAAACAAGGATCTATTTAGGTGTGCCCTTTGAGAAGCCGACCACTTGTAGTTCGCTAGGTCTGTTTCAAGGAGACAATAAAATGAAGCTGTTTGTGCTGCCAGTAGGAATTCTTGTTGTGAATGTACACATTGCCAGCACCACGCAGAGCAGATCTTGGGTTCTGAGCATTACTGCACAGGCTACAGCGTGGACCTCAGATCAGCGAGGCACCACACGCATGCTTTCAGAGCACAGCAGCCCTACAGAAGTCAACAGGACCCCCTCTGTCCTTTACACTTACCCGTGGGCAGACACCCAGATGATCAGAGGGCTTCTGTGTGCATTGGCACATAAAGTCCTAACTAAGCTTTCACGAGGCTAGGGTGCAAATGCCAAGAAAATTTTTGCCACTATGCAAAACAACTGAAGTAGTTTGGAAAATACTTATCACGAGCAAAGACTACTTAGATGTACGGGGAACTAACACAACGAAGTTCTACATGCTTACTTATGCTTATTTTATAAATAAATCCACAAAACAAAGGAATGTTATGATCCAAGAGAACAGTGTGTATTTGAAAGATGCTGGGAGCTTTTACAACATCAGGTAAATAATAATGAAAAAAAGATACAGATGCTTGTTTAGTCTTCTTTGGTAGTACACTTCAATTAATCCTCACTCTGTTTAGCACAAACAGAAAAAAAACACTCTTCAGATATTTCCTGTTCCCACATGGTTCATATAATCACCTAAGCTCTACACTGACCAGAAGGTTTTCAAACATCAGTGACAAGATGGAAATACACAGCCTGACTATCAGAAAAAAAAGTTGTGATGCCAGCTCTCTCTTGTGGGATACAGTACATTTTTCATGACTGATATTACAAAAATATCATAATGCTACAACATTATGCACATACAAACTACAATGCATTTTTAAGATTTTTCACTAAGTTACACATAAACCATATCCATAAACATTACACTAGCAAGATCTTGAACCCCACTGCAATAATGAATTGCACTGTGCCCACACTGGCATTTTTCCTAATGCTTTACTCTTATCACCAGCACCATACAGTACCAGGCACAGTCCAAGAGCATGATATTAAAGGCTGTCTATAAACACTTTCTAGCTATTGTACTTACTTCAGTACAAAAATTATATTTGGTACTATATCAAATTTTACTAATGGAACAAGATCTCAATGTGGTAACAGTGCAAGACCATATTTACTGGCAATATGTAAACAGCTATGTCACAGCTTTCTTAATCTGCCGGTGAAAATTGCTCATAAAGAGTTGCTCTGTACTAGAAGTAGACCTCATCGCTGTAAGAATAATATTATCAAAGCTATATATGGCTAGAAATAAAAAAGAAATGCAGGAATAGTGACATTTTGCTCTTTGATTCAATGTTCAGTCAACATTAAGTTTTGTGTTTCCATAAAAGAAGGCTGTTTTATTAAGTCTTTCTTTTTAGATTACATCATATAAGAAGCTCATCAATTTTTATAAACTGTGCTTCTTTAAAATACTGTGGAATGTTCCAAGTTGCTCAGCCATATTGCTTGAAACCAGGAAACTACATATTTAATGAAGAAAGGCAGGAGAGGCAGTTACATAGGGGTTAAAAACTTAACTGGAAGAGTTCAAGAGGCACATGAAAAAGATGCACAATGATTTGATGATCAGATCCAAAATGTTTTTCTAACAACATTTTGCCAAAGACAGCAACAGAGCAATAAGACCAATAAAAGTCTTTACCTCAGTCCTCTGATTATTGGGAATGCTCACATTTGCTAAGCAAAAGAAAAGATGCAAAAACACAAACAAAAAATTAACTCAGAGACTCAAATAATTCTTTTAATCTAATCCCCATTCACAAACCACCAAGGCATGTATGACACTTAAAAAAATGACCAAAAAAACTAAAACAGGAATTAACCAGGCTTCAGCTACTATGGGACTCAGTTTTGGCTCCCTCCCATGCAAGCTGCTAAGCCTAGATGTGCTTTTCCCCCCTGCCCAGCAGCTCCCCAAGCCCTTGCTGGTTCACCCTGCTCAGCTCTAGCATGGCTCCCCAGCAGCCAGCCTCTGCCTCCTCCCACAGAGCTGCTGGCTTCAAGGGCATGTTCACCCATAGCCCCAGCAAGGGCTGCCCTGGCAGCACATTCCCAACATACCATTGCAGCAGGGTGTTTATTCCAGGAGTTGCTTTCTTTTTTAAAACATCATGGTAGCAGCAGTAGTTGAAGGAGCCACAAACAGCTGCAAAGGTGCATTTCAAGAAACACCTATTTGTCTCTGCAACAGAATCAATACTCACAAAACCTCTGTGCTTAGCTTTGCAGATCAGCCAGAAGAGTGCCAATGTCTATGTCAATTTTTACACCTGCTTTTAACTATCGTGACGATATGCTGGGTCAGGAAAGTATGGGGAACTGCACAGCAGGGCTAACATTTAGAGTCAGTGGTCATTCACAAGAACCCACATTTGGCAATGGCAGATGGCTAAAACTCCAACTGAGGACAGTGCAGAGCTCCACCAGCCTGCTCTGCCACCCGTGGTGATGGCACACGAGCACCTGGACCATGCACTGGGACCTGTGACAGGATAGAGCCATCTATAGACATGCCAGCAAGAGAAGCCAAGAGAGGTTTAATAAGGACACAGCCACACGAGACTCATCAGATCCCAGAGAACACAGGTTTCATGAGGACACAGTCACAAGAGACTCCAGCAAGTCTCTGTTGGAAATGAAGGAGTTGTGAAAGGTACACAAGTTGGCCAATATTCGGCAGACTTTCATCGAAAGCAAAAGCCTGTCCCTGGCACAAGTTACCCGCCTGCGCTAAGCTTCAAGTTCCTGCTCCTCCGCATGGAAACAGAAGGTCTCTACAGCATTTTTAGCAATTATAAGCAAGTTAGGCTTTCTCTAGCTCAGCTCCTTGACAGAAGAATTTCAATTAAAATTTTCCAAAACCATATGGCCCGAGGCAGATGCCCATCACAGAGGGGAGGAGAGAGGAAAACCTATGAGGGTATGATGAATTCATCATATGACACTAAAACCAGCTTCCTACAGTGAAAACTGTCTAGCTAGCACATTAATGAATTTTACACTTCATTTAGGCATATCTAAGTGAATTGACAAACAGATTACTATTTTGGGAAAAAATAACTTTTTACTATATTATTATCACTTGTGTAAGTGCTTCCATATCCAATTATTTTAATACAAGAATATCTTAAAAATTTCTGATGTGTCTTGCAACTGAACAGGTTTTACTCTGGATACCACTTAACCTTTGGCTTAAAAATGTACCAAATATTGCTTGCAAACTCCTACCTCTGTTACTTAATTAGATTTTGCAAAGTATAGTAAGCATATGGAATGAAAATGAGTCGAGCAAAATGGCTGGTGAATCAACATGCTGCATTTCTAAAGGCAATAGTGTGTATATTTCCAAGCTGTAGCCTTGAGAGGTTGAACTGAACCAATTACTCTAATGAATATTTTACTTGGCTTGATGCATTCATTAGACTTTTAGAAGTAAGTTAAACCATCCCATGGTTATGTTTACATAACAACAAAATCTTAAGATTTTTGGATGGTACTTCTGATATTCACACAATTTAGAAGATAAGGGGACAATTTTCTCTTCCACTAATGTTTCTACATTCCAATTTTCCTTCCCAAATAAATTTATCTAGCATTATTTTCTTTTTCTTTTGAAAACTACTTTTGATTTCACAATAGCTATTTGGTGAGCTCTTTCCTTTCCTAGCAAGTATATTGGAAGCCTGCCAATTGGTGGCAAACTCATCACTAGGCCCATCATCATTTATGAAGGAAAATAAAACATGCGCCTAGTGTTTGCTGCATAAACTTTTCTCTGGAAGTCACAAATGCCTTGAGGTTGGCACTCAGCATGAACAAACTTACTTTCATTTTGTGTAGCACAGGGACATTTCTTGGACTGTCCCAATTTTGATTGGTAAGTAAGCAGTTACCTGTCCATATGTGTGCATTTGTTAATGCTCTCGATCATATTTTAAAGTTGGACAGATAACCTGGAACTTCAAGCTTTTTGTTTTTTTAAATACGCTCATTATATCCATAAATGCCCCAGACAGAATTCCTCTGTAAGCTTAACAAACAGGCAGAGATGTGTCTCTATTAATGCCAGAGACTCGCTGCAGGATGGCACTAAGATTGATCCTCACAAACTATTTTTTATAGCATTCTTATTCACTTTTATCTCAGAATCGTAGTAAAACCAAACAAAAAAATCCCACAGACACATTCCAAGGTACATTACCACCCCTGGCCTCCACAGACCTACATGCTAGCAGACCTAACTGACTGAAATTATGACACCAATCCATCACTGCCACCATGGAGAGCCAGGGGAGGAGCACTTCAGCTGTCAGCAAGATGTGTTTCATCCAATCCCTGATGGAGGTGGCATAAAAGGATCTGAAGTGAAGCCTGCAAGACATTTACTGTGCTGAGCACTCGCACTTCGGACACAAGATCAAAAGGGGAATAACACAGTATTATTCCATTCTTAAGAACACACAAATCCCAAACAGAAGGTCATGTAAAAGACTTCACATCACCCTGAAACGTGCCACCCAACACATCTCCATACCAACTTTCCATTGCTCCTCAAGTTCCATCCATCTTTCCTTCAGTGCAAAGTTTTCTTCACATCTATACCACATTTCAGCATCACCCCAAACTACACAAATATGCTTTGTGCCCTCTTGTATTTCCACCTTACTTGTCACACTAGCGCACAACATGAAACGCAGAGACACAGTTGAGTGAAGGTAAAGAAGAAGTAAACTTTATTTTGGTTTTTGCATTATATAGAGTTTTGGCAACAACTATTGATTGGAAGGTGAAGTTACATCTTTTTTAACTACACTGGTTAATGACAAAGTCTATCAAACCTTTCTCCTCCTAGGAGAAAGAATGAAAAACAAAAAGACAGTTAGAAAAGCACGTATATATTTACAAAAGACAGTGTGAGAAACTCTATCACAAGAATGAAAACATCATAAGGCTGAAAAATGAGAGTGACAACTTATTCTTCCCTCCATTTCCTTTCCTCCCAGCTACTGGCAGAGACTCAGTATGAGCTGTCCATTTTGAAAGGTGTAACACCCGCCAGCACAACCAAGGCCTGCTCAAGACCAAAATGTGTGTACCTTGTAGCCACCACTTCACAGCCTCTGGCTGACCAGCTAGATGGCCACAAAAGTTGGTGAACCACAGAAAGGGACCACACTGTTTACAATAAGCACAGAAATAGCTTTAAACAGTGCATCCAGAACATGGACTCCATACAATGCATGACTGACTCACATAGAACCAATAATGACCCTAGGGAGTCAAAGATTGGAAAATACATTATAGAAAAGACAGCCTCTGCTTCCAAATGGTTAAGTAAGAAAGACACATCTGCAGACCAAAACAAACAGGTTTAAAAAAACTGCAATAAAAAAACCCAAAAATAAACAAAAAGATCCAAAACAAAACAAAAACACTCCAGATGACCGATGTAAGATGTTGAAGTCATAACACAAGGTATAATGGTAGCAAAAGTTAACTGCTTAAAAACAGGGACATGGGAGGTTAAAACTACATTGGAACAAGCCACAGAAGGGTTTCATAAGTGGAGACAGTTTTTGTAGTTGCTGGTAGAAAATAGGGACCCTGAGAGCACCACTTAAGCCAGAAAGCTGACAGACAAGTACTGATTTCCCTAGTGGAAAAGCAGAAAAAAGTTTGCAATATAGTAAGTAAACTTCCAGCACCTCCACATTATTAATCTTCATCACCCCTGCTGGCATTTTCTTCTTCTCTATTTAGTAGCATGTTCACTATGATCACCTTGCTGAAATGGGTGACACAACCTGATGCTGAGTATATCAAGCATAAGACTGGCCTGGGAAAACTTTAAATACAAGTCTTCCATTGGAGGACAGGTATATTTTTTTCAAAAATGCTATGCTACAAAGAGTGCAGAGGCCGAAAGATTAAGTATAGCATTCCTGCCTTTGAAGAAAAAACTGTCAGACCTGCTCACTTCTGTAATTAAGAATGTCATTTCCAATTCTGAGTAGAAAGAGCAGCTCCAAGGTTTTCTTTGATCTTCTGTGATGACAATGAAGACCTATCAGGCTCTCTAAACCCCATTGTTTTTTTATTCTTCAAAGACTATTTTTCACTCTCTTACATCTCTCTATGTGCGAAGGTGTTTGTGTTGAGCTGCAAGATGCAACTAGAAAGCAAGTCAAGGTGCGACTGCTGGAACATGAAGTGGCTCTTTGCAGACACTAATGCATACAGGCACTTGCACAAAACCCTCCTTGCTGCCAGACAGCTCTCTGAGAGCTCAGAGATTGCAAACCTTTGAGACTTCAAGTCTCCAGTCCACACCCATAATTCAGGGTTTCAGAGCAACTCTAAGATCATATTACTTTACACCAGAATTGAAGATATTTAGCACAATGAATCCCAGAAGAAAACTATGCAATGGCTTTGGTTACCACAGAAATCAAGGCAAACAAGTTTGAAGACAGCCTATTAAATGTCAAGCCCTTTCAGTCAAAAGTAAAATAAATTTAGATTTTAATCTTAGAAAGATTATAATTAAATTTCTAGAAATTGTGTTCATATAAAACCAGCAACCATGACTCGCCATACTGAAACCCAGTCTCACGGTCTTCTTACAAGAAGCCAGAAGCATTTTGCTGGCACAGATGAAAAGCCTCTCCAGGAAGAGAGATTTAATAATTTAATAGAACAAGCCAAAAGTTCTTTTATGAAAGAGGAGTCATCAGGACTCTAATTCCATATAATGTTCCTGAATAAGAGCCTACTTTCATCGTGGGCAGCCTGTACACCTAGCAAGTTAAATTTTGCTGAGCTGATAAGATCCCCTCACCCTTCTTCCAGGAACTGCTTGATGCTTTTGTTCAATCCTCTAATGCAAAATGAGCACACAAGTCACATAAGAAGGGCTATAAAATCTTAGCATAAATGGAGACAAATGAGTGGCCATTCCTCAAGCTGAGTGGCTCCCACCCCTTCCTTTCCATCCTTTTCTGAACATTTGAGCAGACACCTCCCTCCCTGCATAGTGCTCCAACTAAGGTGAAGGGGAGAGTGATGATCTTACCAAAACAAACATGAGCACTAAGAAGTGCTCTGAAGAAGACAGGAGATGTGCACTAAGGGAATTCTGCCACATTCTGGGGACAAATTACTTACTGTTCTGCCTTCTCAAACCTTTCTGGGGCAAAGCAGCAGGCCTTTTCTTCATCTTCTTTTCCTAGTCCTGGGAGGAAGAAAAAGGTGCCAAATTTCCCAGAAGCACATGTCTGCATGACACAGTAGCCTCACATAAGTGACCACCTGTAATACTACTGATGCCAATAACCAGAATTCCTTCAGGTGGCAATTCTCATGAAGTGCCCCAACCAGATGGAACCTTTCAGACCTTTGTCCCAGATGCAACTCCACTGCACTTCCAGAACAAGTTTCTAAAAGCACAAGCATTAGAATTTTCAGTTTTAAATTAAGCAAATTGCAAATATGTAACAGTCTTCATCTCACAGGCACTGTAATTTAACACTGCTTACACACACATCACATTAGTGGGAATTTATTATTTTACCAAGAATTTATTTCAACATAAGATTAGGAAAAATCAGGGTAATGGTTACAGGCCTGAACCTAGTCTTCACTGTAAACTTACATACAGTTAGTGAGCACCAACATACAGCAAGTATAACTCAGCTTTTCTAATCATGTACCCAGTGAAGCTTAGTGCATTTTTGAGATCATTGATTTCCCACTACATCAAGTGGAAGACTCTCAGCAGTGAGTCTTAAAGTCCTGAACGTATCGGAGGTAGGAAGGGAAATCAGTAATCCCATACAACATAACCTTAATTGCATAAAAGAAACTCTTTTTGTCCCTACAGAAAGCAGGCACAAACAGGGGAAGATAAGGTCAAAAGGTGAGCACTCAAAACTAAGTGAAGTCAGAATTAGACCTTTCAGTCGGTCTCAAATACTTACCTCCTGCATGTTCTACAACAATGCCGTCTTTACTGACATGAGCCAAGAAAGTCTCTTCTTGACATCTGCCTTAATCAGGATTTATAGAAGAAGCTGCTCCAAAAGTAATCCTCAAATAAAACAGACACTGGCATTTTCAAAGCAAATTCCAGTATTCTGTAGTCAAAACATAAGCAGCATAACCACAGTAAAAGGGCTGCTAGAAAAATGAAACATTAGCAAGTTTCAGAGTTGTGTAAGTGTTTAATACAGACTTCACTGTACACATTATTTGTATTCTATAACAAGAACTGCATAACTATGAAAAATTTCTATACTCAATTGGGCTGCTACTGGCAATCCCACCATATCCCACTCACCAGCATGAATATTCCTATTTGGAAGGACTGAGTAGAAGCAACGTGAATAACCCCGCACGTAGTACTGAGTTGTCATGCTGATGAGTTCAGCACATAGGCTGCAGCATCTGCACGGCTAACTTGCAGAAATCTAATAATTTGTCTCACTTACAGTATTCAAGCTGTTCAGAGTACATACAATTTCCTCGTTTATATAATTCCATATCTATTTCATGTAAAACAAACTGAAACAGCTGTGATATATTGATGTTGGGAAGAATTTAGAAGGCTCATTTTCTCTTGGGGTACTCCAGATATAATAAACTCTTGTGGTAAACTAGTACAGTACAGCAGGTAAAATAGCTTCTACTATTGTTTTGCATCACATCAATAAAATGAGACCAAAAACCAATGAAATTAGATGTACTATTTCTTTTCTTTTTAAATTCTATAGTCTATGTTAGAGCAAAAAACTATTTCAGAAGTCTGTATTCATTCAGAACTTAGGATTTAAATTGACTTTCACAGACCTAAGAGTGCGTATAGGAAAAGTCTGAAAATTATCTGTCATGTTTTGCAGTATTCAAAGAATTTTTTTGAGTCTCTGTATACTTATTATTTCAATTCCCAAAATCAGTGGAAGAAAAAATTTGGAGTAAAACCAGAGACTCCTTAAAGTCTTCCCAATTATATCATATATTAGAACATCTCATATCTCCCAACCCATGATACTTCTCCAGCCTTACTGCAGCTGTGTCTGAGTTAATATTTGGCAGAACTTACAGGTGACTTCCTCAAGTAAATAAAAATACAAAACTAACTAACTGGGGATAAGTGAGCTGGCCTGGATATTAAAAAAATAAAGTCTAAAATCTATAGAAGCTGCTGGTGGTGAAGGAGATGCATGTCTGCACTCAAGAAGTACACTACGTCAGAAAAAGCCTAAACACAACAAAACCAAAGGAAATGAAAACAGCATGTGTCAAAGAAGAAAAAGGCAACAAAAATACACATAAAAGGTATTAATAGGCAGAGAACTCCAGAAAACAAAGGATGCCTCCCAGCTGGCAATATATCTTCACTCACCTCATCAACTTGCAAAGCCTGCTGCAGGCATATCTACACAACTTGTGAGGAAAACAGTAGCATTGTCATTGTTGTATAGATTATTTGCATCTCACTATTACAAAGCTCAGGGGAACTTACCAATAACTACTTTGAAAACAAAATTATCCAGGCAAGATCCTTCCCAGCAGCAGCACAAGCAGCAGCTCATACTTGTCAACTGTATTTCTTGTAGTGTAGACATAACTTTTTTTACAGACAGACAGATTTAATTTACATAGTCTTCGAGGCAATCAGATGGAAAAGAGTATTCATTTATTGCCTGAACCCCTGCAATTTAGCACTTTGACAGAATTAGCTGAAAGGGCTGACCCCCCACATGGTTAAATGCCATGCTCTGTGGCACACAGCAATCCCTCGGTGGAGGGGGAATGTAGCTAACGCCAGGGTCACGCCTTGGCAAAGACCAACCACCAAAATGAAGGCACCACTGCAGGTAGCAGAGAGAAGACATCTCTTAAAAATATTATCACCTCCAACTGATGGCAGGTGGGGTCAAGTTGTGTTGTGTTTGAAGGTACTGTGAAAGGAGATGGAGAACTTATCCTCCATATGTCCTGACCATCCCAAGAGAAAGCCTGCAGAGGCTGTATTCGTGAGAACACTTGGGAACACTTCCCATATTGTTTTGGGTTTTTGTTTTTCTAAACATTAATTAAACTCACTGTAGCCTACCACTGAGAAAATGAAGATAGAAACAAGGATAAGAAGATAAAACAAAGCTAAAGATAGGTATAGTTACCTGATGCTTTAGATAACTGGTGAGTCATTTGAGTACTTGTGCTAGAATTAAAGCATTCAAAAATTAAAGGCTGCTGTCGTGCAATCTATAATAGAATGAAAGACTACACTATGTGCATATCCAGGTTACATCTCACAGATCCCTTCTGCCCCACGCCCCTTGCCAAGATTACCTGTATTTTTTGTTACAAAATAAATCAACTTCCTTCATTATAGGAAATTCTTTACTACAAGGGGTACCATTAATTTGAAGGGACGCTAAATATTAAGCTAACAAGATGTGGAGCAAACATCATTTAGGACACCTTCTCTTGCTTCCCTTAACACTGATATTTAAAATGTTGTCTGTGACTTAAACAGGTGAGTGCAGTAACTTAGTATAATCAAAAGCAATTGTCCAACGAAATGTGACCTAATACTTGTAATTTAAAATATCTTGTGATCTAATCTAGAGGATACAGAAAACAGAGACATCACTCAGGTGAGTCAACATTTTCATTACAGACTGCACTTTCATTACAGGCTGCATTTTCACTGCAGTGAAAAAAGTGAATGAGCAAAAGACGTTCCTGTAGAAATGAGTTATTAAGATGCAACTTGAAACAGTCAAAAAGTAAGCATTGTTTATGTAGACTTATTAATTTCTTTGAACCTGTTCTTGTTAGTAGAACACAGGAAGAGAAGAGAGACGACAAACAGAAAGCTCTACAGAAGGCAAAACTCTACAGGAATAATCCACAGGCAACAGAGGACTTCATTTAGAACTGATGGGAATATAGCAAGCCTGGAAATCAGACTGGTTGCACTTTAATGCCAAACAGTTCCACATAAAGACAACTGAAATCACATTGAAATTACTGATTTTTGGCTGAGGTCATGTATCTTGTTCTTTCTTTATCTGAGCAGTTCACTCTAGAGTGCTTCTGATCAAGTATTGTTTATATGACACAGGAGAAAATACTTCACTCTTTTGAAAGCTTAGAGCACCTAACCTAGTATATGTTACAAACTGTGGCTGTGACAGGCAGCAGCAATAAAAGAGACACAGTGATATTATTTTAATTTTTTTTTTGTTAAACAGTATTAAACAGATCTATGCAAAAACATGTTTCTTTCTGGAAAATACTTTACAGATCAGAAAAATATTTTGAAAATGTTGACACACACAAATCAGGGAAGGCTGACATAGCTTCCAAATTGTGCATTTATCTAGCACAAGCATTTATACTTAAGTCTATTAAGAAGTCTGTTAATAAGAAACTTGCTAATGGTTGGGAGTAACAAGCTCTTCTCATTACATTGTGCCATTGTAGGAAGACAACAGTAGAATTGTAGGGACAACAGTGGAAAAATACAATCAGCCACAAAAGAGTTCACAGAGAATTTATTTTCTATTCTTTGTACTCTTCAGGCTTCAAGAGATCACAGAGCCTAGTACCAGTTCCTCTGGAAAAAAAATAAATAGGGATTCTTTTCATTCAACATACCTTCTGAGAAACAGGCCTAGGTGGAAACATTTAATTTTATTGCAGAGCAGGTAATTCTGGATCACCCACCAACACCACCATGACATTAGCTGCCCTTATGGAAGGATAAAGACTACCTTGAAAAGCTACACTTGGTGCCATGTTGCAGCTTCTGGTAAGCTGGGAGACAACTCCAGAACTGGCAATAACAGCAGTACTAAATTCCAGGACTGAGATCCTCCACTGGAAATTCACTTACAGCTCACCACCTTTGAGATAAAGAGAGCTGCTTCCTCCACAAAGGAGAGGTGCAGGAGTTGTTGGTGCAGAAAAGACGTAGCAGAAAACACGTGAGCTTCTGAACAGCTCAGTGCCCCATACCACTACTGGTCAGCACCAACCAGGGTTCAGTGAAAAATCCACAGTGGGCACTCAACACTCGAGATCAGCAGTCAATTGATTAATTTGATCTACTGGCCACATTTGGTACATCAGGTCCCTCATGCAACCATATCTAGTAGATGCAACAGGAGGGTTATCCCACCCAATGCCTCAATTCTGTAAACTTTCTCACTTGGACAGGGCCCCAAAAACCTTTTTGTTAAATAAAAAATAGATTCAAGAATTTAAAATTAAAAATCAGATTCAAGAGTTAAAAATTAGACACAAGAGTTAAATTTCTTTAAAATAGAGAGAAGATCCAATGTAATTAGAACAAAGAAAACAACCTCCCTTATATACTAAATGTTTTTGGAATATCCTTCATAAATTTAAGTTTAATCTTCCTTATAAAAATTGTACAAGGGCCAGAATTTGGTTGTTTTTAGGTTTTATGGCTCTTTCAGGGAAGCAATACAATCACATATGTAGTATTTTGATGGTGTACCTCTGGTAATTAATACAGCTGAAAACATCATTATCTCTGCACATGTATCCACCAAAGAAACAGCAGGAACATTTAGTCAGTTCAGTTACTAGAGGTGAGGGTGGAAGATCTGAGCATCTCCTAGCAGAATAGCTTTACAATTGTCACAGCTGAAAGAAAAGCTTCCAAAAGAACAAAGCTTGCAACTCATACCAAGTCACTTCTGCATATCAACACTGACTAGCAGCTGGGATCTTATCAAACTCTCGATTGCTGGTTTTGGTTTTCTGTAAGCATTTAACAATAAAAAATAATCAGAAGAAAAGATAGAGGCAATCCATACACCTCTGCCCTTCAAGTCATCTCCTCTTGAGAAACCAACTGCAGAATTTCTGGTTGACATGAGACGATGCAAAAGCCACACAACTCCTTTAACTATCTGTGTGGTTTCCAGCAATGACTGCCCAGAGTCACCTGGGAGACAAAAGAAAAGAACAGGGACCACACAGGTTGTGACAATAAGTACTTCACTGGACACTGTACTGCAGTGTGAATGCCACTATTCTCCTGTGGGCAGTCAAACAACATTGACTCTGATCCCTGGACACTCATACATGTGCTCAAAGATTCTCCTTCCCATAAGCATTTTCTTCACCATATTGGCTTGGAGAAGACTACTGTAAGGTGAGACCTGACTGCTTTTTTATCTTGATGAATGCTCATCTTCCTTCTACTAGGTCAAAAACTTCAACATTATATGATGGAAAAGGCTAAGTCACAAGGGCATCCTCCTAGCAGTTTGGGACACCTTAAGGTTGGAAGGCCACATACAATGCAGACAACAGTGCTGAAAAAGAAAACTTATTTCTCTTTCTGCAGCTGGTGACCTTCACATTCACAATTCTCTGAGAAAATGCAAAACACTGAATAACAGAACTCCAGCAAGGCCCAAATAAAGCCCAGAAATATCTCAAGAAGCAGCAAGAAACAGTGATCTGCTGCTTATAAAAGTTTGTGTAAACTGAATAAAATTCTAAGACTTAAGAAGGACAGAGTTCCCTTCATGGTAAAGAGACTTTCTTGTAGTCTTTGGAGTGCAACTGTATACAGCTATACATATAGATGTGATTCTCATCCACTGACCTCTCTTAGAATCACAGCAAGTTTTGTGGTCTTCTTTTTCCCCTTCATCAACTTCAGATGTTGTTCACCGGTATCACAGTAATATTGCTGGGTTTGAAATTCTCTGACAAGTGTGAAATGAGCTGACACCAAACAAAAAAAAAAAGGAGATAACTCTAGTGGTGAAAGATCAATTCATTTTACAAGATCTTGTCCCTTCTCCTCTCTGCCTCTTGAGACTTTACATTTCTTCACATGTTGGCCCACCGACTCTTGGGGGCACCGACAATTTTGGTTGATTCTTTAACTGCCAGAAATACCCTGCCAGACTCTTTCACTTCACTACTTCTCCCACAAGCACTCTGCAGATCTGTATCCCTCTTCTTTTCTGGACTTTGCAACACTAATCCTACTTCAAAGACACAGTTCAGAGGGCCATATCTACCTCCACTGCTTTCCATCCACGTGCTATCCATGCTAGGCCCTCCATCTCTACTTTTGCCTCTCCACCAGTGTGTCTGCAATGCTTTCTTCTGGGCAAGCTTTGTTGTCTCTCCTTCATTTCTGTGAATATCAGTGACCCCTTCCCTCCCCACCTACCTTATGCCTGCTCCTCCTTCCCCAAGACTTCCCATGTACACCAATCCACTTGCCCCAGCCTCTCACTGACACAAATCTCTTCACTAAGCAGCTTCCAAACACGGCTCAGCAATGCTGGTGGAGCAGCACAGCAACTTCAGTCTCACCATCTTCTACCTCCACAGAGGCCCATTTTTCTAGATAGTATCAGTGCATATACCTAATCTCTAAATTCAGCTATTCTAATTCTTATGAACTAGATTAGCAGAAATGGAAGGAGTAGTAGCAGCATAAAGTGCAGGTTCAATAATAAACTGCTAAAAATGCAGTCATCAGCCAGAAACAAGGGAAGAATAAAGACCTATGAGCTGCTTTGATGTAATGGGGTTCTTGAGCAAAAGGTGTCTCTGGAAGTGAAAACCATACTACAAATTATGAACTTTCAGTAAGCTGGAGACGTGCAACCTTGTCATCTGAGAAATCGAGTTAAAAGAACAGCAGAACCCTTGAACCAGCTGAAAAAAGAAAACCACATTTTCAGCTACTTCAGCAGACAAGCAAAATGAGACCATGCACTTTCCAGAGCTGCACACTGAGTGAAAACCACAATGGCAAGAAAATGTAGTTTGTTCACCCACATTTTCCCTTTGCACCACCAGGGATATAACTCCTCAAAATACAGACTGGAGGAAACAACTACTCCTTTAGAGGAACACGTTTCTACAGCTCACAGAAAACAGACATTAGCCCTATCACATGGAACACATGATGTTCCATGTATTACCTCCAGCATAACCAGTAAAATGAGAACACACCAGTAAATTCTGTTCTTTTGCATCACTGTTCTTTTGCACAGGAGTATAGTTTTATTTTTATATCACATAGCAGAGCTGTAGCACAGCGTAAGAAAAGCTGGTGCCAGCAGAGGGAGGCAGCTGCTCTCCAGGACATGCATCTCCACATTCCCTGATGCACAGTAGGAAGCCAACAAGTTTGTTTTTGTGGAAGTGAACTCACCCCTCAGCCATTGTGTAAATGTGGCTTTAAATCAAGCTGTAATTAGATTTTGCCGTATTTAACAAAACCTCTCTTGTGCTCTTCTTTTCCAGCTCTAGACAGGAAAGAAATGTATTTGTGAAAGAAAAAAGGAAAAAAGTTTATGCCTCTTCCCAGAGCATGTCCTGGCATGCATGCAAAAACAAGTACAAAACATAAAACAATAAGCTTACAGGACACTCAATCTTCACATTACGTAGGAACACAAGGCTCTCTCAGCTGGTCCACTGTTAAATGTCAGCTCATTATTATCAATATTCTGCTTCACCACATTAACCTTGTCAAAAGATACTAACAGTCCAACCCTAGGAGTTTAGCTTCTCTTCATAAATTTAATTTACTTGGCAGGAACAGAAGTGGAAAACCTCTGCTAAAGACTCAGGCAAATTAAAACTGCCACGTAGCCCTTCAAGGACAGATTTTTTTTCCCCCTCTCAACTTTTATAGTCATTCCCATTTTTAACTAAACAGCTTTATCCCCCACTAGCAGTATTTGTATACTCTGGTAAATCCAAAATAAAACTGTGTGCGTTTGTTTTTTTTTTTTAAATCTACTTTACTATAATGCAGGTTGCACAAGGCAGTTTTATTTTGTGTAAGTTCTTTATAGACTAAACTGCATAATTCCACTGCACTTTACACTGCCATATGTGGAACTGCATAGCAAATGAAGTTGAGTACACTCAGAATAATAAACAGCTTCAACTGTATTTTGATTACAGGCTTACAAAGAACTTTATGGTGGTGGCAACAGCAGTGATACAATGGTAAACTCGGGCAAGGAAGTTAAGAGGACATGCCCAAGGACACACAGCAAGTCAGCTGCTGTTTTAACAACAAAAAGTTTCTCCTCTTAATCTAGATCTTCCAAGTGAGTCAAAACCTACTGATAACTATTTGGTCTTAGAAAAGTTTCAGGTCCTTTAGAAGAAGGGAGAAGAGACAACTGCTAATTACTCACGCACACAAATCTAACCACTGCCTAAGATTAAATGATTTACAAAGTTACTAATTTTTTGGAGAGCCTGGAAAGTGTGCCTTTTCTAAACCAACTTATTTCAAGAACATATACTCCAAAAGCCTAATTCTCTACAAATCATCTGTTATGCTGCAAGTTTTAAGAAATCTAAGGCTGATTTAGACTTAAACTCAAAAAATAACCTCATTCTGAAGTAATTTTGCAATTTAATCTCTAAACACAAAAGATCAAGGTAAGAACAAATATTGGAAGTAGATTATCCTCCTACACCTGTAGGAGAACTCTTAAATTTGGTTGTTGTTGGTTGGGTTTTTCTTAATAGCCAATACTACCTCCTCCTGAAGCAGGATAATGAAGTTTGGTTCAGCAACAATCCAAAATGACAATATGAAAATTCCTACTGTGTGCAAAGCGTTTCTGGTTTTGAAACTTATAAATCATCTCAGCAAAAGCTCACAGGTATTCAGTATTCTACTCCTTACTCTCTCTCTACTGATACCTAAATAAAACAATTTAAACATCCTGTATAAAAGAAACCTAAATTTGGCGTAATCAAAGAACTATAGGTAAATTTATTTTCTCTCACTTTCTTTGACTCGTAGAAAACAAGAGCTAGTTTATTTTTCTGTAAATATGAAAGTTGGCACAGTATAATGCCATCTACAACTGTGTGAAACATTTTGAATATTAATGTCTAACCAAGCCAGAAATTCAGAAAAAAAAAGAGAGAGAAATCCCATAAAGCAGGTAGTGAATAGTATGGTGCCCTAACTAGGAAAGGCAAGTTTCTACACTACCTCTGAAAGTAGAAGCATACAATAGGATTATCCTTATCTTATTTAAGTTTCTTAACAGCAAGACTGCATCCTCCTGACAGCAAACTGTTTCCAGCAGGACTCAAATTCCAAGTAAGAGCAATTCTTAAAATAAAGTAGCTATGTCTGACAGAGCTGGAACCATGAGGACAACACAAACACTCAAACCAGTTTATTCAGGTTTGACTCAAGAGGAAAAACTACATTTCAGGCCAGACAAAAATAAGACCCAACATACCTAAAGAAGCTTCCAGACTACCATTTTTAGATCATGCCTTGTACTTTTTCCTGCTTTTCAATTCATATGTAGGAAGGTCAGATCATAAAGTGATTCTACTGTGGCATTTCAAATCAGATTATTCTCTACATAATAATTAGTGCTGTTATTCTCATCACTTGCATTATGTTTTGCTAGTCTGAGAATGTTATTTGTGTTTATTTCTGAGAAGCCTTTTTTAATCCCTTCAAAGTACCAGCATCCTAAGCACAGCTATCTCATGCTCCATGAACTTTAGTGCAAATGCTGTAAGCTTTTCTTTTCTTCTTAACAACTTCATTACAGTGTTTACACAGGAATACAGTGCTTGTACTGTAACCATGCAAAGCAAATATTCTGTAGTAAATGTAAGCTTTATTCAAAGTGTAGCTTTAGAAGTCTTTATGGCATACTCCAGCCTGGACTGCCAGTGCTAGTGCAAGGAAAATGACAAAAGGAAAACTATAAACTAAAATCTTGTTCATGCTAACAAGAGCTTTGGAACAGTCAAACAGAAAACCTATGAGCCAAACGTATTTCCAAAATGTGTCTGTGCCTCTTTGCTAACCCATGACATCCCGAGCCACCCCTGCAAAAACGACCTTAATCCTCTACACTGTCTTCTCAAGATGTTTATTCACCATGAGATTGTTAAATACATGAGAGAAAAATGGCTGGAGGATAAAAAAAAAGCCTGAATCACAGTTGCATGAGAAATGGAAGTAGAACTTTTCTTCTTAAAAAGATGAAATGTCCTTTAGGCAAGCTAGCAATCAAGTTGTGATTTTCCTTCTGGTAGAACTAAGTATGACCAGGACACAGACCACCAGTGACAGACTTCCCAAACAAATATAGCATTCAGGGAGAAAAGCAGTGTCAAGGATCCCAAAGGGCCATTCTAGAGAAGACCTTCTGCCAGAAGCAAAGCTCTTAACAAGACTGAAATCCCATTAAGGAAAAAAATAAGGAGAGAAACACCAACAGCCTCTTATGGCAGAGAGTTTAAATAAAGTCAAAGCTATTAATGAAGGCAGTGAGGAATCAGAAAGGAAACAAAGGCAAAATAGTTGGTGTACTATGAAAATCTGCACTGTTGACTTCACCTATGAAAAAACCCCATGGTTCTCCTCTAAAAACATTTTTGGACTCACACAAGGAACTCCTGCATTTTACCTCTTCTAGCAGGAGAGAAATCAAACAACATTTAATAATCAGGGCTTATTCTGTACAAAGTGGAAAATGGTTATGCTAGCCCTTAATGCTCACACTGAATAAGGGCCTCCTTTCTGGTGTTGGCCTTTCTTTTGTTTGTTTTTAAGAGAGGAAAAAAGATTCCACTGAAAGGTACACATGGCCATGTACATAGATCTACTTTTGCTGATACCACTACCACAGACCTAAGTACTGTAATTCAGGAAATGTAGAAAATCACTGAATGATTTCATGAAAAAAAAAAAAAACCCAAAAAACTGTAAGCCCACTGAACCCGCTAGTTTGAAATCCAATCTAGTACTAATGGCAATAAAGCAAAGAATAAAATCCAACACCACAATCTCAGAGATACAGTGATGCCTGAATAAATAAAAATCATCAGTTTTGGTTTGTGGTACAGAAGTTTACATTTGAATGCAGCTGGACTGCAGTCAGCTAGCCAGCTCCCACAGCAGCCCCTCCAAGCTGTATTGATTTCCAGGGAAGAAAAGGCACTGTAAATCTGCCTGAGCAGCATTGCGTCATACTTTTGGTTGGCCTGAAAAAAGCAAATTAAATGTTTTCCATTAGCATGGTAAAGAAGCTATACAATTTTGTTTTTATTTCAAATAGAGTCTCAGGTTACAGAACACTTTAGCTAACTCTGTGGCAAGGACTACATGCTCTGTGTTTGTGAAGCCAGCAATTCATGCTTATGTGAAACCAGATGTGTGCACTGCACAGTTCCCAGGGCTAGGAAGGGTTTTTAAAATGTGTTGCTGTCTATTAAAAAGGACTCTGCTTTTCACTTAGATCATGGAATATACTGAAGCAGAAACAACATGTTCTTGCAGGGAAGGGGAAAGAGGGGAAGAGCAAAGAGTCGGAAGCAGAAGAAAACTTTAAGGCCATAAAAACCACACACACAGAACAGCATAGGAGCAATGCTGTAGTACAACAAAGAGCAGCACAGTTTTAAAAAGCAATAAGCATAACATGATTTGAGGTAACAAGAATTCCTTGATCAATTATTCATATAATTTACAACAGTTACAGCTGCATCAATGAGGAAAAGAAAAAAAAAAGAATCTAGGGCAAATATAAAATCTTCACAGCTATGAAGTGTCCTTGATTTTCACCAGAACATTTGGCTGTCTTGTATCATGTGTTTCTAGTTAGCAACAAACCCCTCCAACAAAGGGAAACAAGAGACAGAGAGGCACAGAACAAACTGCCTTGCTGGAAGCAGGGAGAGTGTTCAAGGCTGCATTTCACTCATGGATGCTGTGCATCACCAAAACCCAACACTACACTAACACTGCTGTGTTTGAAACCTAACCACCATCCCACCTAGATACATCCATGCACACCATGGGATTATGAGGATACCTTCTGTGAAGTCTTTACTCCCCCAATGCATAAAACTGCACTTCAAAAACAAATGTTTAAATAACTCCCAGAAGAAATGCTGTGTCTTTGTAATGTATGGTTATCTCAACTTGTACTGGTTTGTGTACTGCTAAGGCAAATGTAACAAAGGGAAACATTACAGAGATAAGTATTTCTGCATGGAGTTTTTGCCTTCAGTTTGAAATCACTTTGTAATCATCAGCAGCAGCTTTTCTGCTCTGTCAAGGTTTGAATACAGTGTCCTCAGTTGCTCAAGATGACCTTGCTAGTGGACTGGAGAAACACAGGTGCAGCTGAAATCCAAGAAATGTGAAGCAAAGAGCGAGGGCATGGTGCAGCAAAGGGATGAGGGGGCCTAACTGTGCTTACTGCACTCACCCCCAGACACGTATAGCAGATCATCAGGGAAGGTTATGAGTTGAAGCACTGAGTCTGCTAATGGGAGAACTTAACACTGATTTTGATTTTACCCCATGGATGGAAGGACAATGAATTTACGTCTAGTTCAATGCTCTAATTTCAGTTTAAATTAAGATTAATAAAGGATTAACTAGAAAAATCTGCAATTCTCAGGTGAATCAAGACGTATTCATTTAAGAAGCTTTCCAACAATGAATTTAGCACCTTGCAACAGGTAGTTTTTAAAAATGGAGAAGTTGACAGAACTTTAGAAGCACCTACGTTCAATCCTAAATAAATCTGTAGGAAACATTTCCATTACTATTCACTTTTTTCAGCCAGCTCTACACTTAGCTCAATTAATCTTGTCAGTATGAAGGAAAGATCCTGCACATATCATCACTACATTCTAAACACTGGCAAATAAAACCATAGCATAGTCAAATCTCCCTAAGTGTGTGCAACTGTAACATTGATAAATTCAACAAAGTTCTTGGGGTCACATGTCCTTTTCTTCCATCATTATTTATCCTGTACAAGCAAGAATGGGTTCTGGATGCTAAGAAATTACCACAGTGCTGATAAACAGAAAATCATCACATACAAACCTCATTCTTCTCCCATTGCTGAAGATACCAGAGAGTGTTTTCATATTATTGTGGCCACTCAAAGTGAGCTCTGAATGTGGCACTTGAAGTGGGATATGTTTCTAAAAGCAGAGCATGCTGTAGAGCTCAGAAACAGCCTGTTCCCTTGCCAACAAAGAACTGCAGATATATCTTTCCACTAGTAACCTAAGGAGTTACTTCTGGCTCTAACCTATAATGCATATTATGTCGTTTTCCTCTCCCCTCCCCCAGCATTTGCTATTACAACATTTGTATCAGGTAGCAAGGAGCTATACACACAAAAGAAGGAGAAAGCTCAGATATGCACTGGAGTGTTTCACAAGAAAAATACTTATTTTGAAAATTGTATCAGACAATTCAATTTGCTTGAAAAGTGAATCACTTTACCTTGGTGTAAGACTTCTGAACTCCTGCTAAGGCTGTCTGGCCCTTAGGAGGTCTTCACCTTTAGCAGAGGTCTCCAGATGAAGGCAGATCTCTTCACTCTGGAAGTCCCAGAGGCTCCCCGCAGCAATGCCTGGGGACACAGCAACAGGGAAGGCATTTAGCTTCATCAAAGCCACAATTTTAGAATGGATAAGAGAACGGTGTCCTTAAAAGCTGCATCTTGGTTTAAACAATGTAAATTTCCAAAATTAGAAACCTACATCTTCTTTTGAAGACTTAAAGGCTGCAAAGAGGTGTTAAACAATACTGGACAAGCATTCAGTCAGCTACAGATGGTCTCCAGCCTTTATATTGCCAGTTCCAACAGCATAACCTCCAAGCTCTGAAATTTAGCATGCGACCTACAGGTATAAATTCTGAATTTCTCTCATGTCATTATTTTCCCCACATTGAAATTGCTCAGAGACATGCATTGGAAATGCTTCAGGGCAAAGAGCACAAGTGTGACAGACACCTCATTTTCTCAAGGGATTCACATAGTCCTGTGCCCCTGCAGGCAAGAAGCACTGCCTGCAAACCACCTAGCCTCCCTGCACATGACCTCCACCTAGCTGACAAAGCAGTCCTTGTTAAAAGTCCACTCCAGAACACTGTCTTATCTCAGAAAAATTGAAAATAAAAATCCTTAAATTCCACCATCAAAAGGGAGGATAATGACATTGCCTTCCTGAAATGAATGTGTTTCACCACTGCTTTTTACATGCAAAACAACCATACAGAATTTAGTAGTTTACAAGCTGTGACCTAAATCCCCGTTTATGTTCTTTTTCTCAAAATGCCACCTGAGGTAAGACCAGCTCTAATCACACAGAAAAGTACTTGGGTACATGAGATTTCTGTAGTTTGGTTTTATTTGACAGTATGTGGTCAAGCACCCTTACTGGCACAAGCAGATGGCACAGCAGCTTCCTTTAAACAAACAATTCTGAGTGGTTTCAAATTATAATTTTCTAATCAGCTATTCACTCTAGAAACAGGACTGCAGTCAGGTAACAGACCATGTGATGAAACACAGGGCTCCTTTAACAAAAATAGATGCAGAAACAGCTTAAGCACAAGTTCAAGAAAGCCACTTTTGGTCTCATATTGTTAACAAACCAAACAGGCAGCAATATTCATCAGAATACAAATTACTTTGGTATTTCTTCACTCACAGTCTTTGGGTCTTGACATCAAACCCGACTGAGTTTGGGTCTTGACATTAGTACACTGAAGATAAGAGTTTGTGTTGGGTGGGTGGATGAAGTCTCACTTTGGGAGACTGCCTTTGAAACAGTTGTACAACAGAAACAAGTAACAATGGGGGGATTTCAGACAGATTGGTATCTGTATGTAAATACTTAAAATTAGAAAAAAATAACAAGAGAAAGATGAAGGCATAAGCATATTCAGAGTGATGCAGCATTACAGCTACTCAGCTATTGTGAGCCTGCTGTGCTAGTGTTACTCTGGTATTTGGTAATAGAAAAAAAAATTAAAATATGGCAAGAAAAAAAAAAGATGTTTTTCAACCTTGCCTTGTTTAGTACAAAGCACAATAACAGATTATCAGCCAGAAACGCTCTTATACCATTACAAATGATTCTGATATCCAAATTATTGTATTTTAAGCAGCAATTCTGAATGATGCTCATTTCAGTCTAAAAACCAAAACAACTGTATAAGCAAAAGGCTCCCTGTAAGTTCATATTTGACAAGTCAAAGGGAAAAAAGTGAATATGGTCATTAGCTGCAGCTAGTAAATCTGTTCCAGCCAGGTTGCTTGGCCAACAGCCTGAGCTAGGTCAAGTACAAACACTTTTATTTCCAAGTTGAGTGACAAGCTCTAACAACTGGTCAGGATAGAAGACATCCCGAAAATCCCCAGAAGACTGCTACATGTACTGCTCAGAAACAAAAACTTGTGACAAAATACTGTAGGGAAAAAAGTTGTGACTTTTTGCGCAGGTAAATATTCAGCTTCACAAATTCCTTCCCTTCTGCCTGTTGAAATTAGAGTACCTTTCTTTTTGCTTCTCCACTAAATTGCTGGTTTAGAATCTGCAAAAAATATGGAGATTTAACACCAAATTTATATCTGGTGTTAGTAATGTTACCAGTCTCACATGGGAAATAAATGTCACTGAGTTGAATATATTCATGCATAAAGATGAAAGTATGGTATCGAGTGTGTGTGCATGCATCTGCACAAATATATTTATATTAAATAGCTGCACAGTTATCAGTCAGCTTCTCTAAAATGCTCAGAACTGCACTTTAAAAATACTTTTATGAACCTGTTTTGTATTTATAGACTACATCCTGAGTTTCAGCCTTTATCCAACAAGCTGGAGCCTTTTATGACACATGTAGTTTCCTGCTTTGCTGTCCAGTATCAACAAGTCTTTGGGCTTTTTTTTCTGAAAGGACTTTTCATCCTCAATTGCTATGTTCTTCCTCTCTTGTTAAGTATAAAATCAAAGTTTTAATACTTACAAAAATACACATCTCATGGAAGAGAAGCCAAATGTAATTTAGAAGGATTCGTGAATGCATGGCCTTCTTATTCTAATAATCCCAAAGGCATCAATCTAAACCTTCAAACCTGGCTCAAGTCTACCATGAGGTTTCCATAATGCAAACTAAAGTCTTTAAAAATGCAGGATTTCTTTACAAAGAAATAAGCTGATATGGAAGCTCAGCAGCACATGATTAAGCATTTGATAACTTGCTTTGATAAGGCATTACCTTAACCTCTGTCACGGAGGAGAAGTGTAAGTCAGGAAACTGAAACTAGGCAGCTGGAGGAATCTAGCTACTCAAATAAGTAAGATGTACTTCCTGTGTCAAAAAAAGATACGAATGCTCTCTGCGGCCAAACCTCTGTGAGAGAATAAAGTTATTTAACAAAGCAGAACCTCAGCTTTATACGTAACTAGAAACAAGAGAATATCTAGCAATGCATATTGTGAAAAACTATTGAACCTTTTGTAATGGAGAGCCTACAATTTCACAGGCAGCAGGTGCAGACTCACTACTCTCACATCTCTGTAATTTTCAGGTAAAAATCTCACATCAAGCATAAATTAAAAGGTATAGTCAATTTAGAGAACACAATTTTCAGAAACATTAGTGAAGTTTTGTTAGAAAGGGTCCATATCCACTAACTCTGGCAGTTTCTACTCCTGCAGACAGACTTATTTTCATTTACATCAACAATAAAACTAAGCTGTAATCTGTTCCCATATACAGCATTAAGCCCCTGAAAAGATGGAGCAATCAAATTAAAGATATAAAGGAAAATCACAAGTCAGGCCCTTCCTAAAATTTATATTAATACATTCATACTTCACACTACTTTAATTATTACTCTATATTACTTCTGTTGGCTAGTAAAAAGTATCTTCAGTACTGAATGTTTTACTTCTGAGGTGGAATAACATTCATGTTTTCTGACTTGATACCCAGTTGTTAGAAGTATGGATCCCAATTCAGATCAAGACTAATAAATTTCATTGCAAAGTAAGACACCTATAAGATACTAAGAGGATCCTTACTCCCTGCAAAGTTTGATGAAAATACTGCTAATCTTCCCAAGCAAGAGTTACATCCACTGGACAACTGGAAGGTAGCAACATCTTTGAAAGTTTCAAGGTTTCACTACCACCATTCTTGCAGCCGTGAGTATCTCCCTGGGAGATTCTGGTTCAGCACAGCTATCTAGCCACTGTCAGGGAAAGTTACAGTACATTTGCAGAAGTATAAAAGTGCACTAATCTCCTAAACATTAATTATACTGAAACAAAGCTTCAATTAGAAGCAGATCCCCGAGTCCAACACACTAATACTTTTGTTTGCTGGTACGTACACATGCATGTCTGAGATCTACAAGAAGAGACAAAAAGCAGATCTTCATTTTACCTTTATTAGCTTTCGGTCCACATTCTCAGCTACTCTCTTTTCTACTCTCCAACACCAAGGGTTTAATTTAGTTTGTATCAGTTATTAAAATATAATAGGAACAAAAAAAAAGGAAAACCAAAAAACAGATTTTCTGGCCGGCCTGTTACCTGGTTCTACAGGATAGGATTTGTTTTTCTAAAGTTAAAAAATAAATGAAAATACGTACAGACATCATGACAGAGTAATTAGAATGCTTAAGCATCAGTGGTCAGCCTAGTTAAACAGGGCTCCAAAGATGAGCAAAAAGAGATGGTGTATTTTTTGAAGAAGGAATTGTTGTAGAGGGGAATGAAGGGCGGGGAAATTACAGTACTTGGACAAAGCAACAGCATGGATGGATCTGATGGGTTCCCATGCTGTCACTTTCTTTGTGCACCTGAGGAACAACAGTCAGATGCCGAACAAACTAATGACAACAAAAAAGCCATCAGAATTAGGTCTGCTAAGACAGGTGGCTATCAAGAGGATAAGCACAATTCTTATAGAAAACCATTCCTTCAAGAAACTCCACAGAAAAGCAGCAGATGATGGAAAGTGCTCCCCTGCTGAAAGCACAATTCAAGGGCTACCAACTAAAAACTGCAATTGAGAGTTTATGAACTGTGCTTATATGCTAATGTACCATTTCCTACCCTCTTCAGTCTTTGTGAATATACACCTCTTGCCAAGGGACTTGAAAGAAGAAAGCCTGTAAACTTGTGAACGTTCCTGGGTTTGGTGACAACAGCCAACCAAGAGTTCAAAGAAAGGCTGCAAAATGAGGATAATGAGGCACATGATGAAAAGCAAGTATAATGATTCAAGAGTGGGGTGGTGTGAGAAGCAGAAAAGGCCTTGACACTGTGCAAGCTCTGCTCAGGAATAAGAAAAACATCTCTGTATTATCAACACTGATTTCAGCACAAATCCAAAACATGTCTCCAGACCAGCTACTATGAAGAAAATTTTACTCTATCCCAGCCAAAACCAGCACAAAGTGACACCAGAAGATAGGCTTAAGAAGGGGCCTGGTACCATGATTAATTTTAAGTAAATAAGACCAGGAAATTTATTCAAAACAATTGAGTTTCTTAAGTTTTCACTGTGACAGGGACTAGGAAAATGCCACAGTGCCTTATTACTGCAAACATTACAGAGAACCATAAAATAGGGGATAGAAGCTGAAATTAAGACAAAGCAAGAGACCTTTTGTAAGATTTTTTGGTGAATTCTCTGTCAGTCAAAAAAAGAAGTCAATGAAGCTCCTAAAAAGGACATCATTAAAGTAGTTAATTTTCAAATTTTCAAAAAATAATGTACTCTCTGAGACCTTACTGATGATCCAGGGAAGATGTCAGTATACTGTGTCTCAAAGTCATTTCCAAAATATAATGGTTTCTGAATGACAGCCTGGGTATAACCCCAGAAGTAAGCCAGATTCTGAACTGTCCTGCTTTTCAGTTTGCCATTTAGCTTTATTCATTTTTCATAGTCCCCATGAAAGCATAACCACTTTGTTGTTCATAAGATGCAAGCTAAGTAATTGGCTTGACTTTGGAACAAACATTAGAAGCAACCATATGCTATCACCATCTTTGCCTGCTATTTGGAGAAATCTGAAGACAAGACACTGATGCAAATATACATGAGAGCAATTAATTATTTGCAGCTCAGAGGGGAAACATGTATGTTACACTGCCTGCCTGCATTCTACAGAACAAACAACTCTCTAAAAATCAGCAGCACTTAATGGGCAGAACTGGAAATCTACTAAGCATAAGAAAAGTATGGAAATATAAGCAAAACTATGCATGAGACAGACTTTAGATCTAACATGGGTGACATCTCTCTCTAGCTTTTAATAGTGATGCCATTACCATCTTAAGAATGATAGTCTGGAATATACAGACACTTTCAAAAGTCTTTGCAACATCAAAGTTACACAAATGTTCCTTAATGACTTCAGATTTGAACTCATGATTGTTTTTGTTGCAAATCCAGCCAGTAGGACAGTAGGACAAGTAGGATTTTTATACAAATTAAAAACCAAATTTACTGTAGCCTCTAATCGTTCCATCATCTTGGCAGATCTGCATAAGATAAGCTGTGCAAGAGACATGAGAATCCTAACCCTTCCTGGTAGTGAACCCCCATATGAGATGTGTCACTTCTCCCTTGGGTGTGACCAAGGGACAATGACCAACATTCAAAGCAATAAAAGTGACACCCAATTCCATCAAATAATCAGATAAAGGCAGCTTTCAGGTTTTCAACTCACAGATGCAGAAGCAAAACCTGCCCAAGCAATTTTGCCAGTGAATGATGGCAGGGAACTGCAAGAGTGGCTCTCCAAAGTACCTGAAGGACTAGAGGCAGTATGACACTTCCATCAGGCCTATGGGAAATCACGAAGTAAGAAAGTGCCAAATGGCTGCAGAACACCAAACCATGCACACATTTTGGAGGAGTTCTAGGTCACCTTTGTTTGCTCACTTGCCAACACAACAAGAGCTGAATTTATAATATAAGCTTCAGAACTAGAACAAGCACAATTACTAATAATGAGATAGCTGCAAATGCAGAGGAAACCCCATCATCCCACCCCCTAGCCACCCAAAAAACATTTCCACAAAAAAACAACCAAGCAAACAAAACACTTCAGGAGTGTTAGGCCCAAAAATGTTAGGCACTTCATAAGAAGTAAGAGACAACTAGCAGGAAGAATCAGCTGAGGTAAACAGTCATTGATTTATCAATTCATTGCACATGACTGAAACACAGATGGACATTACAGCCTGTAAAGATGAATTTTCCTCTGGCATAAAAGACTCTCCAGCCCACATTTCTACATTCAAGTTTCCAAGTAAACACTTTTCATCACCAAGATATTAAAACCCCAAAGCAGCAAGAATTCACTTTAATCTCTATTCTATCTCTGCTTGAGGACATCCACTTGCTTACCCTGCTTCATACTCAGACTGTCAGTTCTCTCTTCACAACTGAGTACAACCAGGAAGAATAACTTGGTTTCTGATTATTCAACTGTAATTGTTTTCTCTTTGGATGTTTTACAGCTGGAGGAGGAAAAGATACAAGCAGGTGACCTCAGTTTTGACTTTAAATCAATCAACAAATGAAATGTTAGTAATAAGAGACATGAAACAGACACATTACCCATGACAGGAAATACTAAATCTACAGCTGGACTTCAAAACAAAACCCTACAGTCTACTTTGCTGGGAATAAGAAGATATACAAAGCTTTGACTTGGGGTCAGGCCACAGGGTCAATCATAAAAAGAGGATATAAATCAGACATTATTTCTAAAACTTACTTGCCAAAGGACAAGACAGTGAGTACGGAAGTATTTATGAAAACATATCAACACTGAAAAAAAAGGCAAGTACAAGGGCGTGCAGATGTCACCAGCCACAGATGTGCTGCCTGCTTTAGCAGCCAGACCTAATCCCTATCCCCAGCCAAGCTGAGGGACCTGGCTCTCACATCCAGGCTTTAAAGCAGGGGAGCTCCCCAGGACATATACAACTGGGGAGTACCCCAGCACCACCACTGACCAAGCTGGGGATTCAGAAAGGCTCAAGTCAAGACACCTCAGAGAACACACATTTAAAACTTTTCCTAGAAACTACATTAAATTATTACTGTTGTTTATTAGATATACCTAATCCTGGACTACAACAAAGTACAAGGAGTTTGTTGCTTCCCTTTGTGACCTGTTTCAATACTACACTTACCGTCATTAATAGGAACAGTAAAACAGTATCACACTTGCAGGGAAAAAGAGTGCTGGGTATAGGATATCGATGATTTAACTTTAATGAGGCTGTGGAAAGAGTCCTTGCATCATGCCTGGCACACCATGGAAAAGGGATGTCTTACCACTTCTTACAACAAGAAGTGGAGCCCATCTCCAGGCCACGGGCTCAGCGTGTAGGATTACTCAGCAGATGGTCATGAAAGCAGAAATTACATGTAACATGCCAGCTCTGCAAAAGCCTACCTTCATCAGAGGCATTTAATAATAACGTTTTTGTGCTGCACACCACAATTTTGAGAAACAGAGAAGCAAACAGTAATGTAGGTACTGATGCAGCTCCAGCACTGAGACAGGCCATTTGAGACAATTCTGTACAGAAGGAAAAAATACATAAGATCGTAATCAATACAATTGATTACTTTTCTTTGTTTAAAGCTAGTTATTAAAAAATTGTTTCTTGTTTGTGCAAATTTTTACTAACCAGAATTTCAGTGCAATGGCACAGCACTTCCATACCGCAGAGAAAGCAAATCCAGGACTGTGTTCATCTCCAAGTAGCAGGAAGTTGGCAAACAAGCAAGGGGCAAGCAGCCAAACCAACCACTACTGCTAAGAGCAGCATAAATCAACAGTCTAAATCAGAGGGCTTTACACTTCCTTTCTGAGGACTCGGCCACTTATTGCTCCTTTTAGAAACATTTATCAACCTTGTATCAGGTCATTTTGCAAAAGCATGAAAGGGGCAACAGTTGCAGAGTACCTCCAAGAGTTTGACCTTGATTTGGGCCACTTGACTGTCAGAAGTCAGAACAGGAGTAAAACTTACGAGACTACAATCTCATACGGTTCTGATATAACTCAGCATAGCATAAGATAACATAGAACTTTAACACTTTTTTTATACTTTATAAATAAAAATATCAAGCAGTCACATCATGTCACCAGATGCAGGACAAAAAGCCACGGACAGCCTTGTGCACAGTCCTCCTTTGACAACTCTTACCCTCATTTAACAGCACTGAGTACAGGGAAGAAGTAAAGAGCAGAGAGTATTTAAAAAAAAAAAAAAAAAAGCAACTTTACAAAATGGAAACAGAATTCCCGAAGTAGATAGCCGCTTCAAAGCACCAGTCATAAAAGGAAAGATGCATGGGAGCTTGCAGCTAGTCAGTCACACATCACCAGTCCTTAAACTCTGTTCTACTCTGAAGCCAAAGGGCAACTGAGAGATTGTCCTGTCCTGTCCTGTCACTCACCCTGAAACTACCAAGCAACTCTTTTTAGATAATGAGATGGACTGCTAACACTTACACTGGTTAACCTTTGGAATCTCAGAAGAACCTCCACCTAAGAAAATTATGCTGGTCATTAGGGTAACAAAAAAAAAAAAATCTCCAAAAAACACAAGCAACATTTTTCTACATCAAAACAGGTCTTTTTCACCGGAGGCACTCACATATCCCTAAAGATGCACATTTTGATTACTCCAACGGGCTAATAAAATGTTGACATGGCATTCTTCTTTGTAAAAGTTGACAATATGATGATCCTGCACAAAATTCTGTGCAAGTTATTTACAAAGACAGGTACCCAAACAAGTACTAAATCCCAAACATCCGACTTGAACATTCTGAAGGTCAGTATGAGGCATCTAAGCAGATGCCTGTGTAACATATAAAATTAATCAAAATTATCAAAAGCACTATAGACAGAAGGAACAAACTTTAAAAATAAGTCCAACATCTAAAGAGGTATCTATCTTAATTTTTATTGCAGTACTGTAATTTCTACTCCTACATTGACATAGTGTGCAAACATTGCATTTAAATGACCAGTTATTACCAGAGAATCAGAAGAGTTTGCACTGGAAGGGATCTTCAAAGGCCATCTAGGTTCCACCCCTCTGCAATGAGCAAAGACATTTTCAACTAGATCAGATTGCTCAGAGCACCTTTCAACCTGACCTTGAGTACTTCCAGAGATCTACCGCTTCCAGCATCTACCACTGCTCTATGATCATAAAAAGAACATAAATTTTCAGAAGCATGCTTTCTCAGACCCTGCTGAGAAAGTGTTTCATATGATGCAATTCAAGCAGAATATGTTTCAATTGCTTGACACAAACCAGAGAATTGTTTTATTATACTTTCAAGAAAAAGTAGTGCACCAAAAGTCACCATTTGATCACTAACAAAAAAAGTTAAAATAAAATATGTGGGATGTGAACAGAATTTGACAGGTATTCCTAAAATACATTTGACATTATTCTTTCATGTGTTTTACATTTTTAATGATCCTGATAATCTTTGCTCATTTTACATGCAAATAACCTAACTATGCAACTTAACTTTTTAATCCAGCAAATTTCAAGTGAATTTCAACACTAAGAGTTGTTGGGAACAAACTTTCTTTGTATTGACAATACTTTAGCATTTACACTGCATAGCAATTTAATCAGGATGTTATAATTTGGTTCTGTGTGGGTGTCAACTGACTTGCTTCTAAGTCTCCTTCACATCTACAGTAGTTATTCACAAAGAAGATGCAATTATGTTAATCACATGGGCTGACTACAATGTCTAAGGCTTCAGCACATCTCCCTTTTGGGAAGTTAGGATGTGCAGCTCCACATATTGGAAGACTTCCCCTGAAAGCAGTAAATATATTTCTTGACTTGTTGCACAAACCCAGTTTTGCTGGTCCTTTCCTCCTGTTCCTGCTGGGGAAGAACAGGAGAAAAGGAAAGTCAATACAGGAAACCTTAATACAAACATTTTAACTAAAAACTACCTTTTCTCCCTCAAGTCTGCCCTCTTTCATTCAGTGCCAGACATCAAAATAGAGACTAAAGTTCTAAATCCCAGTATTTGAAGGAACTAAGCCAGAAACAACTTCAAAATGCCGACACAGAGGGCATCCTAATTAACCTATTTTTTTTTGTCTATAGCTTACAAACAAAATGTTTATGAGAAGACTCTTATCTTGATTTACATAACTTCCAAATTGATGGACAATTCATTACATTTCCCTGTGTAAGTTGTTCCATGATTAATTATCCTCATTTAACTACCTTTTCTTTCAGGTCTAGGGTGACACAAAAGATTAAGATAAAATTAAAGGCTTCATACAACTATTTTCCCCAAGTTTGTTTAAACCTCTAATACAGTAGATTATCTGTAAGAGCCAATATTCTCTATTGTTCCAGTTTAACAGCGCTCTTCCCAGTGTTTCCAGCTTAGATATACAATACCAGGCCAAGTCACTGGTTCTGTGCAGCTAAACACACAGGGCAGTAGCTGCTGAGGAAGAGGAACAGGAAAGCTAGACAAGGCCAAGTGAGAGATTGCATGTTTTGGTATCTCCCAGTGAACTACAACAAGAATTGGCAGGTTTTCATATTCATTTGTTTATGTTGTTGATGGGGATTTCTGTTTTCAGGAAAACAAAAAATTCAGTCCTGTGGCCCATTTTGTTATATCAATACCATAAGACCTGTTTTGGGTAGAGTGTGGTCACACATCAGGAGGGTCAGGAAGCTGGGGACACAGCATGGAGCTGGACAGCAGGCAAGGGGAAATGCCAAGGATCCTCAGCCCCAAGCTTGGCCCTACACTGATACACACACAAAGAGAACGCTCCTGTGAGGTTTTGTGATGCTGTTCAAAATTACACAGGGAAGGAAGATAGTGGGATGCTGGAGCACATCCAGAGCAGGACAACAAAGCTGGTGAAGGGTCTGGAGCACAAGTCTTACGAGGAGCTGCTGAGGGAGCTGGAGTTGTTTTGTCTGGAGAAAAGAATGCCCATGGGAGACCTTACTGCTGCCTACAACTACTGAGAAGAGGTTGTAGCCAGGTGGGGGTCAGTCTCTTCTACCAAGTAGCAAGTGACAGGACAAGAGGAAATGGCCTCAAGCTGTGTGAAGGAAGGTTTCGATTGGATAACAGAAACAATTTCTTCACCAAAAGAGCTGTCAAGCATTGGAACAGTCTGCCCAAGGAAGTGATGGGGTCAGCATACCTCTGCGTGGATGTGGTGCTCAGGGACATGGTTTAGTGGTGGACTCGACCCACAGTGTTAGGTTAATGGTTGGACTCGGTGACCTTGAAGGTCTTTTCAGAACTAAATGACTCTATGATTCTCAGGTGAATATCTTAACACACTGATGGAAAGGAAAATGTTCCCATCCATTTTTGAGAGCAACAGTGCTTCCCCAGTGAGAAAGCTTTTTAGCCATGGAGAATAATTTTTGAGGAATAAAGCTTGAAGTTATTAACAAGAATGAAATCTCTTGACCTAGATTTTCTCCAGCATAAAAAAAAAGCATATACACACAACACTGCCTTCCTCTACAAACACAAACATATTACACTCGTCATACAGCAGAGCACTTCAGATATTTCACAGTAAAAACAAAAAAAGGCTTTTTGTGCTCCTCCCTCACCCAGCTTTGTCTAAGAACGTGAATACAGATGATGTTTGATTAAAACAGAAACCTGAACCCCAAGTTGCACACATTTACTTTTCAAAAGCATTTTACAATTTGATTTTCTTCTTGCCTGCTGTGATAATTGATGGAAACTACATAGGGATTAAAATGAGCACAGGTGCGTGTCTACAGAGTTCAAAGAGATTTGATCTCGAATGAAAATAATAATAACAATACAAAAAAGCTTGAGTATTTTTAGGAGTGGATTTAACATAGCCTAACCAAATAAGCCTAGATTAAAGGTAGGATTTTACAGTCCAGATTTCATGTTACTGAAATTTAAAATGTGTATTTCATAACGTATCAGAAACTTTTGCGAGCAGTACCTGATTTACTTGCATTTACAGCCCTCCACATCATATGTGTCAGAGCAGATCCAGAGAAAAAATAAAGGCACTACAAAAAGTAAAGAGCACTAAATGCAATACAAGGGCATGTGTTACAAAAGACATTTGGCACTAAATCAACCTTATTTTTAAATTTTTGAGAGGTAAAAGGAGCGTCTACGAGCTGAGAATATCTTTCTGCCAATATACAAATCAGCACAAAACCCATGCTTATTTTCTTTGCCAAATTTATCCTGCTACAGCTGAATCACAACTTCCTTGCACCCATGAGGTCAGGAACCATTTGAAAAGAAATGCACAATACAGCTAATCTTTGTGTCAGCTCATCATACCTAATGCAAAAACCATGATTTTCCCCATTTTTCTGTCCTAGCTTTCTCCAGCAACACTAACTAGTATGTTGCTAATCCCAAATTTGTTGCACTACTTTGTTAAACAGATTTAAAAGACAAATGCACACAAATCACACAGGATAAAGAATTTATTCTGTGGTCAAGGCTTACTGCTGAGCTTCTATTAAGAATTGAAAAAAAAAAACAACAAACCAACAGCACTCAATTGTATAGAAAACAAGTTTATTTGTCTCAAAGGAAGACTCTACGCTTGTGTAGACACTTTTATACAACAGCTGCTTTCTTGCCTAAACTACCTAAAACACTGTTCCTACAATAACATGTATTCAATCTTCTTTCTGAAGCAGAATCCAATATATTTTTAGGCCTCTGAATAATAACAGCAAGAGATTACAAATATATAGATCAGAGATGGAAGAATTCCCTATCCTTCCTTCCCTCCCCATGCAGGGGGCAAGCTCCTGACTCCTTCATATGGGAACAAGAGCTAATCAGCACTTCCTCCCAACAGGCTTAATTTGCACTGAAGCACCTTTTTGAGTAGTGAGAATGAGGGAACGCTGGCAATCATTCACAGAAACACATCAGTGAAATTGTCAACATCTGAAATTTTCCCCAGTGGCCCCCTGCAACTTCATTTACCTCCATACATTTCCCTGTACACCTTAGCCACGGATTTAGACTTTTGTAGCATCCAAATATAAATTAACTCCATGTCAAACGTGTTATTGACTTAGTGGTTTTGAAAGCCCTGAAATTTTGACTTCAGATTTTCACACAACCCTCGGAGGACTCACCAGGGCACCAAGCCCAGTTTTGCAATAGACTGGTAAATAAACTGAAATTAAGACATGAAAACCTGAAAAAAAAAGTTAACCCACCACAAACACATGCTTCTACTATGCTTTCTTTAATCAAAAGCCCATCCTATGCCATTACTACATAATTCAAAAATATTTATTTTAAATCTGTTAAAACACCAACTAGTTTTCCTTTTACTTAAACAACCTTGTATGCTTGCTATTGATTTAACTTATAAAGACAGATGATTTAAATAGTTCCCTAAATACAAAACTTTCAAGGATAAACAAAAAACTGCATAAAGAGAAAACAGTCTTCTACCAATTTCTTGTCAATTAAACATATTGCTGAACAAATATAGTTGCAAGATCTTGTCCTGGCCAATATTAAATCTTAGCTGCAGTTCAGTTTCTGCACACCACATTTAAAACTGCAAAGATCATAAATGTACAAAAAGCAAAACCACTAAAAAAGTGAAAAATTATTTTTCACATTTTACAAAATTCTGCAGGTCAGTTCAAGCCCTGAAGAAGACAAACACTGTTTATTTGTTTTTGGGTTTTTTTCTTAATTACAGCATATAATTCTGTACATAAGAAACATTTACTATAGAGTTTGAAAGTAACAAAGAGAGGACTAAGGCGTGCATTGAAAAACACTTAAATAATTTAGGCACTTTAAAATAACCTAAATATAAAATTGCTGTCATTTAGTTTTAATTAACACATAACCAATTTGTTTTCTGCATGAATTTGCATAGCACATGGCTAATTACTACCTTGTGAAGAGTCTGGGGGGGGTGGGGAAAGGCATAAATCTTTACAGAGTTCATCAACAATAAAAACCAAAATACCACAGTGAGTGCCTTTTTTTTTTTTTTGTGACTGCAAGTATAAATAAAAACATGCTTTTTAACACACAGGCAACTAAACAGGAATAAGACTAGTGAAGTGAATCAGTGCAGGAAACCCAGGATTAAGGCTGAAACTTTATTCTAATCCTTCTGTTCACAGAAGTAGTGGTCACCAGGCAGCATGTGGTCTGGGCATGCACCTGCAATACACAGGCAGGATTCAAAAGTACTTACAAAGAGATCAAGTTTTCTCTGAGAAAAGTTTCTCTTTGGTTTAGGAAGTGGAGTATCTGCCTTCCCCAAAAAACAAACAATAACGATCCAGGTGAGCTTGTCAGTGATTTTGTCAGAATGATACCCTGGATATGACATATGCACAACCCATCATTCCTGGGAATTGACTTGACAGTAGGAAAAAGCTCAAGAAAAGACAAAAAAAAAAACAAACCAAAACCCTCTTGCTGTGAACATATTAAACACTACAAATTGACAGCCATACCACACTACTACTCTGTGAACCTTGTATCACCTTTATGTAAATTCCTATATTAACTGATGAAGTCTACCCACTTGGTAAAGGTCTCCACAAACTGAGGAGCAGAGGAAGAATCCTTCAAACACAATGGAATTCCCCTAACAATTAAATAATTTTACCATTTATCTGGTGCTGCAAAATGACTAGTAAAAAAACAAGGCTAAGCTTTAAATATCTCCTTTCACCTCACACAACCTTTTCTGATACTTTTGTGCTACTACATTAGGTGCTGCAGGAGGAAACCTCAGGGTGTATCTACCTGGGAGCTCTTCTGGTGCACCTGGGAGCTAAATGAACATTCTCAAGTCCACAGATCCATTTTGTATCATGGAAAGATTGGGTCACTACTAAAAAGTGCATGGGGAGGGGTTTCTAAATCCTGTTATTATAAGTTTAGCATAGAGTACAACAAAAAGAGAACAGAGACAAATATACTTGCCAGTGCAGCAGCTTTGAGAAGCATCTGTTTGCATCTGAGACTGAAGCTACTGCTTTAAGTCCTAAGTAATTTTGTTACAGAAGTTTAAATATTAACTGAGCAAGAGACATTTTGCTTACATTTGGTGCTGTTTCTCTTGAAGTAGAGTAGAACTGAATTTGGTGAACTATACCCATAAACTGAGTTCAACTCCTACCCCATTACCAGCAAAATACTGACAATAATAAAACCACAATTCAACACTGTGAAATGGAAATGCTTGCAGGCTACTTTCTGACCCTTTCCCTCAAGCATACATGACAAGCTGATTGCCATCAGGAGTGGTTTCACACCACTTCATACTCTACCACTAGGTTCTTCTATTGCCTGAAGAGTCAGCTGCAGTCCAGCAACAGGTACCACACAGCAAGGGACAACTGACTTATTCCTGTACACCATATGGATGCTTATTCATTTGAACTCAAGCTACAGGATCACATCACTAAGTAAACAAAGAATTTCATGGCATTCATTATTATTTTATCGCTGTTGGACATCAGCTGCCATATCTGACCATGAAGAAATTGTCAGAGGCAAGTTAATGAGCTCCTAAAAACTGAAGTCACTGAGCCAATACTAAAAGATACTTGGAGAAATAAAATATCAATTCAGCTTCAAACTGTACACAGTTATATTTACATAATTAAGATATGCAAATAAGGGTAAACAAAAAGGGAAAAAAACCTTAAAAAGCTCTGACTACATCTGCAACCATTTCCCTACTAACAAAGCCACAGCCTTGACTGACAATCAAGTACTAATACTAATCGTTATTTAAAAGTTCATGGTAATTATATAACTTATCCTTTTAAACAGTTTACTGTATTAAATACTAAACAGCTTTATCCTGCATAAAATCAAGCCAAGACACAACAGAGCCCCTTCACTGCAATTCCCAGTTTTTCCTTTGAAAAGCAAACTTATTATGTTCTATAAAGAGAATAAAGTCTCTAAAAGAAGACTAAATTCTTTCTTTCTTTCTCAAAGGCAGACTCTGAAGAGATTGCATAAAAAGAGATTTTATTCTTGGCTCAAATATGAACATTTGGGAATCACTACTTTTGAGCAAGGACTCACCCACTTAAAGGCAGAAGAATTTATTTTGAAAAGTGGTGTGAAATTTCAGGGGAAAAATAAAACACATGTATTTTGCACTTCCCAGCTTTTGGTACTTTTCCAGTTAAGACAAAAATCTCAAAACAACCTCTTCCCCATATAACTGTTTTCTCATAGATGCTGCCAAGCTATCTTATACCACCAGCAAGAAATTCTACAAGAAAATAATTATTTCCAGACAATCCAACTAAGAGGATTGACAGGAAGATAAAAGTAAGAGCATTTCAGATACTTTAGGAGAGAACCCGGGAAAGGGACCTGGGGAATATGTTTCACTGGGTGCCCACCCCAGTCTGCTTTGTCACCAATCTGCTCAGCACCCTTCAGAAGATATGGGGGAGCAATGCTGTAGCTCAGAATTCATGGACAGACAACCTCTCAAAGCACAGGGCAGGGCAAGAGTTTGAGCCCAGCCCTCCTGCTACGTTCCTACCATAGCTAACAGTCCTCAGAGGAGCAAGGCCTTTCCTTTGGATGCAGACCATGTACTGGAACTGTTTCCCCAGATTCAGTCCAAACCAGCTGCAGAAAGGGAAAGCTCATCTAGAAGATTAGATCAGGTCCCTACAGAAACATTTAGGACTTTTAAACAAAAAATGCTATTTGTATGTGGACACGTGGACACCATCATGTTACAGAAAGAATACCAAGGGATAGAGAGGAGGATTCAGTCTTCTGTCTCCAAGATGACTCAAGATCACCTGCAGACATCCACAGAATGCTTCTGGACTGCTGAGGAATGTTGCAGATCCCACAGCTAATGGTGCAAATCTGAAACCAGATCAACTCCTTTTCCCCAGCACATGCATGCATGCTTTCCTGGAAATGTTCTTTTGTGTATTCTCAATGCTGTTTAATGTGAAGGATTTGGTTTTCTCTCTATCTAAGATGCAAAATCTCAACTATGACCTGTGAGCGCTCTGCATGGCTGAATTCCTGGCACAGCGTCCAATGAAACTTCTGTGATTCTCCGTCACAGAACCAGAGGTGAGAGACACCAAAGGATTCAGGAGGGATGCCCAGGTAGATCCTATGGTCCAACCCAGAGGTCAGCCATGCCCTAATCCAGGGGAGAGGCAGGCCAGGCCATGTCCCATGGGCTCCTGCAGGAAGCCTGACCCTGGGGCACAGCAGGGAGGCTCTGTGCTTTCCAGGGCCCGTCTCTTCCCAGGATCACTGGGAAGTACAGCTGCAAGGTGCACCCTGCTGCCAGGACAAGCCCAACACTGCATCCTGCCATCGAGATGGAATGGAGGACTGAGGAATGACTCTGGCCAAGCAGGCCCTCGGCCTCTGCCTGCCTGCAGATCTGTCTCCATGAGCTTTACAGCAGGAATGGGAAAAAACAGCATCAGATGGTGGCTATTTTGATAACTGCCCTCCTATCACAATATCAGTCTCCAGCTAGAATTACTGTACCAGGCACCAACTCATCTTTTCTTTTCCCTTTTTATTTAAATACCCACACCCTGGAATGTACATAGGAGTAAATTAAGGCACTTATATAGGTCAAGTCCTGGCCTGTTCATCTACATACATTAGCATACAGGTAAAAGTACTACAGACATCAAAAATGAAGCATTAATGGTTAGCTCAAATACACAGCTAGGCACTGATAGAAGGAAAAAAAAACAACTAAAAAAAATTAAGACACCAGAAAAGTAACAACAGAGACAGTAAGGCAGTACTTCATTTGAATCTTTTTCCCAAGAAAATTTTCCCTTGTGAACACTTAGATATATTTTATGAGTAGACAACATAATAAACCAGACATCTTAATTTTATTTCACTTTACATTTTGTACGTAGTCAGGCTGAAGACCAAATATATAAATCAAGATAACTCTGATCTGTCTTGAAATGTGCTTTTAAATCACCTGAAAACTTTGTACATGGTTTCCATGTAGAATACATCTCTTTTCATGAAGAACATATCCCCTTTCTTCCCAAGTCAGAAGAGAATTGGTTAAAACAAAAACCATAATGTAATTGAGAACATATAAGCAGGTATGTTCTGTAATTTCCCATCAAGGAAAAGTTCTCCTATATTTTAAGCTCCCCAAGTCTGTGAATTTGTGATCAGACATCATAATATTAAAAAAAAGAGAAACTGGACAACAACCCAATGGCACAGACCTTTCACTGTCAGAAGCCTTCAGAGGTACAAAGCACAGAAGCCACAATTAACTCAGCCATACTCTAGCACTGTCATTCCCTCCTCCAGATCCAAGCTCTCCCTCTTTCTTACCCTTGGAGAAGGTAACCTTGTAGGTGACAGTGAAACTTATAGGGCAGTGACCACAGAGTTTCTGACATTCTCATTTACACTTTTATTAACTGCCATGTCAATGAGTTGGTTGATCATGGAAAAAAATTGTAAGAGCTGTTCAACTCGGTGAACAAGATACACCTCACCTCAATTCTGTTTATCTTGTTGTCAGAGACAGCAATCTTTGCAAGTATGAAAAAGTGAGTTCTGACATTGACTTGAGAAAAATTCCAGCCTAGGAAAAATCTCTGCATTTCTGTATAACTGCAAAACAACTTCAAAGAAAGAAAGAAAAAAAGAATTTGTGCCCATGTGACTGCTCTACAGAAGAACAAGAGGCCATTATCTCCACTCCAACATATCAGTTATTCTAATAACACTTAAAGTGAATTTTAGGAGTTTGGTATTCTATATAGTGCTTATTAAGAAGAGAAAGGTATTAAGAAAACAATGGGAAATCCAAAGTTGCAACTCCAGAACTGTAATGCAAAAAGGACTACGTGGAGGACTATTTTATTGCTTCTTTCAGCTTAGTATATTATGGTACTAAATTACACTTCATTGAAGCCAGACTTCATGGGGATTTTCAGCACTCTTCTGCCTGGTTCAATGTAGAGAACAGCTGACATAACTTTCAAATCTAACATGGCTTTCACAATTTGCACTAAGTTGAATGAAGTATTCCGTGAAAGCAACTCACACTGATTAAGGAACAGGTTTTTTTGCTTCTCATTAGAAATTCAGCTTTAAATTAGTTGAAGTTCAAGACATGGGAAAGACGTAGGAGAAAGACTGGAACCTCACAGGAGGCAACTTCACATTAGACAGTGTCTGTATCCCAACTACCATAATACAAGCTGCTTCCTTGCCTTCATGTCCAACTCATACAGCAAATCCTTCAGGCTTGAACCTGCAGCAACACGTGACAGCCTCTGGCCTGCAGAGCTGCAATACTAACCACATCCACTTCAAGGGCTTTTTGGATACCTGCCTTTGTCCTTCCACCCTGCACTTTGTTGTCCCAGCTCAGCTGCAACACCTACAGGGAACAGCATTTTCAGGGAAAGTGTTCTGGGCACACAGCAAACTCAAACAAAGAGCACTGAGAAAGTGAGCGTGGATCTGTCAGGTGGGCAGCTCTTCTACTCAGCATCCATGCTGATCCCCTCTGAGCAAAATATATAATGCCATGCTGCTATTCATCAGTAAAGCAAGCCTTACTGTCACTAGTAGCATTTGAGTAGCCTTGACCACAACAACAGCACTGGAGGCAAATATTCCTCTCTGCTCTCTGGCTCACTAGCACAGCCCACACAATCCCGTAAAATATACGTAGGAGGAAGAGTGTGAGGATCTGATTTCATACTGTGGCAAGGCAGTATAAAAAAATCTTTTCAGCAACAGTCACCCAGAAGTAATATGGAAATCAAATTAGTTGATTGCAACAATCTAAACAGCATCACTTCATATGTTCATAGAAGTTCTTGGATAACGAAAGTTTAGAAGGAGAAATCCTATATTTTATTAAATTCAGCATAGATGGGGGACAGGGCCTCTCCCTACAGCTTTTGCCTACTGCATTTTAGGGCAAGTAATGAAAACATTAATGCAGCTTAGCCAGCAAAGCACAAGTTAATTCAGCTTCTATCTCTCCAAAGCCTATAATTCTCTGGTCTAGTCTTCATGAAGAGCACTTAAAAATGTTTCAGATATAAGATGAACATCCATATAATCATCTCTGCACATGCCTGTTTATGAGAGGTATGGATGCTACTCCAGAAGGCACTGCAGAGCACACAGTTCTCTTCCCAGGCGCTGGAAGCACAAGCAGGTGTACCTGCAAGGTTGGGATATAAAAGTAAGCCCAGGAAATGACATGCAGGTTTCACCAGGACACTATGGATAAGTTGGGATATAGGACACAGCTGTTTCACAGCTGCACACACATGGAAGCCCAGCATGAGCTATGGGCTCTGGGGACGGAGAGGGGACAGTAGCAATGCAGGGCACCAACAGAGGGAATGCCAAGCAAAATTCAAGAGCTGCTTGAAATGTGAGGTGCCACTGGAACCCAGGGAGGCCACCATATTCCTAATTCTCCATATAATGCTTACAAAGGGGTCCTCTAGGACAGTCCTGTACCAATTCTTTAAGCCCAGTGTCTGATTTCTCACTCTTCAGAAAATAAGCCCTTACCTCCTAGAGTTAAGGGAGGCCTCCTTATTTTTTCACTCACATTCAGCATTTACTCAGAAAATTTTTCTTCGTCCTTGATCCCTCCAGCCTGCATAATAATACAGGTGATCAAGAATAGTAGGCCACTGACTCAATTTTTTCTGCATTTTTATTACGTTTGGGAGAAAGTCTCCTCCAATAATCTTGTTCTAGCTCATCAGCACTTCTGTTCTTTAGTATATAGTCTGGATAAAGCCCATGTAGACACACTAGCAGGGTGATATTTCACATAATTCTTTGTCTTCCTGGTCCAATCTCTCATTTAACTCATGTTTGCTGCCAGTTTCCAGGTTCCTAGGTCAGGAGACCGTGCTTCACACAGCTGCCTAGTATGCCACAATGGACGGCTTCACAACTGGGGCCACAGCATCAGAACAGCACAAAGGTCTAACACCAAGAGACTTTTAGGAATAAATAGCATCAAAAAATAAAATAAAATCAGAAAGGCCAAAGAGCAGTTGATGGTCCCACCTCTCAGAACTACAAAATACCCATTTAAAAATTCACTCCCAATAGCAACAAAGTGAAGAAGTTCCCAGAAAGGCATGCAGCAAATTATTACCCTGAATACTACCAATTTTACATTTGTTGAGTGAAAACCATTTGTCTATTTGTGTGCATTTCTGCAATTGCACTTTTCATTCATTAAGATGAGAAATTGCTTTTTTTATGCAATCTGCTACTACTCAGATAGCAAAACAAAGTAATGTCTGGTAGCAGGCTTGCTGTTTTTGGCTTTAGAAGGGTGGGGTTTTTTTTTCCTCTCTTCCTGTGAGAGGAAAGCTTTTCCCAAAGGATTCAAGCAATTTCATAAAACAAATGTAAAAACAAAGACACTTTTGTTTAAGGACTGAAGGATTTGTTTTGGTTTAAGGGAGATTGAGAGGGAAGGAAGAGAGAAATGATACTGATCATCTTTCAATTAAACAGAGGAAAAAAAAAAAAGAGTTCTCAGTCCTAAAACAAATTTGTGTGATAGCACAAACTTGCTATAATAAACAGGCCATCAGAAAAAAAAAATCAAAATTTATCTTTTAAATAAATAAATTTGTTTATTCTGGTCACAAGTGAACACCTCAAATGACTACAGCAAAGATCAGAGGAAAACAACATTTCTCTCCAAATAAAGAGAGCATTGTGCACTCCTATATGGTGTGTTTCATTAGAGTCAGTGTCTCTTCTTCCTCACAGTCTATCAAACAGAAAGAAAGGGGCGTGAGGGGGAAAGACCTGAAATCTGTGGTTTTAAATACACAAATATTTGGGGGATTCACTTCAGCTAGAAGTTCTGAAGCTCAACCTAATAAGCATCATTTCATTTGCAGGAAGTAGGACCCAAAATTACACCGGAGTAAACCCCAAACTTGCACAAAACGGGGCAAGATGGAGACAGCGCAGCAACAATAAATAAAGACAAAATTAACCAGAACACCTGAAATCCTTCAGTAAAGCATGTATGGAGGCCTTGCAGGAAATCTGAATAAGCAGACCTTCACATCAGCAATACTCTCCAAGTATTTGCACAAACACACTGCAGAAATTACACATTATGGAACTGCGATTCTAGTTTCTGATTAGCAGATACTAATTAATAAAATTAACTGATTTATCAGTAAGTCCCTACATATTGTATCAAGTTTTACTATGTAGAGAGATGATCACGAGTGATCTTCAGTGACAAAATAACATCTATCCAAATGGACCAAAAGCAAATCATGAAGTCCCATTTACACTGCCTGCCATTTAAATTCATTCAGGACTGACACTCACTGCAATTATCATTGAACACCCAAACTAACACACTGGGACAACCCAAAAGTAACAAAATTCAGTAACACTGCAGCTCAGAAAGCCAAAACAACACAGATAATAAGAATCTTGCAATTAAATACAACACGCACGTGGAATGCATCACGTTACTTGTACTTACATGAGCAATTTACAAATGTTAGTAATAAATATGAATTTTTCAAAATATAATCTTGAAGTACGTGGCTGCATGAGAAGTGACAAAAGGTTCTTAAGTAAGATTTTAAAAATGGTCTAAACCCATTGGAGTTAGACAGGAAGACAAATAACAGATTGACAAATGTATCACAGCAACATTAAGTTTTATACATATGAAATAAAGTACAAATAAAACACATATTATCATCATCACCATCATCTCAGAAGTGTTCTACCCAAGCATTACTTAAATGATTCTCCTCATTCCTAATTTAAACTGCATGTATCTATATATGCACATGCATACATGAGAAACAGTTTCCTTGTGGTCACCTGACCTCCCAAGTAATAGCATGCACAGATTAACTTGTCAAATAGAGAGAGAAAACATAAAAAGGTCATTACAAATCCAAAGGTCTGGGTCCACTCATGAATTTGGGTAGTTACTGAAACAGACTTGTCTAATACTGTGGAGAGGCACTGGATGAAGAAGACAACTCAGACAATATTCAACTCTGTTATTATCTTCCCTGTCCAATAAAGTCTTAAAACATTTCCTCCCATTTCTTAATGCAGACTTTTCCAAGACCTCAAATTGTAACAGGAAATTATTTGAGTGATTTTTGTTTTTAAAGAACACAACAAAGCATCAAGAGGCAAGTGCTCTGTTCTTTGATTTGCTAAAGACTGTTTGAATTTAGGTTGAATCTCTCCCTTGTAAACATGAAATAACTTTTCCACCTCATCCATTAGTATTTGGGACTTGAAGGCTGTCAAGTGAAAGATGTTATAATGTCCAGCACAGCTCTAGTCTCATCTTTTTTATCTATACACCCAACATTTGTATAATAGAGCAATAGCAGTAAATGAAAAATAACAGTAAGCAAACAGCCTAATAATGCATGCTAAAAGCTACCAAGACAACACATTCAATTTTCCCTGGGATTATTTAATTATTCTTCGGATGGCTCAAAACAATCTTTTCAAAATTACTTCCTATGGGGCATGCTGACACAATAAGCTCATTACATAGCTCCTCTTTAATGCCAAAAATACGCAGGCATTTAGAGCAAACACCTAAAATTCAACAGTTCAGATTTTTAATACACAACACTGGAAGGGAGTTTGCAACTGGATAATTTCTAAGGAAGTAAGACACCTGACTTACAAATGCAAAATAAATAGTCATAAAGCAATATCAAGATATTGACCTTGCTTTGATGTACAAACACACTCAAAGCACCTTATTTTTTCAATAGTTCTTCCCAGAATACATTCACACAGGTGACTTTATTTTTTTAAAGTCATCTCAAAACTTCTGGAGGTTTCACTGGGCATACACAGACCAGCCACAGGACAGTTTACAAACTGACAGAGACTGATACTATAGCAAAGATCAAACAAAGTCAACATGGCATAGCCTTCAAACCACACGTGCCATCTTTACACTTTCAATGGGGCACACGTCTCTTCACTGTGCACCGGTCAAGTCTTCAACACTGTCACTAGAGAAAGTGTCTCAACTGGCACACCTCAATTTCTTCCCAGTGGTTAGGTTGCATTGGCCTTTGCATAGCTCAGCACCAACACCTGGGTCAGGTACTCTAAAATGAAACCACAGACAAGCACGCATCCCCCAGCTGGGAGCCCCCGCCACAGGTTTTCAACAGCTCTGCCCTTCATCTACTGCACAAGGCTCTGCCCAAGTCCCTCCTCAGGCAGCTCCTACCCCCAGGAACACAGCCCCCAACAAGAGGATGCAGCCTGTGCCATGAAACACTCCTAAGAGCAGAGAGCATGAAATCAGGCAGAGGATAAAGACAGGCACTCACTCGACAGGAGAACCCTTTTACTTATTTATGGGTACAAGTCAGCCAACCTGACCTCCAGCCTGCATGTCCATTTATGCATTTTCTGTCCCACACATATTAATTTGTGGTTATCTTTAATATTTTATGAGTTAAGCTTCATTCCACTCCATTATGCACTAAGAAGAGAACAAAACAGCTACTAATGTCATAGATAAGTGCTTTTACTTGCTATAAATTCCATCCACCATCATGTGACTAGACAACACACGCTCCCCAAAAATAAGTGTTTCTGCTCATCATACCTCCTTTACTGAAGTGGCTTATATTTCTGTTAATTAACTGTGAACACCAAAGCACAAAATATGGCAGCTTCAGTTACCTGAACTGCTCAATTCCTGAACAGTCACATGCAAACTTCCACACTTAGCTGGGACTCAGAATACATACAGCTAGGAAGGCATCCAAAATCTGATAGTAAGGAAACTCCTTTTGAACTCTCCACATACCTTATTCTTGTATTCATTCATCAAATTACCCTTCTGTACATTAAGTTTTTAACCCAAAATCACAGATGAATCTTCAGTTTATGACCCTTCCTCTCCTCCAAGAATTTGCCCCACGGAATTTTTAAGCAGCTGCTATCTCCCATCTCTGCCATTACTAAGACACAAAAGCCAGAGTAGTTTAAGTTTTGGTCTCTCATCTAACTCCAGACTGTTCACACTACATGATCTTTGTAGCTAGGACGTCCATCTACATGTTCCACTAGGATTTAATATTTTCTGTACATAAGTGCCCAGAACTATGTGCAATATTTGACACAAGGTCACCCTAATGCCTTACCTAATGACTTGTCTATCTTCACTGAGGAGCTCTTCCTGAGCATCACGTTTGCTCCCATTTCGTGGTCAGCATCAAATAAGAGTCATCCCCATTTGCCTATGGCAGTCAGGCCTTTTCCTCCAAACCTGTTTTAAGGGATGACTTGCCAGCTGATAGCAGATATGTTGTTAATAATCACTCAGTAGATAACTTTGCTTTTAGAGCTATTTAACTTCCTGTCATTCCTATTGTTTCAGTCATCACAGACATTCAATTCCTCCTGTGCAATAATCCAACCCACCTCGGTGCTGACTACATTTCCCAACTTTGCCTCATCAGCAATTGTTCTTCTCATAGTTATTTCAGCCAGTATGGTGAAGTAAAGAGATCAGCTCCCCACTAATACTGATGCAGGGCATGAATAATTCCTTTATTCAGGCAGGCAAACTCATAATTTCTCCTTCAGGAGACACCTTTAGCTAAGCCTCACACTTCCAATTTAGTTATTTTTGGTGTATATACATGGAACTGAAGTCTTCTGCTCTTATTGTCTAGGACATTCAGTACTTAATCAGTAATAATATGACTTTAGTCTCCCATGACCTAATTGTGGCAAATACATGATGCATTTTATCCTGTTTTCCACTTAGCTTTGTATACTTAAGTACTTTTTCCATTCCAAATGTATCCTAAACCATTGAATTCTATTGTGGCCAGAGAAAAGGTGTGAAGATATCATTCTCTTCTTCTTCTAAAAGAAATGGAACTATACATCTTTTGCTATCTTGCTATCATAACTGCTACCTTCAGCCTAACCGATAACACCCAATTCTATTTTTTAACCCTGCATCAGCTCTTTCAGAGCCCAAAAGCAGAGACCCTTAGACTTAGTTTGACTGGGAGCAGACATAAGACATTTATTCTAGTCATTTCCATTTGGCACTCTATCTTTCTCTCATATTCAAATCCTCATGCATATCTAAAACGAAACAACTAAAACAAGAAGTGCTAATTTTAGAGGCATCAAGCATTTTTCATACAGCCTGGTCTTTACAACATCATAGCCAAATTCCCTTCTCCTGCTCTTTTTATTTTCCCCCCCTCTTCATCTTAAATTTCTTCATCCTCTAGCTTTTGGCAGTTCACACGCTATCCCTGCAGTTTCTGCTCTCCAACGATCAATCCCCTCCTTTACTTCATTCCTTTTAGGTTTTCCGGTAACTTGCAGTATCTTATTCTCACAGCAAGGTCCACAGCCCCAACTGGCAAGCTTTTCTTCCTCCTTAAAATGCAGTTTCCAAGCAGCTATTGTACCTTCCACTTAAGACAGTCCAAGCTTTTTTTTTTTAATTTAAACCTCCAACTCCTACAGGCTTTTAGCTCCATGGACAACACAAACTAGTTCTTCTAACTTCTCAGAACTTGCCCTACTAAAATAAAGCTTCCTCGAAAGAAAAACACTTTGTAGTTGACATATACTTACCCTTCAGTTTAATTCAAAATTATTAACTTGTGGCTGATCCACACATGTGCTTAAGGCCTTATGGAAGGGAGCTGTAATCTAGCACCAGAAAACAAGACATACTGTCAGCCAGTGAGAGACCAGAGATGTTCCAGAAATTAAAGATACCCTCCAGTTCTGGGCACACTGTAAATACAAGCCTTCATTTACTCAGCATTCCACTACAATTAATGGTCAAAACCTACCCTGTGATAATTCAGTGTACTGACTTCTAACTTAACTAGTCAGCACTGGGAAACATACTTACAAAAGCACATTTGAGAAACACCTTCCCTTTACCCACTAGCACGCTATCCAAAATGAGCTCTGTAGCTCCGAGCAATCAAAACACTTTGCAAAGTTGTGTCCTACAATTTGACTCAGTTTCACCTCAGTAAATTAACCACAGACCTCCAGATTTTTAAACAGAAGCATGAACCTTTAACAGAAAACCATCTCCCATCCAGTGGAAGACTGCACCTATATTAAGTGCAGCAACAACAAATGGATCTTCGGCACGGTCACCACCAGCCTAAGAGGGGCAGAGAAGGAGGGTGCAGGTGGCCAACTGCTACAACACAGAAAGAGCCTCTTTAGCAAAGTGATAATGAACGATCTCCACTTGAACCTGGTTTCCCTCTTAACTCTAGCTTGTGATAAAATTTGATTAGCATGGATGCACTGGCATGAAGGCAGTCCAGGCCTTCCATGCAGCGGAGTGAACTTGCTGGCACAGGCTATCAGTCCCATCGAGGCAGTAAATCACACTTACCACCACATTCCTGGTATGCCTGCACCTACACGGCAGCACACAGGCACCTGCCTGCTGCCTCCTGAAACCCAGAGGGGAAACTCAGTGCTGCAGCATGAAATATCAACTGACGTGCTAAGTTACTAACCCACACGGAATGGGGGCCCTGAGAGGGCACAGAGCTCTGTCAGCTCCAACAGCCCCACAGCACAGCGAGGGCTGCCCACCATCCATGGAGGATTGATGGTGGTCTCTGCATCCACCTCCCTTGGCCACCAGCACCATCATGTTCATCTCCTCATGGAGCACCTCCAGGCTGCCGGTGCCTTCCGCTCTCATGGCCAGTCTTGCAAGTTTAAGCCAAGCCTTTCCAGCAGTGGGATGGATGTTCTGCCACCCTCCAAACTGGGGTGCATGGCACTGGACACCTTGAAAAAGCAAGTCCTTGTTAGCCATGCATGAGGAAACAGCATCCTACCTTTCACTCCAGAAGTGCTTAAAAGTGCTTTATCCTGTTAATTCTAGGTCAGTTGGTATGGATTACACTGACCCTTTTAGAGCTCTCAACATTTTTAAATAAGTAGGACACTTAACATTAGATGCCCATAAAGCTGCATACCTCTTGTACACCACACACCAAGATCTGCCAGTAGGCTTTAAGGCACAGCTAAGGAATAGTTGCTTTATAAAGCATGGCTCTCACAGCACACGAGTACAAATGTGAAATAATTTATAAATGCCAAGTCTGACCCTGTACCACATTAAATCAATACAGGCGTTTTATAAAAAAATGCCTGTATTGGATGAACTGAAGTGACCTTTGCAAAGCCACCCAACAAATCAGCACCAGATTTACAAACAGTACAAGTATTTAGTACAGTTCAGTACAGCTGAGTGATAGAAAGGTCTACATTAAAGATAAAAGTTGTCCCGATGTTTACGAAATGCAACAATATTGTCATTGCAAACACAAAGATCATGCTTCATTCTTAAATAGCTGAGTATCTAGAGACTTTAAACATGACGAACAATCAACACGCAAAGGACCATAAAATTCAAGCTTAGAAAGTTAACGCTACGATTCACTGGAGATGTTAATTTGCCAGTGCCAAGTCTTTGCAAGTTTTAGCCTTCTTCTCTGCACTATCAGCTGCCATACATATTGGACCCTTAGACACAGATAACCCCATTGCTTTCTCTACTTTTCACAGATGCCTGGCCTGAGCGAGGGAAGGAGGACGAGCAGGAAAAAAACCCAACACGTTTAAGTAAATTACCTTTGGGAGCAGCCTCCTTCCCTCGTCCAGCTAAAGTTTTCCTGAGGTCAGATTAGCACTCTGAAAGGAGAGCAGGCGCCGGCAGGCCCCTTGGCAGGCGGTGCTGTGACAGACGCGGGGCAGACCCCGGGGAGGCAGCCATGTGCTCAGCCCCGCATCCCCCCGAAAGGGCATCCCGGGAGGAAGTTCTCACTACGCACCGACTCGGGGAAATAACTCGGAGGAGTCCAACAGCTATCGCTTCCAGCGGCTTTCTCCTGGGCCATATGTTTTCCCCTGCCATTTAGCGAGGCATTTCAGACGAGCCAAACCGCCCTCCCCGCTCCGCCGAGAACCCGCTCGCGGGCTGGGGGTCGGAGCCGCCGCCCCGGAGGCGGGGGGCGAAGCCGGCTCGGCCGGTGGGGCACCACCCGCGGCACCCGCCCCACGGGGCTNCCGAACCGAACCGAGCCGGGCCGAGCCGGCGGGGCGGGGAGCCCGGGGCAGGCGCTGGGCTCGGCCCTTCCCCGGGCCGCGCCGCACGGAGGGATCCGCCGCTGCCGCCTTTGTTCGGCCGAGCGGCGCCGTGAGGGGAGGGCGGCGGGCGGCGCGCTGGGCGCTTCTCGCACACGGAGATTGTTCCTCCGGCACTGGCAGGCGCGGAGCAACTTCACCGGAGTTAATTTGGGTCTGTGATGAAAACTCCTCCACCTGTGCCAAACGCTGCTCGGCATCCAGCGCTAAAGTCAGCCTACGCGCGGTGCTTCAGCTGCCTGTTTATGCCTCAGGAGCTGACTGGTGACTCCTGTAAAATTAAGGGTGGGTTTTTTATTGCTCAGGGTAGATGGCATCGCGAAGATTGATATCTTAGTATTCTGTGCTTGGGAGCAACCAAGAAGCGTTGGAAAACGAATTTCAGATACACCTTTGCCCCATTGTCTGTGGTAGGTCACAGATCTTTCAAACGCAGCTACTCATTTGCCTGTTAATCTACATGTCCAATTAACGTACCTTTCTCAAAGCTTTTTTTTTTTTTCTTTTTTTTCCTTTTTTCTTTTTCACCGTACTTTAGTGCTCATCCTATAAATCTCCTCCAAGCTTACCGATTTAGTCATTCAGTTCAGGTACCTGAGGTCAACACATGCAGTCCTGTCATGCCAGTTAAAACAGTAGAAGGGGGAGAATTTCCCCTCATTCACATCTAACTTAGAAGAAACTGACAGAAATACCCTTGTATGAAGCCTTCTCTGAAGGATAGTTAGACTTTAGTCTAACTAAATAGGGGTGGAATGAGCAGTCACCGTATATCCACAAGTGGACTCTTAAGGAGGCAGCAACAAACCTAGACTACCATAGGGTTGTTAGAACCAGGAGTAAACTCTAAGCAGCCGCTTTTAAGAGGTCTTTTCACATAATGTTCATTAAGCCCCAGCAGTTAAAACATCCCACCTGGGAGCTCTCACTATGCAGAATTCTGCTACCCAGACTGAGAGGGACAGAGCACCAAAGGGCTTTAGATGCTAAGCCAGCTCCTCAGGTTTAGTACTAGACCATGTTGCATTTTTGTGCTCCAAAGAAGCAGATTTATCAGTTCCCCTAGCTATTAGCTAGAAATTTTCTGCATGGTCCATGAGGTATGTGAGGAAGGAGGGGAACCTGTGGCATGTGAGCTCACGTTACCCACATGGACCTTCTGCTTCCTGCACGTGTTAGCATAGCTGCATCAGAAAAAGGGAATGAAAAGTATGTTATTTTGAACCTTTACTCCTGTAGCTGTGTTGTCGGAAAAATAATAGGAAGAATAATTTTTTGTTTTATCTTCAAATTAAAAAATTATGTGCTTGGGGGTAAAAAGTCTGAAAATGTAAAACAGTGTAGTAAGCATGAAGAAGCCTGCCTAAGACATCAGTCAGCCTTAAATAAAGCCAGTGTGCTTAGAGGTGTAAGATACATTCTAAGTGCTATTGAGATCTTCTTGCTGCGTTATGCACTAGGGCCACAAGCCAGCCAGCAGCCCTGCAGCACGTGCTGAATGGAGCCTCTGCCACACAATGGCATTGTCATTTGTCACATGTTCAATCCACAGGCATCCCACCTCTTGTGGCCAACTTTTACAGGATGTGCATTGTGCCCTTCATTCTTTAGGCTGGGTGTACGTAGTCAGGGGAGGAGTAAGTAAATGCAACTGTGATGTGAAATTAGATTACCTGTTCTGGCCAGGAAATTTCCAAATTCCTAGTCAAAACAGAGGCTTATCAATATTTTAACTTCAGATCAATATGCAGACATTTGCTAAGGCCTAGGTGCATGTATAGCAGTTCTGTTGTGCCCTTTCTGACAAAACAAGAACTATGGAGTTGTTCCTTACACTACTACCTGGTAAGTTTTTCATACCCAGGCATCAGATGATGGATAGCTTTATTAAATTATGCCACACTGTGCAGTTGCTGCCTCTGGGAAGAAGTATAGAATAATACAGTTAATGCCTCACATTTTAATATAGCTACTAAAATATGATCTTTGTTCTCACTGTCAAGACTAGTGGCAGAAGTCTCAGACAGATGACCAACCCATTGAAGCAGTAGTGAGAGGTCCTCCCACTGCCAGGCAAGCTGCAGCCTTGAGCTCATCATGAACACCCATGGACTTTATCATGTGCCAGATGATGTTTAAGGGTATATTAAATGATTATCCTCATACACAAACCTTTGTATTTTAAAGCACTATAACCCCCGATTTATAAATCATATCTCAGACAAGAAACTAATTTTATAAATGTGCAAACGTACCTGATTAAACTCGTTCAATAAAGCTGCTAAATAGGAGTAAAAATTGTGCATAAGGAATTGTGTTGTCTGGAACTAAGTCAAGAACCCCTGGAAATGAACATAAAATTATCACATTCCAGACTGATTTCTTCTTTGTGCTTTCCAAATAAAAGATTATTAAAAAAATGCATTAATCATCTCAGTCCATTAAAATACTTTACAACTTTCAAAAAGTTTTGAGATAAAAAAATTAAAACCCCACCTATTAATCATAACTCTCTTCCTAAACCCATATTCTTATAAGACCAAGAATAAAGCATTTGTTGCTCTGATCGATAGGTTTATTCAGAAACAGCTGACACCACTTAAAATCGTGTTAAGTAAGGCAGGTTCTCAAAGTCCAGTTCTAATGCAGACAAGCTGTGTCCACCTTAAACAGAGCCTCCCTATTGTTCATGCTACTTGAATCTGCCATTAATAGTAAGTCTCCACCTCACAGCTGCTGCTAAACCTAAGGCCTGCTTGCATTCAAAGAGGATTTCAGTTCTAGTTTGGCACAGTATATGCTATTCACAAAGTCACCTGTAACAGTAAGAATTTTCCACTTGTTAGCTCTAAAACCCCTGCTGTGGAAAGTTTGGGGTTTTGATATGTCTTCCTTGTGTAGACTTATGTGTAATGCTCAAATACATAAAAAAATCAGACTGCTGCCTGAATCACTGCAGCACTCAGCCACAGCAACTCAAGTACTGAGTGGTGCAGCCTTCCTAGCTGCCCCTACCCCTGTAAAGGTGTATAATATTTATCCTTGTAAATATTCTCTTTGGTCTACTGACCAGTAGGTGTGAGCTGGGGTCAGCCACAAGCTCAGCTGACCAAGCTGTAACCTGCAGCAGCTACTCCCTCACCCCCTCACCAAGTATTTTAGTGAGCACTGGTTAAATCCATTAGTGAGGCATGCGCACAATCTCTGATGGTCAACCTGGTCTGCCTGCTCACACTATCCAGCTGTCACCTCAGCTGTGCCTGCTGGGGTGGGAGTGAAATGCCCAGATAAAACACCACTTTAGCCATCACAGCTGGATCAGCCCATGTCTGCACATTCCTGAGTTGCATGTACACATTCAACAAAGCTCAGTGAGCAATATTTCGCAAAAACATGGCTGGGTTCTCTAGTCCTGTATTTGCTCTGGATAGTATTATATAAGTTTTGGGGATTTTTACTTTGATCATAAGCTTTGTAAGAAAACATGTGAGCTGCATGTTACTCAGGCTATAAATGGTGCAGGTATTTAGGAGTGCTGGGAAAAGTGTTTTCTCAGTATTGTTTGAAGCAGGGGGCTGATGACAAAGGAGAGGTGTTAGTCATGCTGACCCATTCTTCTGGTGCTCAGTAAGAGGGAGAAACAAGACAGAAACGTCCTCCTCAGCTTCTTAAAAGTCTCAGCACTAGTTGGAATCATATAATGATTTATGTTGGAAGAGACCCTTAAGGTCATCCAGTTCCAGCCCCACTGCCATAAGGAGGGACCCCACCTTCCAGTAGACAAGGTTGCTCAGAGCCCAGTCCAACCTGGCCTTGAAAATTTTCAGGGATAGAAACCTGTTCCAGTGTTTCACCACCCTCATAGTGAAGAATTTCTTCCTTATCTAATCTAAACCTACCCTCTTTCAGTTCAAAGCCATTACCCTTGTCCTATCTTTAGGACTGTTTATTTTCTAGTTTTGGAAGGTGTGTGGAGGTAACGCCAGCCAAAATGAAAGAACTGAAAAATGTGAGGCCATCTTCCTTGATGTCTGTCACTTGACATCCTGCCTCAACCCATGCAAGCAGAGAAATAAAGACACGTCTGCTCCTGTTTCCTACATACACCTACTTAGAGAACACAGACCCATTAAAGCTGAGCCAGACAGATATCTTTTCTTTAATTAGCTTGTCCTTTTAAGAGTCTCAGGGAAATTGTTATAAGAAATACCATATGATTGCCCAAGAACAAACGAGATATGCTTTTAAACACCCTTTATTACTAACCTTGAATAAGCATTCCAACAATCAAATCTAACAGTTTGTTATCATAGTTGCAATCCCTTTGGCTTATAAGCAGCAAGATGAATAGCATGTCATATCTCTTATCAGCAAATAGCTGCCTGCCTTCGTAAACAAAACTGTCAAGACTGATTCTCCATACACATTTGCAAATTATACTCATTGGTTATGTGTCTTGTGGCATATTTAGTGTGCTGCCAAGGGAATGCTACCCTCACACCAGTTTTATATGTTACCAAAATCATAATATTGTCAAGGAACTGGTAGGTACCTTGCCAACTGTGGCTTGAATTCACCAATGTCTCCTACAGATCCCTGATGAAAAACCTACTTATTATCTAGTTTAGAAACCTTTAAATCTATGTAAATGAGAAATAAATGTGATATCCTGATATTCAGCCTGCTCCAAAGAGCCCTGTGTCCTCATCCCAGCACCAACATTTTACTTACTGTCTGGCCAGAAAGAATTCAATTCCTTATCTCATTTTAACTGTATGAAATATGATAATAATATCACTTATTCAGTGATGGAAGAGAGTAAATTAGTTGTAATGTGTACCCTGTGCTCTAAGCATATAGAGAAAAATATTAACTTATAGTATAAATTCAACCCCCCCACCCTTTGACATTTAATGTTTTTGAATTTTATTTAATCTGCATAATAAATGCAGAGGACAAAATTGAAAGTCACTGACATTTTTTAAAGTGAGTATTCCCTTTTTGTGATTTTTATATGGAAAAACCTCTGACCATACCACATAAACTATAATATCTAATACATTAAAATACTGATACTAAAATTGCTGTAATTTTGTTGCTTTCACTTACAGAAGTAGGCTCATTTTTTGTATGAAAGCAACTATCATGCTAGTTTTGACATTTTATGTTAATGATATGTAATAAAGTAATGTCATTTCAACAGAGAGTTCTAATTAGTTGCCAGTAACACGATATAGTCTTGTATAATTACAAATTTTGTGTGTGAGGAGAACTGCCTTGTTCTCATTACAGGAACTAAAACCGCAGAGCATCACATTTCTCAGTATTGTACCAGAGGAGTGTAGGAGCACATTCATGACCACATTAAGGAATGGCACTAACAAGAGAATCAGTAACAGATAGAAAATGTGATGACACTAAACTGCAGATCATAATTCACCCATGGAAAAAGCCCCCACCCTGCTCCTGTGCTCACATCAGCCTGCAGCACTCTGGCTGTTGCACAGCTCTCAAACACTGGGGCAGGCGTTTCTTCAGCTCACCAAGCCAGCATGGGAAGTGATGCTATCAGGGAAGTCTGGATCAGAAGGGGAGATGAGACAGATCTAGCATATCTTATAGCACACAGCAAACGCTAGCCGAGAGTGACTCCAGGAGTTATTGCTTGTTGCATGGCTTTCTCCCTTAAATCCCAGGAGCTAGAAAGTTTGAGAGGGGTCAAAATTACTGAGTGTGACTGAGTATCATCCAAGCCAGAAGAGTTGCAGTGTGGATGTTTGAGTGTGAATAAATCCAAAATGAGTGAGGTCTGATTTTCAGGTCTCTCCATTATTTAAGTGCTGTGTGAGGTACAGAACTAGCTCAGAATAGCAGGCGGAAAATGGCAAAACAACACACCAAGTTCTCAAGAACTCAACATGGTTTGGATTGGTAAATCATTAATCCAGAAAGTGGTGTTTGAAAGAAAGCTCGATTTAGCCTTTTTTAAAGATGCAGTTACTTGTTGCTTTCCTCAGAAAAGAGGGTTAACTTTACAAGGATCTTGAGAACAGTTCAGGAAAAAAAGAAGGAATATTAAAAGATGAGCATGAACTGAGTTATATGTAGAAACTAATAACTTGTTCTTTAAACAACTATGATATATCAAAATAAAGATAAATTAATCGTAATGTTTATTTAATGGTATCTATTGTATCTGTACAATTTTCTAGGTATGGGGGCAGTCTGCTTGTACTGAAGGACTTTGCAATTACAGTAACACATTAATGTGACAAGCAAAAATCTTAAACAAAGTCTGAAATATAAGGCCAGCACATGAAACCTTGTATGCCTTTACAGTTATGTGCATGTTTTTTCTCCTCTTCCATAAAGCTCTCTGCTCGAAGGAACAGATGCCTTTTTCCCAAGAACTTCAGCTGCAAGAATTGCCTCCCTGAACCAGCTCTTTCCCATTTTTTTTTTCCCAGTCTTCATCAAGAGGGGTCCAGAAGACTGATGGTTTTAAGTTGCACAAGAGGTTTCACTTCTCTTTTGGCTTAAAGCTGGCAGCAACTCTCTCTCCCTACCAATGCTCCCTCCCTACCTCTGCACCCCAGCTGGTGTGGGATCCTACCAGGGCACAGGTTGAGTTGCATCAATGTCCCTCTGTGGTGTGGTGTCAGAGAGGGTTATTTAAGCATTTCTGCAGAACATGAAACTACCCCACTTTCCAAGCCTTTCTTGTTCTTTCTCACTTGGCTTCAGCCAGCAGCACAACAGGCAGCTCAGCATGGCCTTGTACATTGTCTAACCCCAAATGTGGAATGCCACCCTGGCACTCACCCGCAGCGTTCCTCCAACGGAGCTGCAGCTGCATCCCAGGCACTGCTACTCCCAGACCCTGCTTTGAAGGATGCATCAAATACCCTGGCAAGGAGAGACTGGGAAAAAAAAGGTGAAAAAAATCAATCCATGTTGCTGCATTGGAACTGCTCAGAAAGGGCTTGCCACCCCCCAGACTTGTCAGCTCTTTCTGCTAGTAGGTATTTGATTATACTTATATTGTGTGTGTGGGTAGTGACTGTGTCTATGCTGGCTATTCCAAGAGCTTCTTTTGACAGCTCAGACATGAAAAGATTTGTTATTTTTTGAAATGTAATGGTAGAGGTTTTGTACTTTGGGCCAGAGTGTCAGTGGAAGCTCTTTGGTGATGTGTGCATTGGAAGTGACAAGCAGTGAATAACTGACATCAGGCATAAGTAATATTTGTAGCCTGACTTTGATATGTTATTCTTTAAAAAATCCAGTCTGTAAATACAGTCTACATTTGTTAGCTTGAAAGGAAGGAAAGGGGATGAGTGCAAATACAGAGGAGAAACATGACATGGAGAAAAAGCAAGCAGAAATAAGCTGATAAAGATAAAAAGGAGTGGGATTATTAGAAGAGAGAATATAGACATGCAAATGGATAAAAACTAATATAAAATTTCTAAAAAGGAGGATAAAAATTGAAGATGAAAGGAATCACAGTGTAACAGGTCAGAAAAAAGAGGACAGTGTTTATAAACTCTAGCCTGAATTCCTATACACAGCCAATAATGGCTTCAGCACCCTATTAAATAAACGTGGTTTTTGTAAAAGAGATATATGATGAAGTCCCATTGATTGTGACACACCGGTTTGCAAATAAAGATTATTCTGTAAAGGTATTTAAAATATACAGCAGGATCAGGCGGGATGATGGGTATGTGTAGTGTAGAAGCAATTTGGATGGTGATGAACTCACACCGTAAAACAAATATTATGATTAACCCCTGTAAGAACAATGCAGTATTTCAGCAAGAAATTACTTATTCCAGTGAAGACATTTGAATGAACCTGTGGGCCTCTTTCAAAGACTCCAGTGAAGCCCATGACTATATTTTCATTGAGGCTTTTTGTTTTTCTTTGATAATTATCTGTAGACTGGAAATGGCAATGAGACCAATAAGCTATAAGATGGTATGCACTTTTCCTGAGTTCTTTATTCAACACTGCCAAGTATTTTCTTCAAAAGCAGGAGCAGGTATAATCTAGCAGTGGACAAGTCTTTGAAATCATTGAAATGTCTTCCAAAAGGAGATATTTTACATCAGAAAAACAGAAGAGAGAGATATGCAGGGCTTCCAGAATGGGTCAATGGCTGAAGCAGAATATCAGCTCCCATGTGGTGGTGGTCTTGTTATCACTCCCAAACAGCATTTCTACATAGAAGAGTTGTCAGATAACACTTCACATCAGTCAGCACACTTTTTCAATTTACTGAACACAATAACAGGAAAAGTATGCAAATCAGCATGTCTAAATAGCATAAATCATGGAAGAGACACATTGTATATCCACATTAAAAAAAAAACAACAACGGGATTTTAATATTTTATTAAGGGGGTAGAGCATCTACTGCCTCTTTCCTGTACTTGTCTGTTTATAAGACTTAGTTGCAGCAGAAAAGCCATACATTAAGCTTTTAAAAAGGGATGGAGCCAAGACTGGGTATGGCAGGGTAGGGACTGCACTCAGCTCCACTTCCAGAGCAGCCACGGGTGCTAAACAGCCTCCAAATGTTTGCCTTTCCACAGCTGGGAACAGAGATGCCACTTTTGAAAACGTCCTTTCTATGCTTCTGTTCCAGGGACTGAATAAATATTTGTTATTTCCTCATTTCACAGGCCCTCTGCAAAATGATATTAGAAAGTGTGTAAATTGAGAGGAAATCTTGGCTGGAAGGCACTACACAAAACTAGGCACGTAGTACCTTATTATTTAATAGATTAACTAAAGGAGTTATATATTGCTTACTTGATTGCCGACTGCAGCAATGCAGGTATTTATTCCACACCAAACAGATCTGTTGTAGATGTTTGTAAAAATGGCAATGTCTTCTAAATTTATTTTTAAAAGGGTGTGCAAAATAAATATAAAAGATTGGGGGTTTTTGTGAGGAAAAGAGCACTCTGAGAACATATGATATAGCGTTACAGTTATGTTACAGAATCTGAAAATGTAATCTGCAACAAAAGCTTGTCCATAAAATTTTTATTTATTCTTTAAATAAATTTATTTAATTTTTAAAATTTTTACTTATTCTTTCATTTACAGAATTTCAGAAATTACTCCTGAAGTCATTCCCAGTTGTTCAAATGGCAGATGTTTTATTAAAAGTACCATATACTGGGATATATCCTACTTTACTCATCAGCCATTTTTCACTAGCAACAAGGAGATTTTATGTGAGTGAAATGATGGGAACTATTGGTGCATGTGAAGAAAGATTGGATTCTTGTGTTTTATACCCCATTAAAAGAGGCCTAATACAGTTCACAGCTGCAGGAAAACTACTGTGCAATATTTAATGGTATATTGTCACAAACTATATGTGGAATTTTACTTGAAATCATAATTCCTAATTTTACAATGTTTAATAAAGACAGAAAGCACAACCTGAGTTCAGAAACATAAAACATCCTTTTTCAGGCATGCCTCCAACTTAATTTGTGTTTAGTTCACATTTTCAGTAATAGACTTCAACTTCCACTCCAGCATTTTCCTGATTTTTGAACAGGTGTATGTAATACTCATAATCTATTAAAAAAACATGGAGAGAACACTATTACCCTTTAGGGAAATACTTGTTGTTAATGCTGCAGATTTAAATTTAAGCATATATTCAAGGTGTACATTCAGCTTCAAATAGATTCAGTTCTACATTAAATGAAGTCTCTTCAGAGATATGTAAAATAGTTTAAAAGGCTGCATACAGCTGATTTCAAGGAGAAACATAAATGAATATTCTTGTCTACTAAAGTTTCCAACTTTTATTTATTGTCTGCCTCAGTATATTATGCTTTACCTTACTTGGTTTTGCAAAGCTGTTATTAATGTGTTTTATTCATAAAAGAAAGTGACAAAGCCATGTTGCAAATCCTCTTGACTCCATAATAAATCGTTGCTTGTTTGCTGTACTCTAATATGTATTTTCAATAATGCAGAAGCAAGCTTAGGTCCTTAGGTAATAAAAATCTCCATATAAAGCAACTGCTCTTTTGCAAAAAAAAAAAAAAAAAAGGATCTCATCTCTCTAAAATCCCTTGCACTTTGAAATCTTTTGGGGCTTTCACGTGAGGTTTGCAGGTGTCAAGCTGTTTCCCTTCATACTCTGTGCACTGCTGTGCAGGGTCATTAAACCAGCCAGGGACAACTTGGTTTTGTACCTACAGAGTGAAGGATGGAAGGAGCAATACATGTTGTCCATTGCCTTTTGTTAAATTTGAGGTTGATTTGTAGTGGCATCTACTTCCTTTTGCTGAAAGTAATTTAAATATACTAGGCAGGAAAGATTGTAGAACTGTTGAGTATATTGTGCTTAGTCCCCTTCATAAGGAGCATGAAACACATTTTAATAGATAGATAATAAGCTAAGACTTCCTATTTTTTAATTTTTTTTTTGTTATTGTATTGTACATATAGAGTTAAACTCAATGTGTACCCTTGCTAAAAATACCAAATGTTCAAAATACAGTCTGAAGTTAGAACTGCTCATGTCTGAATCACTGTCCTACATTATGCTACAAAGTGCCACTGTTCATAAGAAATTTTGTATTATAAACAACTATCTTCCTATGCCTCAGATAACTTTTAATGAAAGCATGTATTCCTCTTGTGTATTCCCTCTAATTTCTTGACAGGTGTTCATCTTGACATTTTGAAAGATTTCATTTTTTAAAACTTAAAATTATTTTACAACATTGGCTGTATAAGAATGCTTGCTAACTTTAAATATTCCATATTTCTAATATTAAGTCTTTGTCATTACATGTGCCAATAGTAGATGGATTAACAGAAACTCTCTCCACCTGAATTAAGTTCAATCATAAGAAGGTGCTAAATCTCACTTGACCAAAATGGGCTACAGAGTACATTTTCCTGCACAAGTCCAGGTCTGCCTTGGCATATCATCTGAATTTTTCTTGAAGGAAGGAATAGAGCAAACATCTCTAGGAATACAGTGAATCAGATATAAACTGACTCTGCCCTCAAGGGAGTCACATTCTGTAATTACCAGCAAGATTTCTAATGCTAAAAAGACTTTTATAGTTGAAACTATTGTCATTTTGCATTTTACCCAGGAAGCACGTGGTGTTGCAATATGGACGTAGCAGTTTCTACTTCTTTAATCAAGTCCACTAGAAACACTGTAGATACTTTGATTTCCTCTTCTTTGTTTCCTCTCTCTTAAGAGTGTCCCCCTTAAGAAAACCCACAAGGAGCTTCCCACGTTCCCCCAGCAGCAGAGCACATCTGCTCTGGCTAAACCTGTGTCCTCAAGAATCTGCTTGCTCCAGTCCTTTGCAATTCATGGTGTGATTGAACAAAGTGACACTTCACAGCCAGCTGCTGGCCCCACCAGAGACCTCATTGCTGTCACACCCCACAACAAGGAAAAATAATGAAAGGGGAAAAGAGTTTTCAGACACCATTCCTCCACAGAGATATTGGGAAGGTGACACCTGTGGTTAAGACAAGAGAAACCACCAAAGTAATACACTTTTCCTTCTGAAAAATCACAATTGTACCATGGAAGAAAAATCAGAGAATGGGAGAAGTGCTCCATTGCGTATCTTTTCTCCATATAGAATTTATTATCCTTCAAAGAAGGATAGTAAAGAAGAATTTGTTTTGTTTTGTTTTTCAGAAACTGCCATGCAAACCCAAGTCTCACCAACTTCTTGGTGCTTAAGCTACTTTTGAAAAGTAAATAAATGTTTTACTTGGGGATTAAAAAAATGGTTATTAGGAGATACGCATTTGAGTAATATAATAAGTTCTGAAACATTTACCATGAAATTTACTTCTGAAACAAAGAATACATATTTATGAGATTAGTTCAGTTCTCTTAACATACCATAGTCGTCCTGGAATATCGTAAGAAATATGAATGCCATAAGGTTGTAAACAACAGAAACTGCAATTACTGTAGAACTTAATAAATTCTTCATATATGTGTTTACTTCCAACATAATATGCAGTATAGCTGGTTTGTAAGTAAACAAAAGTGATGCATGTGCGTGTGATGATTCATATCTACAGCTAGATTAAAAGAAATGTGAAATATGCTAATACTGCAGGAAAATATTTGCTAACAGGAATTATTTTTTTCTCGTCTATGGAATAAATGTATTGTATATTGGTCATCATTAACCATTCACTGTTAAATAATGTAAAAAAACCAAAACTAAAACCAAAAACAAAACCAACCCAAAACAAGCAAACAAAAAAAAAAAACAAACCAAAAAACAAGAAAAAGTCAACATATCATAATGAAACCATACTTGCATGTTTCATTTGAGGCTTTTATTTCAATAGACAAGCCCTGGGAGTTAATGAATATACTTCCTTCTTATCTGAAACATTAATCTGATACTTGTTTTAGAAGTATTTGGGGGGAAATTACTCTATAATAATAAAGCTGTTGCTAGGAGGCCTGGAGAAACCCAAACCAATTTGGCTTGGAGAAACAGATAATCAGTGTCTTAGTGCTTTCTTTCTAACATGCCCCTCGTGCTTTTAACCGAGAGCAGGAAATCAGTGAGTGGAGAATAAATCTCCATTCTGATTGTTTACAGAGCATAATGAGGGCCTCGAGCAAAGAACTGCATCATTTGCTTTGTACCTGCAGCTGAACTGCAACACATCCAATTTAATACCCGCCGAATGCCATGCCGGACGTGGAACAAAAAGCCGTCATTTTAGATGAACGCATCATGACTCTGCCAGGGTGTAATTATTTGGAGGAAAGTTTAAATAGCCCATCCCAGAAAGTGTTTCTGGTCCTTTCAGATTTTATAGCAGTGGCCTCAAATTTCAGTTCTCTCATTTTCATTTCTCTCATTTTCTTCCTCGTTAACATCTGACCCTGACATAATTTGCTGTCTTTATTTCTCTTGTCTCCCCCTTTTCCCAAATCCTGCTTCTTTTACTTTTTCTTCAACGCATGTCCATTCTGGAGAGGAAGACTTATATTTTGCCAGCATTCCCCTCCCTCCTCACTCCATAAAAAATATACTTCCTATGCTTTCAGCTGTAATCACTCAATGGCTGCATTCTACAGGATGAAGCCTCTGTAGGGGCTTCAGTGGCTCCCTGGCATCTCCAGATTCCCATCCTGTATTGCTCCCCATGCCTTGCCTGTAGCATGGCTTATTCTCTTTCTCTTTCTTGCTTCTGTGCCTCTGACCCTCAAATCCAAACCTTCTTTTTTCTCTCCGAGCATGGTGTGTCTCTATCCATTTTTCTAGTACTCTCTCTCAGATCTCCCGTTGTTTCTCAAGGTCAAGCAGCTCTAAAATGGAACTTCTCTTACTTCTTCCTAAAATACCTTCCCTCCTCCATTGCTCTATCACCAGTATTAGGTTCAATCTTTCTCACTTCATTCTCTTCACATTAAGATTTTCACTGTTTCCTTTTGCTTAATCTGGAATATTCAAAACAACAGCCCTTTTTTAGTGGGTATGTGATAAAAAATATCTAACACTGATCCTCTCGTAATTAGCATTAACCACTTCCTATTACCCTTCTTTTTTAACCATTACAATGGATGCCATTTCAAATAAACTTAACCCATCCTAAGGCTCATTCACCACGGCCCCCATAGATCTTGCTCACAGAGCTCAGACTTCCTCACTCTCATTTTTAAGATTCTTTGCAGATTCTATCTGACAATGTGTCATCTGACAATACCTCATTCCCTCTATTGTCCTCATCTCTGTCTAGATAATATTCAAGATTTCTCTTCATCCCTCTTTTTCATGGTAGTCTTCCCTCTCCAAGCAAGTTTTCTTTTCCTTCCTTTCTTGTTGTATTCCTTTTTTCACCTCAGTCCTCTAAATACATAAAAATTACTTTATATTAGAATCAACTATTATGAACAAAAAACCCCAAAATAACACCACAACTGGTCAGAGCTTGCTTTTGACTTCTAATATTTACAAATCAAAAGGAGGGCAAGAAAGACATTTGTTGCCTTTCAAAGCTAGAAGAAAATACATTGCTGTTTGTCTGTCATTGTATGAGGTACCACAAAGGGTTTCTGTAAGTGGTATTACCTATGCTAAATTTCCTGCAGTCAAACCCCAACAGTGAGACTTTAATTTTTCTGTTGCAACAGTAATTTTCTTAAAGACTTGATCCAACAAAGTACTTAAACACTTGTTTGTGTTCAGACTTGTGAGTGACCTCACTGTAGATACCGGAATTGCACACCTCATATACTTGCAATTAAGCACACAAACAATTGTTCTACTCAAATTGTGCTTTAAGATAGCTTAGTGGTTTATTACACTCATTTTGCTTTCAGGACACAAAAGAAATAATTTAAAGAAACATATTTTGCAAGATGCTGTATTTAAGCAGATTTTTCAGGTTTTAAAATATTTTTAGATGAGGCATTAACTTTATTCTACAGACTGAGACATTAGTCTTCTGACTTTTATGGAAGTTCACAGATAAAATAAGGAATATGTCAAAAAAAATGAAATCTCCTTATACTAACACCTGGGAATGAAAATTCTTGCAATTTCTTCTCTACCTCACATGAAAAATGCCTTACCATAATGATACATTTTAACAGTGTGTTCCTTTTAAGGAACACTGATTTTCTCAGAAATAAAGATATGGATAAATGGATTTTGAAATGTAGAAACATATGCCATAGAGCATTTATTGATAAAAAGAGGCTTGGTGTTCTTTCACAGAATCTATTGCAAGCTATTGTAATATTAACAGTGGTTCAAGCCCTTCAAAGTCTAATTGCATTGTGTCTGGTGCCAAACCAAAAGGTCCAACTGCATACAGAAGAGAAAATAAGGCATAATATATGTTTGGTACTAAAAAATGGATATATCCTTAAAATACCAGGCAGCATAGGAGGAGTACTTGGAATACTGAGTAGCATTTATATAACACCTAATACATTTTAAGCTTACAAAGGAAAGAAACTTTTCTTTATAGTTAAAAGCAACTTTTTTACTCTTTTAAACATTTGCAATAGTGAATAAACTCTAATAGTGAATAAACCTTCAAAATTTTGCTGTGATGATAAATACTTATCCCTTCCTCAGGGAAAGGAAGTTTCATGAGTTGATCATAAAATGAGTGTTCAACAAATTCACAGAGAAGCTGTGAATGCAGCTGAAACAGCTTGGCTCAGTCTTTTGGATTTTAGCCATTTTTTTCCTCCCAGAAGTTACCCCTTTTTGGATATTTTCGTCCAACAAATGCCACCCTTTCAGATCTTCACTACCCTTCCACATATCCTTTTCCAAAAATTACTGCATTAAGCATCAGAAACACCCACTGCTTCAAAATATATATCACACTGAGACAATAGCTCTCAAGGTCACTTCCCAGAACCTTTTCTATTGATTAACATTACGAGCTATTAGATGTCTGGCTGGGTGAGTGCCTGTTAGGCTACTGCTAGCAGCTTCTGAGGTTTTAGTCTGTTTTATGGAAGAGCACATATACATTTGGATCTTTTTCTTCCAGGTATCCTATTGCTACATTTAAATATTACATAAGGTATGGGCTGGGAGCAAACCAGGGGATTTTCTCTTGTGGTGCACTGTTGATGAAGAGCACAAAAAGCTGAGCTCTGCATACCCTGGGTGTGCTGGATGGGAGTCAGCACAGCTCTGTGCAGCAGAGATAGTCCCTTTCATCTGTGAGATCAGAGGTTCAGCCTCTGCGCCGCTCAGGCCACTGCGGCTTTTAGTAGGGAACTTTGGATTTATGTTCCCGCTTTTAAATATCTTCCTCTGTGCTTGCTGCCAGCTCAGGAGCATCTTTGGGCATTGGGAGGATGAGTGTTAAGGAGATGTGTTGACTTCTCACATGTGTGGGGAGAGTTGCTGGTGTGTGTCTTCTGCCCGGTGCAGGGGAAAGCACTGAGGAAGGTGCTGTGAGATCAGCCTCCTGGGAGCAGGCTCCCTGGCCAAATGCCATCTTCCTAGAGATCTTCTCCCAAAACAGATAGGAAACCATTTTCCCTCTTGCTGTGGTGTTGGACAATGTGCTGCTTGGAATTTCTCAGTTTTTGTCAGAGCAGACATCTCTGCGGTGTTGCTCTATTCAGGCTTTGGGTAGTTCATTTTTCTGGAGAAGAACTGCATATGATTCCAAAGTTCTTCTCTGTTCCTATCACATAGCGGGGAAAATGCCATGCAGTTAGTTTTTCAATGTAAGGGTTAAAAGCTGCTGACTCTGTTTTCTGAGCTGGGGCCCCTGTTCCATCTATACACGTGCAAGTGACACTCATACCCACGAAACTCACTTAATTGAGGACTGAGTCATTCCCTCCTACATTCAAACCCAGGCTCCCAACAGCTGGTACACAGAGTTTTTTGCAGCTTTTAGAGTTTTGAGAGGGTTTTAGTGGAATTTTCTTGTGTATATACTGTATATTTCTTGTTAAATCATGGTCACAGTCTTCCCTAACCCTGACATTCCCAGTTTCTACTGGCAGGGCATCAATAGCTTTTCTTCCTGTTGTCAGTTCTGCTACTGTTGCTCTTATAAAGATGCTTCTGGGAGTTTTGAGAGCTTTGATTCCTTTAGACAAAGACACCAGCATCAGCCTGGTTCCCATGGCTACAGCTCCTCAATCTCTACTCAATACAGACTTTTCAGCCACTCTCATTCAAAAAAAAAAAGTAAAATAAAAATCCTTCCCTTATCTCTGGACATTGCAAGTTGAATTGCAGCTTCCTCCTGTTATTCACTGGCAGCAAGAAACCCTAAAGAGAAAACTTAAAGAAACACGTGAGTGTAAAGACTCACTGTGGCTGTTCCATTGAAGGCTATTGCTGTCACAAATACCTCATAAAATCCTGTACACAAATCAGGATCCATCATGAAATAACTCCTAGGTTTTTTTTTTTCTCACATCTCTTTCAACTAGAGGATAGTGTGGATAACTCATTTTTCTGGTTTCCTTGAATAAATTGGGTTAAATTTTTGGTATTCTCAAATCAAATGAGTAAAATGAACTGTTTTAACCAAAATGAGAGCACTTTGTTCCCTGTTTTCACACTGAAGAACAAGGCAAGCCAAAATAAAAACATTTCCTTTTCAATTAGGGTAATTTTAACAAATGTGAGTAATAGAAAACACAGATATAGCTCTGAAAACCATATACAGAATAAATTGAGAAATTTAATTTCTGTTCTCTCTTTTTCAAGCAAGCCAAGGTCCACTTCCCTAACTGAACAAGAGTTTTTTGCCTTATTTCAGTAAGTCTTTAAGGACGTTGCACAAAACCTAACTTAGCTTTAACAGTTTTCTTCCTGCATCATATCATAATCTCTACTAGAGTAGTTAAAATAGTCCCCTGAAGTGCCCTTATACTGGAAGAAAATATCAGATTCAGGCTTTTCTGGTCCAGAAAGTGTCCCAACCCATTAGCTGGTCAGTGAGGATTTCTTTACTTCTCATTTCTAAGTCTAGTCATACACATGGGCAAAATTCACTGAAGTGTACAACTGTCTTTAGGATGAAGAAGCTTGCACTGCTATAATTTAATAAACTGCTTTTAAAACTCTCTAGTCGTCTAGAGTTTTGCCAAAACAGCAAGTAGAATTTCAGAGAACCAATTAATACCTTACAGTCATGCCTTACAGTAACATGCCACACAACATCTGATGGCTCAAAATAATTGATTTGGGTATAATTTAAACAAGAACAAGTTTAGAATGTCTGCAGGTTTCACACTGATTTACCACTGTATGCATTGCCCAAACTGCACAAAACTGTAGAAAACAGAAAATCTTCTGGTAGCACAGTATCAGTGACAGCTGGTTGAAACATTGCTTGAAAGTAACATTTTGCAAAAAAATATAGGCCTTCTTTTGACCTATGAATAAAATAGTAGCACTGTATATGAGATACCGTGCCTTGATTTATTTTTCTCGGAACTGATGAAAATATTAGCTGAACCAAGGAAAAGCAGCCAGATTTAGATACTAAAAATTGATTAGCTAACGGAAAACACATTTAAATTCAATTATACTGGCAAACCTTTCTAAAAATGCGGTTGCTTTTGGGACAAATATGAGATGAAAATTCAGCGTGTAGGATTCCTATACAATTTTCAAATTGTTCTTTGTTGGGAGCCTGGATTAAATTGACCCTCAAAGTATTTCTCCTGCAATGACACAGCTCTGTTCCACCAAGTGTCTGCTGTCATGATGGCTTAGCTCACTGATCCCTCTGAGGGATTGTTCTCCTAGTGACAGGAATGGTAGGGCTGTCTAGTGGCTGGGCTCCCCCACATGCTTCCCCTTGGGTCTCCAAATGGTGGCATGTAAGGAATGTATACATTTGACTGGGATTTATGGATAATAAAGGACCAAGCTGGAATAGTTTCTTCGTCACAGGTTCCTGCTATGTGAGGATCAACTTTTCACCATGTGTGCAACAAGGCTGATGTTTTTCAAATCTCCTGCATATGTGGGGTACAAGTGGTCTCTGTGCACATTAAATACACAATCGGGGTCACTGTGGACCATCTGTGCAGCACACATGGGGAATCTGACACTTTCTATCATCATTAAGCATGATGTTCATGCAATACACAGCACAGGCTTAAATAATGGTCAGAGCAACTAAAATGAAACCAACCCACAGCCATCCACACTCCTTCATGCTGGGATCTACCTCAGAAAATTCTCCTTCCCAAAGCTGTGAAAAAAAAGCAGGTTTCATTTGACCATTTGACAAATTTATCTGACCAGAAATATGCACTTCTGGGCAATTCAGCCCCTCCTCAGCAGCACATTAAAATAGGTCAGAAGAACTGCTGCTTAAGACTGCCTATTTCTCTCTCTTTTTTGACAGAGAGCCTAAAATGAAAACCTAAGCAGTGAACACCCACCTGCCAAGGGCCATTACAGCTGGATGAGAAGCATCACACTAAATGTCTTTCAAAAGGCTTTTAGCTAAATCTAGGTCCTTTTAAAATGCTCTGTGCCTTTCCAGGGCATTCTGCCATTGCATCTGTCCTGCCTTCAATCTGCCTGCCACTTGCAGAGGCACCTTTGGGCAAGCCCGGGGTCAACAGCAGGAGCTAACTCCACTTCCACAGTTTTCCTACACATCCACTGTCTGGCTCATGGACTTCTGTGGATATATACCCAGACCTTGTGTACCTCTGCAAGGTCTCCTCAGCAAGTCTTCCCTCCCCAGATCTAATTGCTGAATTAGCGGTTCCCTTCCAACCCCTCTTACTAGCATCTTGAATTGACTGCTTGGACACTGGCATTCCTGGGCAGAGCTAAAGGAGAGTGAATGCAGTAGGAAGTTAAATGAGATGATGAGACTGGATTTTGCTCTTGAAGCAGGGAAACCAAAGACTGTACCTTCTACTGATGAAATACATCCTACCTTCATTTTAAACTACCACTGGTGATGCTATTATTTTTCCCCAAATTAAAAGGAATTTTTCCTGGGGTAACTATTTTGCCTACTGTCAAACTCATGGATCTGGACCTTAGTTTGAAAGTAAAAATTGTGCCAGGGGCTCCTCCACCAGCTTTTTATCAGGGAGAAGTGGAAATGAAATTTCTCTCAAAAGTCAAGCTTGCATTTATATGCAACTTAGAACTTAACTACTCTTTCAAAATGAGCATTTACACTTTTCAAATCGTTATCATCCCCTTGGATACCAATTGCAGTAAACATTTAAAATGACAGCTTTTCTCAGAATTTTCACATAAGATGTAACTCAAAGTGAAACTGCCTGTAATTTCAGGCAGATCAATGAAATCCACCTTATGCCAATCTATCAACAATGTACTCATTGAGTACAATTTAGGAAAAAAACTGTTAATTCTCCAGAATTAGGCTTCTTAAATACTTCCAGGTACTGCAAGTTAAATTTTGTTTAGCGCTGAAGAACAGACCTGTTTCCTGCTATATTTTTGAAACTCTACAATAGCCTTTCATCTCACAGTGTGTAACTGACGTTTCAGTTAGGACTATTATGTACAGCCTAATCTCTGTACAACACAACAGGAACTTTTCAATGGTCTCCATGGCAAAAGAAACACTAAGAAATCAGCACAAGAACTACTCACTACATTTCTGAAGCATCTTTTGCTATCAAAGGTGTGTTAACAACTTACTTCGCATTTAATTGTTCCCTCAAGAGTCATTGTTCTTTCATATGGTGTCTTTATAAAAATAATATACCAATAAAGTAATTAACATATGTAATATAATGTTTATCCATAAGATGTTCTCTCTGCAGCAAGCCATTCTGATATACTCCCCTCTCTGAAGGTCTCATGAATCAGTAATTAAGGAGGTCTTATTTTTGGAGTTTTTTATTTGAACAACACTTTCAGAATGTAGTGTGATTCTTGGTGTGTCTTACACAGGGCCAGGAGTTGGATTTGATGATTCTGATGGGTCCCTTCCAACTCAGTATATTCTATGATTCTGTACTGATAATTTTCTCTCATCTCACAAGCTTGAGAAACTAAGCCTAAGAAGCTGCCAGCTTCAAGGGGAGAACTCTCTCCTTTCACTGACAAATGGGATGTCAAGGCTGATCATGGCCAGCAAAGCTGAACACACATGCATGAAGAGCAAAGAGAACAATCCAAGGGGGGTGGTAACTCTCCATCCTCTTCAGTTGATCCAGATGCTCTGGGAGACATTTCATTCTGTGTCTTCCAGCTTCCTCTGTCTTTCATGGGGATGAGCAATCCTTGCTTATTCTTGAATCCTGTTCAGCCCCTGAACATCATGTCACTTTGGCTGGAGTGAACACTTTCCTTCTGTGACGGCCTGGGGTGAAAGTGGAAGGGCTCCTAAGAGCTTGGTTGGTACTCTGATATTTTTCTGGTTCCCGATCTATTCCTCTGTGCAACATTGAGGCTACTCATAAATATTCAGAAACCATTTATGCTCTTGAATTTTTAGTCTTCTTCAACAAAGTGAGCTATATCATCTAGTTTAGTATGCTAACTTTGGAGAATCCACTTTTTTCCCAAACCTTTTTCTTTACAAGGCTGGCATATATCACTTATCTATATTACCCTACAGCTCCATGGTGTTTTGTACATTTACTATATCATACATTAATTCAAGATTGACATCCTGTGTAGAAGTTTTGACTTACAAGAGAGCTGACACGAAAGTGTCGAACCTCCCTACTACCTGGTTTGCAAACACCAGAAATTATGGGGTGTCTATGGTATAGAGATTGACTCATTCTCCATTGGATGGTATGTGCCCATTTGTGCTTTGATAGGTTGAAAAAAGTGGGATAGCTCAAGAGATTTGTAAATGACAGGTGACAGCTCCAGAACTGAGTTTATGTTGTTCACCACCACTACCACACAGCCCTAGCGTTGTTCTACAGGCATTCACACATTTTCCTTTCTCTATTCACCATGCTTCCATGCTGGCCTATTGGCTTATTTAGCCAATGAAGAACACATTCAATTCCAAAACTGAAAAAATTCTGTGTGGACAACTCTTGTTTTCATCAAATTTTTCTGCACTCCAAGAATACAAGAGATTGATTTGGTTAAGGTAGTGGTGGGAAAGGATTTTGCACCTCTCTCATTTTGAAGACTTTTGTGATTGTTACTTTTTATTAGGATGCAAGTGTTATAAAAATGTTTGTTGAAAAAGCATTTTGCCTTCTGCCTCATTGCTCTGGTGGTACCTTCCACTGTGTAAAGTTGCATTATATCCATTGAAAGACATAAATGGAGCATAAACTTATATAGCAATGACTAAAGAGCCAGGATGTGGATGTTTGAGAGATCCCATCACATGTGCCCTTCTTGAGTCACTGGCACGGTAACAGTCAGGCGAGGTGCTGATGTTTGACCTCCCTTTCATAGGACAGGATGAACTGCTGACAGATGTTGACCTTTCAGGCTTGCACATCTGCAGTGCTTCCCTGCCATTTGTGCAAAATAGCTTTGATTAGCTCATTTTCAGATTGTGCTTCAGTGCCCATTTGTTTTGCCTGGTTCTTGACAAAACACAGTACAATCAATCTGAGTACAAAAAAATGTGATCAGTTTTCGGTTAGGTAATTAGCAAACGATTGGATTTTACACACTTATTAACATAGTATGTCAGAATAAGAAAAACAAACACATCACAATGTTATTTTGTACATGTTCTACATTTTTAATAATCTTTGAAATTGAAGCTCCCTCTTTTATTCCATGATTGTAATAATCTGGATTTATTTTGTTCCTGGTAATGAAAGGAAATTGTGTGCAAATTCTATTCCCAGACCAGCCAGATTAACAACTGTAAAACCTTTCAACCCTCTAGTTGGCAAATGATTTATTGACATGACATTCAAATGTGTTTTGCTTCAGCATTAATGACAGGAGTTCCAGAACTTGTCACTAAGGTGATAAATGGATCCTTATATGTACAGCCTTGAAAATCTGGGAATAGTGCCATTTTCCCCCTTCAGTTTATTGAAAATCACCTCACTTTACATTTACAGGAAGTAACAACTTTTTTTTTCCATGCTGTAGTTATAATATTTCACAATTTTGTTTATGAACAGTTAATTACTTTATTTGACCTCGTGTTATTGGGAGGGTATGGGTTAGTACATAGGAAAAGCACTCTGAAAACAGCTGTTGCAGGACAGATTTTTTTTGACCTTGAAGAAGATAACTGGCATGAATAAAGCAGCCTAATCAAATATAATAGTAGTAAAACTGCTATGGTCATGAAATGCACTGACGGCACTTTTCCTAATGTGTCTGGTTTAAGCATATCTATACAAGCTTATAAAAATGGGGAAAAGAGGTTCCCAAGGAGAAGTTGTTCCTATACTGAGAAAAAAACATTGACACTGTAGCCTATAGCAGTTGCTGAAATATTTATGCAGATATAAAATAACAGACTTAATCATGTTGTCACAAAAGTTGGAGCTCTCTGATATTTGCAAAAGAAAGATGTGAGAAATGGTAAGCTTCACTCTTACTCAAAGTGCAGAGAGAAATTCCATTTATTTTATTTCAAAAGCTTTTGCTCTGAAGATTCATATGTATTTGTGTAAAAGAACCAATTTTAGTGAATTCCTTATTTGGGATTTGGTTTCACAAAAATATTATGAATCCAACAAAATTAGTTTGATTTCCAAACCAAAGAATTCAGACTGTTCATTCTATGATGGCTGTTATTTCAGCAAACTGATTTAACTTGTAGAAAAAAGAAAAGAGTTCTACAATGTTCAAACAAAAATGAAACACTTCTGTGCTGAAAGATTTCATTAATTTCCATTATTTCTTATTATTAACAGTGACCAAGTTGCGAACATTTTCCTGATTGACTGACCTGGTTTGGGTGAGGAAAATGACTTTTTAAAAAACCTCAGCAATTTCCTGGGACACAAAGACCATTTTCATTCTTTTGTATTAACAAAATTTTGTAATAAACTCAATCTGTTCATATGGGTCATTTGGTATTTTGAAAATACTCTGCATTCAGATGTCCCTGATAGGTTCACACCCTTTTGCTGGCGTGGATAAGCAGTATGACAACGGTTGGGTATTTCACAGCTCAGACACTGCACAGCTATCCAGGCATCCTGGAAGGAGCCAGGTGTCAGACTGCAAGGGAGGGAGAAGGCAGGAGTGAGAATCAGTGTTCAGTGCCCCAAATTCACTTCCTTGCAGCAGGGACCATGCCAGCCTCCTCAACTCGCTGCCTTAAGGTGCCTAAGATGAACTGCTGTTATTCAGATGAAAATTAGGGCTTCTCTGCCAAAGAAAGCAGGAGTAAGCTCAGTGTGAGTGGATCAATTGCTCTGATGTAAAGCTCAGTACAAAATGCCACCCAGACTAGGAACAGCTTCTGCATCTCTAGCACAGACCATCCATTACAAACCCAACAGCCCAGGCACTGTAATTAATACAGTGCCAGTAGTTTTTAAATGGGACTGTACTTTATCACAACTTTAATGTGAAAAATTGGATTGAAACTCCTGGGAGAACAAACTTCCCTTCTCCAGTGAATCTGCAGCTCTTGTGCATAGTAATCCTCCAGAATTCATGCATCTAGAAAAAGGATAAGATAAAAGGAGAAAGTGACCTTGTATGTAAAAAGCTTGAAAGTAACAGGGAATTTACTGAACTTTGATGTACGCTGAAAATGTTTAAATGTCTTAGAACATCTTTTATTAAAGTTTTTTCCCCCATCCTTCATAACAGTAGTAGAGCAATAGCTCTATTATTGACTGTTCTATAAAGATTAGTCTTCATCTTGGACAAACTTAACCCGATTCATAGCTGGTATATTTCTGAATGCTGTTTGTTCTGGAAAATGAGACCTGTTCCTTAGTCAATTAGATTTCCATGTAAAACTATCTGCTATGATTCCCAGGAGCTTTATTCCATGTGAAAGGTTAAAGGTAGGTTTCCCAAGTCTTATAGGAAACACTCCTACTGTTCAGTAGAGCAGGATGCAATTTAAGGTCAGCATTAGTTAAGAGGAAAATATGAGCTGTTTTATACTTGAACAGAAACCACAGGCCTTGCAAAATACCAGTAAAATTTCAGTGCTGTGAGAAAAATAGTGATGCATTTTTTATTGTTATGAAATTCCTGATAAAGGCTGAAATAGCTTTCATAGCAGAGATTTAAATAAAGTTTCTATTACACTACTTCCTGGCATTTTATCAAATCAGATGGATGCAGACAACATATAATATTATCAACATCAATCCCACATTCAGACTCTACAAAGCATCTGAAGACATCTTTAGGAGTGCATGTTTTTTTTTTTTTTGCTTATTTGTCAATACCTATGGTGTAAACTGGAGACATAATGATGCTGTGAAGTAGCTCATTCTGATAACAGGTAACACCTTACATTGCTTTTGGCCTGTATTGCTCATTGTTGGCTCCTTTTGGGCTGACTTGCATTGAGGTGAAGTGCTGGTGACTCGGTGTGGTCCACAGCAAAATTGGCTGTTGTCTTCTGTAGCCTCCTGTGACCTGTTTTCAAAAAGAAGGGCAGATGGAGAAGCTGTGATAAAGAGAATGGTTAAGATTAGGATATGATACATCAGCTTGTTTAGGTGTGTAGTGCTTATTATATGCACTCATATATGACTTGGAAGGAGGGGTGATCACTGTGGAAAAGATGAGTCAAGGTGACTTAGAAGAACCAGAGGGCTGAGGAGGAATTCAGACCTCAGTTACCCAGATGAACGATGGTAAGTGAATTTCATGCCTGTTGATGAGAAAAGTATGAACTACCCAAACATTAGAGAATTCTTAATTAACCTTATCAGGCCAGCAGAGAGCACAGGTTCTCACCACAGCGCCATTAGAGCTCTGCTGAAAGCAGTCAATAAAAGAAAGGATATGCTGCAGAGATAAGAATGGGATGATAAACTCTGCAGAAGGTATAATGCTGTAACCAAGTGTGCCTCCCCATCTAAAATACAAAGAATAGCACCGGAGAGAGGAAAACAACAAGTGGAAAAATCGTCCTGCAAAGCAGATCTCCTTACAATGGAGTCAGGAATTTAAAAATAATTTTAAAGTGATTATAAATAATGACAAGAGTTTTAGGAAATAGCTAGAAAATCTCATGCATAAGCTAATCTTTATTGGATCAGGAGGAGACACAATGATGAGGGACAGCTAACCCACTTGCACTTACTGAGAAGTTCTTAAATCCTACATTGAAACATCTGCTGGGCACAGGTTGAGAGTACTGGACAGCATTTTTAGTGTAACAATTCCTGAACTCATACGTTGCTTGAACATTAAAGAGTAAAGAATGATACAGAGTCACTAATATAGTTGCTCATAACTTTACCCCTAAAACACCTAAAAATTATTTTTCAGAGTTCCCTTGAATTTCTATGAAAAGTTACTCTTAACATGCCTTCTTTGTGCTTGTTCAGATGTAAATCAAAAAAGAATCTTTCCATCAAACGATCAGCATGAGACCAACTTCTGAATGCTGACCTCAGAAAAATAGCCTTGTGCTGCTATAAAATTAGACACTTCTGTGTCTCTGCTCTGAATAAGTTGTTAACCTTCACCCTTTTCCCAGCACTAGCAGAAATAATCATTGCTACTTATCATTGTTACTCATTGTTTTCAAAACACATGTTTTGAAATCTTCGCCTTGAGATGATTTTGCAAAAATTGCCTATGTACAATTAAAACTAATGGGATATGAATAAACTGTAGCTAACAAGCCACAAAGACCCATATGAAACAGGACTTTTAAGATGTGATTTGAACACTATGGTAGAGAGCACCTGATGAGTGAAAATCCTAGACTGAAGAAAAAGCATGAAATGATAGACAATTAGAGAGGAAGGACGGATGCATTTGTTCAATAGATGTACTTTAAAATTTACTTATGTTTTAATTCTACTGCCATTGTAAGCCAAAGCCAAACTTCATATATTTCCAACCTATTCTCCATTATTTTCATGGTCCAGTGGACTCGTCACATCTTGTACTCAGTGCAAGTTTTGGAAAGTGCTCACATTCACAGTGTTACCTATTGTCCAAAGCAGGCTGGGTTTGAACCCATGTTCTAGGCTATGATTTCCTGTTCTTGGCCAAGTGTCCTCTGACAGGGAATTGCTGAAGGTGACTGAGCAGAACTGACAGTTTCTTTGGGTTTAAGGGCCAGGGTGACCCTAGATTTCTAATTTAAGAGGAGTTTTGTTCTGTGAGCCCAGAGGTAGCACTGCTTACTCCCTTGCATCTCAAAACTATACCAAACAGAGGGAAAAATAAACATGTCTTTCACCATTTTCTATAAGCAAGTTTAGCTCTCTGCCCACTTGGTGTGCTGCCAGTTCTGAATCTCAGCTGAGAGAGCTGGCACTTCTTGTGCACTGCAGGGTGAGCTGCAGTGTCCAAACCAGGGCAGCAGATTCCTCCTGAGGAGGAAGGGGACACTGGGCATTGCAACATCCCTGGGAGGCACAGCTGCATTCCACCCTCTAACTCAGCTGTGGAGAGCCTCAGGGCATTCTGGCACTTACTCAGACTTTTGAGAACCCTCTTAATAAATAGCAACAAAAGTAGAACAAAGAGTCAACATAGCATCACTTGCACGGTTTTACCAACTTGGTATACAAAGATCATGTAGTCCATAAACAGTCTGATAGAACAGAAGGAATTATAAAATGTCGTGTGGGCCAATGTTCAGGACAACACATGTCAGAAAAACCTCAGTCATTTCTGCACAGAGATCAAAACTTGTGTTTGGACAGAGGAGACAGATCCGACCTTGCTGTGAAGACTTAACATCTTCACCACATACAGTGGCACACTGTTCCAGTGGCTAATTATTTACCCTTGCTGCTGGGAATGTACTATTTCTGGTTTGATTTTGTTTAGCTTCTGCTCCTGTTTCAACTTTTTTGCTGTTGCTGTTGTTTGTTTTGTCTTTCTTGTCTTATTCTCTCTTTGCAAAATTAAAGAGACAGCCACAACCAGTAATCTTTTTCTTATGTTGGCACTATTAGACAGTAACTGAATCACTGCTTAACCAAATTCAGGCTGAATTAGCCAAATTCAGATTTCAGTATCTGTGTTGGACTTTCCTTAGCACAAATTATTTCTGTTGTTCTTTCTGATTCCCCTTTTGTTTGCCCTTTTCTCTTTGACACCAGGATCAAACTGTTCCTGTGCTGGACTTTATTGTCTTGTACACAGAGGTAATACCTCTCTCTCTGCTCTAGCTGCCTATCAAACCAAAGATACCACTTGGCAGGATTAATATTTTCTCTTTAGCCTAAGCTGAGTTTGTTGGACTGGTGCAACAGTGGAAAGGGAGAGAAAGGATGAAAATTTCTTCAGAGCAGTACAGAAAAATGAGCTGCTGCTCCTTCTGGAATAAGGTTGGGGGTAATCCCCTATATGCATGGGACAAAGTGATTTATTGCCAGTGTGGCTGGACACTTGCTGTTACTGTGCCACTGGAGCTGCTCCCTGTGGAAACTTGGGGCAGGAGATCAAGATGGCACTGATGCTGCAGACAGCCATCTTTCCACCGGACAAATGTCTGTGAACTTTGATAATTCTACCGAACAGTGAATGTCAGGGTTGTAAAATACATACAGTGTTTTATGTGCCTCTGGGTTAATACCTAGAACTGTTTTCCATCAGAATTGAGAGATCCTTTATGATTATAGTCCTTTCAGTTTCTGTGCATTATGCCAGCTATATTTTTAAACAAGTGTATTCAAAATTGTTCAACAGACATTTTCTTCATGTATATTTCAAACTAATGCTTATCTAAAAAAGAATTTTAAAAATGAGATATGTGCTGTCACTTATATGCAGGTTACTTAAGTAACCTGCTATGACTTCTATTCCAGGATTGAATGAATCACATTTTTATAAGCAGAAGGAAACATAACCAAAAGATTTCCAGATAGTCTCTGTGGTCATTAGATCTAAGTACCTGGTAGCATGAGTAATTTCACTGTGTGTTATCTGAATCTTTAGGCTTTGAATCATCTCTCAGTTTGGCTGTATGTTCCTAAGCCAATTTTGAAAAAGGAAATTAGGCTCCTAATTTTGAAAGCTGGATGGCATCAGAGTGAATTAGGCTCTAAAATCTGGCTTGATTCTGTTCACTATCTGTGCCATGCTTGCTAGGCATTATAAGGCAGCCACGCCTTTGCAAGAATTTGCAGTTTCTTATTTTACACTGAAAAAGTTATCCTAAATGCACAATAGATTCAGCCATGACATTTGCTAATGTATTTATATGCTGTTATGACTAACACAGGCACTCTTAATTAATAAGTCACAATTTCTTATTAGATCCCTACTCACTAAGTGGCATGTGACTCAGTTGAAAAGAAATCATCAGGCAAAGCTCTGGTGAGTGCTTTAGAAATACTGTAATGGCTGCACTGCAATTAATGAAGTGTTAGAGATAATCCATTGCCATCTGTCTTTATTTTGCTAAGCCACTCAAGCAGAGACCATATTTGAAGGGAGAAAAGAAAATCCAGATCTAGAAGAATACTGCAAATGAGTATTCACCAACATTTGTTCCAGCTCTGAGCAGCTGTTCAGTGTGATCGTGTTCATACCTCCTTTTATTCTCTATTCATGATCATTCTCACAAATTAGGTTTTTCTTCACACAAATACCTAATTGCAAAGGAGCACGTTGCTATTCTTCTATTCACAGTGCTTTTGCCTCTCAGCCAGGGACCCAAATCAAACTGTCTGACTCCACTGGTCGACAGCCGGCCGCTCACAACAACCTGGGAGCAGTTCTGAGGTGAACTTGCATAAAGGGCTTTGGTACAAAAGTCCCCAGGACTCCCCATTTCTGAACCTCGAGTGAAAGAGAGAACAAATGCAGAAATGACTGAGACTGTCAGGAATATGGCTCACTAAACCTTATGGCCAGCTGCAGAGTTTCCTAAGCTCTAAGCTGGGCTGCGGCCCCAGGGGCTTGGAAAGGCTGGTCTGAAGGTAGGAAGGTCTTTTTCTTCCTTTTAACAGTGAGATACAATGAGGCCAACAATCTTTTCAAATGGCCACACTCATATGCATACATATATGAACATATGTGCTGGCAGTGCTGCATGGGGATACAGATGGAATTCTCTTGTATCTGCACATCTGAGAAATATTAAATGATATTTTTTCTCTGGTTCTGGTTCTGCTTTCCCCCCTTCATCGTGGAGACTCACCTCTCTGTCCTACTCACCCACCTTGTGTCCATCAAATACAGATGCAGTTCAATCATTAGTATACTTGCACCACTCTGAACAACCACCACTTGCACTTCTAAGTCTCTTTTAAAAAAAGTTTAATTAGTCTTTGTCTGAAACACTGACCTACCAGTCGGTCCTATTAAACCAAACAGAAATTAATGCTAATAATTATAAGTCCACAGCTCTCTCCAGGTGATGATTTTTGTGATAATGAAGGCAAAAACTGTGGTAAAATCAAAAAATGGTCGGTGAGCATCTTCAAAACAGTGTGAAAAGAACTGACCTTTATGACTGTTTATTCCACTCAGTAAAATTGTCCAAATGAAACACTGATGGTTTTATTACCTAGTGGACTGTAATAAACCAAAATTCAATATTCCTTTTTCACTACAACTATTATTTTGGAGCATCTTGAAAGATTATGTTCTTCATGTCCAGAAACATAAAATGCAGTAATTCAAGATACACCAAACAGTTTGCCAAATAGATTTTGACAAAGGTTCTTCATCAATATTTTACTGAGAATGAAAAATGAACATCTCCTTTTTATTTATTCTCTCAGGAGCCTAGCAACCTCTCACTGTGCTTCAAGGGAAAACTCAGTGCTTCTGAAATGATGAAGTCTTTCATGCAATCTTTTAAGAAGGTTCCAGTGCCACATGTCCATAATTTTTCATTTACTTTTTAATGGGATCTTTTTCTCAAATTCGTATCTGGCATATTTTTGAGTAGTATTCATAGCAAAGCAGCACCTTGTCTGCATAGGTATTTATTCCTGCAGAGATCTGCGTTTCGATTTTATCTGTGTATGAAATGAATTCTGACAGCTCAGCTTATCAGTAAAAATGGAGGTGCTTTTACAAAATCATGCACTCCCCTGCTAAACAGGCTACAAAAGTCTAGCAGTTTCAGCAGGGTGAGGAAGCCTCTGAGCCTGTTGGTTTCCACTTCATGACTTAATTATAATGCTTTGTAGGGTGAAGCAGTTCAAAAAACTGAACAAAGACTGAAGACCTCTCCTAACTTGTTGACAGCCAAATATTCCCACCTTTACTGTTCATGAGCACTTTATCCGTGTTTGATTCCATTAAGGGAAGCATGCATACGTGGCAGAGGGACAGACATTGCCTTTTACAAGCCACAGCAGAATTGTAACCTAAGTACTCTGATAGTTCCTTGGCAATTCCTGTCTCCTTCTAATGAGAACCTGGGGGAGACAACTCATCTCCCATTTTATTGAAATTGGAGGTTCCTAAAGGAGACAGGGTGGAAACTTTCTGCAGCACCATGAAATGGGCCCCTCTTTGGAAACACCGTGCCTGCCTACAGAGAGAATGCCAGGGCAATGAATTCTTCTCTTCTTTACTGGCATGGGTCTCTTGGAGAAGGTACCAATGTGGACAGACAATCACACTTTCTCAGCTGACACTCAACCCTTGGCTGTCAAGTGATCCATGTCACTGCCTTGGATGCCAGCTAGAACTGGTTATGCTATTTTTGGGCTCTGCGATGGCAGAAAGTAGGACTTACAGTGTACCCTCCTTTCTGATGGCCAGAAAATATCCTTTGACTGGCCTCAGTCCTGTTACTGTGAGTGATTTGAATTATAATGATACATCTAATATTCTCCATAGAAAAATGTGCGGTATGCCATAGCCCTCTGGAAAGAATGAACAAACCCATGGCTCATAATGATCAAAAGCAGCTTTTGGTGCATCATTCTGTAATGGAGATTTGCCTGCAGCCTCTTTTTCTGTAGCATTTCTCTTTAAATATTTTCTCAGCATCAATCTGTTGGTCATTCCATCACAGAAAAGAATCCCCCTTTCCAACATGTAATAAAGCTGCAAGCACACATAAAACATCTTAGATCACAGAGATTTTCTCAGAAGTGACTGATAATCAGAGAGATAAACTGACAGGGAGATAGTTGATGCAGAAGTAAGGCCTTGACATAAATCTTTCAAAAGAAAGGGAATAGCTGGTAAAGAAAATGAAAAACAGAATGTCAAATATTCAGGAGGTTGGATAGAAGTCTAGGTTACAGTGCACTTGCACATCCAGAATACCTATTGAGAGGAGAGTAAAAGTAAATCAGAGCATCTGTTCTCCCAGCATTCATGTTTCAGTATTGTTTTGGTGTATGTTCCTGGTTTGATGGGGTCAGAAGTTCATTGCATCTAAATGCATGTTTGTCTCCTTAAATGATCTTTCAGATCATGTTTACTTGTTTACTTCAGTCCTCACACGGGGACGTACCCAGTGAAAACTGGCTGCTGTGCATTTTGGTGTTACAAGATGCAGAGCACTGCACATCCCTGTATCTGAGGGCACAGTTAAGCCCTCAGAACAGCTGAATTGTGTCTTTGTACAACAGGGGATTTGATAATTGGGCAGATGAAGCATGAAGGAATGAAGCTAGAGAGCTGGTGGCCCAAATTCCAGGCTGAATCAAATAAATTGCATTGTAAGAATGATTTTTTGTCTTTAAAACATCTTTATAGCAGGGCTGTAATGGAGATAAATAAATGTTATCTACTGCTGTAGTATCATTCAAATGTCATTCTTTTAGAGGCATGCTATGCTGCTCATAAGCAGGCGCAGGGCAGCAGTTGAGTCATTGTGCTGTCTGCATTTGTAACTGTCCCCACTGAGCAAAATCCTAAGGCCATTCAGTGCCTGCGTGACACGGAGCAGGGGCATGTCAGAAACGTAGCCTGTTATGTTTGGGGTGCAGTTAGAGATAATAGTGAGTTGGCTTATAGTTTTAATCAGCAATGATTAGATGCATCTCTGCCTGATATGTAGAAAAAAAATCTGTAATGTTCATGTCGGTGTTGCATTCATATTCCTTAGTCAGTTGTGTATGGGAAAAGGAAGTATTTTGAAATATTGCCAACACATGGATATTAGGTTATTACTTTAATTGACTGCATCAGCAAATGCACAGAGGTATCACTTACCAGACAAGTTTCTCTTGGTTAGTCTCTGATAGTGGATTTCTGTTCACATAAATGGAGTTTCTAGAGCTTCCTAAGGAAAGAAATACGAGGAACAGACATCTCATTTATCATCCTCAGGCCAGTGGGGACATTGAATATTTTAACTGAGTTTTGACAAATTGTGTGTAAGTTGGTGATCTAGGAATGAAGTTCTGGAAACCATTGGCTATACATTTGTGAAAACAAGTAGGAAATTTAATATGTTAGGAGGCAGAGGGAAGGAATATGCCAGTGTTGTGCAGAGAGAAACTAACCCTTGAGACAGGGAATAAACCGTAGTTATAATTACAGAAAAAAAAAGTTGGCTGCACTGAAGGATGTTTTGTCATTGATTTCAGAGAGAATAGAATTTCATCCAGAGCATGTAGGAGTGAACAGCATTTGTTAGGATCATATCTTTAAGACAGATGCAGGTATAAACAAAAGGATAGATGCCCCAGAGAGAGCAGTAACAGTTAGGAATAAAATTACTTTTTTCCCTGAACAATGAACTTTGTGTATGGTTTTGTAATGGCATTTTTTTGCTCTGCAGGGCAATTTGAGAAAATATGTTTTGCTCCTTCTCCTTCTTTAAATTTGATGATTTCAAGCTGGTTTATGCGGAAGGGAAAAATAATGCAATCCTTAGGTGAGCACTTGCTGCTCCGGGAGAAAAGATTTTGACATTTGCCTTATGCATGAATGTAATGGCACTGATTGCCAATCCCTAGAAAAGAAGTTTCACATCAGCACAGGGGTTGACAGTACTGTGTATGTTGATGCCAGCTTTGTGCAGGGCTGTGATCTCTCACTGGCTCTATAGAAGTGCCACACTGCCCCTTCTTTCCAGACATGTCAGCAGGTCCTAAGGGCATATTTCTGTTAGCTGAGCATTCCCATGGCACACTGCTAAAAAAAAGCTGCTACTAGTTCCTGACCTGGATCTCAATGCAATACAAAATGCTTTCTCACAATACCTCTGGTTTAAAACCTGTAGGAAGCATTCTTACTTTACTTGTTGTGCAGAGCTATTGTGCAGAAAGCAAGGCTGCAAGAGGAACTATGTGGACACAGAACATATTCTGCCAGTGGCAAAACAGGCATTATGAACTTCACTGAAGTATAAACCAAAGTTTGTGTTTGGCAGCAGGGAAAGCACTAAGGGTACATTCTACTCATTCCAGATCTACCTGGGGTCCCAGAGCTTCACAGAGGTGAAATTACAACAGTTCTGTGATGCCAGTGCTTAAGGGACTGTCTTTGCCCTGGGTGACACCTCACGAAGAGGATGTTATCTTAGCTGGACATTATCAGCTGTGTAAACTCAAGACTTGAAAAATTCCCTCTTCTAAGTGCATCATTAAAAATTAAAGAAATCTGGCATCTCCTGAAACACTTTGGCAAGCCTGCAAAGTTTTTAGCTTTCCTGCTTCCATTTCCATGCTGGAAAATCAAGAGTGGGGGAAAAGATTTTTACTTTTTCTTTTTTTTCCACTTGATGTTCTTGTGTTTTGAATGCAGAAATTCAAGGAACATGGAATATAAATGTGCAATGAAAGAACTGATCTGACTGCCAGAACCTCAGCCAAGATTCAGTGCAGCTGTGGCTCAGCAAGGGGAGATGGGTCAGGAGTGTCTGTATCATCCGTATTGGTCTGGTTGTTCAGAATATCAATTCTGCTCATTGCTGTTGGATTATACACTGAGGAGAAGAGGAAAATTAACTTGCTCTCTGGAATGCAAGATGAGAAATAGTTTTGCTGCCCAGCCTCACATTTTTGAACTATGATTCTGCTGATATCAGCAGCTGTCTGCTGAATCATCTTTCTCTTTTGTTGTTGCCTTGGTCCTTTTAAAGGAAGAATAACCACAGTGAAATAAGATGGAGTAAAATACAGCTGAACTTCAAAGGGGTTACTGCTGCAGGGACTGGAGATCCACAATATGACACAGTAAATATAAAATGAACATAAACAGATTCTGCTGTTCCAAAATGTGAGTTTCAATTGTTTTGATACAAATATTCCAACCAAATATAGAAACGGAAGCTCCAGAACAGCACAAAAATGATAACACATGTGCACAGACACACACACAAATACTTCCAAGCTTTCTGTTACAGTGCCAGACCTTGGCAGCAGGAGATTATTAGCCTGTTTTTCAGAGTTTCAGGTCTAATTTTTGTCTCTTTTCTAACAGAATAATTTCACTGACTTCAAGAGATACATTCCTCATTTTTGCAGGGATACCACATACAGGCTGGAGAAATACATGTAATGTAACCAGACAAATAAATTTCCAGATGCTTTTCTGCCTTCAATGACAAACTGGGGGTTTAGTCTTGCCTGTCTAAACATAACAGTAAAGATTTGTTTGCTTTCACAAATGAGTAATATTCCAGATTATCTTCTGTGCATTTCAGTTGCTATTTCTGCAAATATACATATATTTTCATTTGTCCTAAATTTTTTACTTTTTTCAATAAATAGCAAACTACAATAAATATTACTGGCACTGTTTATTAATGTATACAACAGGGTTTAATCCATATCAGTTTTAAGACAAATTTTCCATTTAGAATTAGTATAATACAACTGGAAACTGATAACAAAGTATAAGGTCTAGAGCTGTTATGTATTTATCACAACTGAGCAAGTGCACTTCCATATGATCACTTTGATGAATTAGCACTTCTCCTAATGGAAAATTCAATTTTAAAAAAATGTCTTATCTTGTTTCTTGTTTGTATGTTTTGTTTCATTTTGGTTTGTGTTTGGTTTGGTTGGGTTTTTTGTTGTTCTTCTTGGGGTTTTTTTTGTGGGTTATTTTAGATAAAATTTCTCTGTTTTAGGAGTTTGGGTCCAATCATCTTCCCCCAGCCTTTGATAATACCACTTGGGTGGAAGGAGAAGTGCTCATTGCTCATAACTAGGGTTTGTTAAGTGCTGTGCCTGAGCACTTAGCCCTGAGCCTCCCTGGGACATGTGTTTCTCCAAAAGCTGATTGAGGAAGGCAAAGTTGGACTTCTGCTCTGAATCTCTCTCCCAAAAGCCCATCCTCCTCTGTTGATTCCAAGATAATTTCAGCTGCACTTTCCAGGGGAGTATTACCAAATGGATAAGGAAATGGAGAAGCTGTTTAATATTCATGTGCTTTAAGGTGGCGTCTTGGTCAACTTCTGGAATGTAGTAAGGTGGTGCACAAAAGCTTGAGAAAGCCCTGGCTGATGACCACAGGACTGAGAGGAGCAATTCTAGTGGGATGGCCCCAGGGTGACCCAGGGCAGCTCACTAAGCCAGCAAAACCCTACCCTGTTTTTTCCCTTAGTTTTCTGCTGATTCAGGGAGTTGAATCATCTCCCTGCGAGGTCAGAGCAAGGTGAGAACAGAGAGGAGAAGGAAGAAGAGGAAGTGCCTGGCCCCTTCGGCAACACCAGTCTTGCAATGGAGCTCAGCCCAGCTCAGCTGATCACCTTTTGGCTCAATTCACATGTAATATTCAGATAAATTTAGAAAAACTGTTAGACACTCAAGACCTACTCATCCACCACCTCTACATACCAGTGAAGAACAGTTTATGCATGCAGAATTTCCAATCACTTCATATGTATTTCAACAATAATATTTACATGTCTGCATCTTGGGTTTAGCCCTGCTCAACAAGAAACAGATTCTCAGTCCCTGTCAGGTATGGAATTTTTCTGTGTGGGTATGCTGTTCAGTGTGGTCCATTCAGCAGGAACTAGTTCATTTACTTGTGAGTTAATCTGGAAAACCTCTGTGGCAGTCTGAAACAAAGAGGGATTGACGAAAAAACAGACACAGCAGTCATTTATTTGGTGATGTGGTCTGCATAAGGGACGAACAGTAATGGGTTATTTAAACAAGCCTGCTTTATTGTCTTTGTGCTAACAAGATTCCGTGACATTACAGAAGGGGATCCTCCAAAGGTCCAGTAAAGTTCTCTGCCCTTTAGTGTAAAATTTCTCCAGTTTCCTCCAGGCAGAAACAATCTGCTGACTAGTGGCATCTGCCGTGTGCTGCACAGGCTCTTTTAGGGTGAATGAAGTTGTGCTTCCTTCCACATTTAGCTACGGGAAGTGAAGGAAGAATTGCTTGCTGGATGTATAATCACGTGCTTATATATAACACTACATATACATGCACGTACATACACTGAGATATGTGTATGTGTGTGTGATTGTATGCATTATACATATATATATATAGAGAGAGATGCTTATAGGTACATATAGGCAAAAAAATGCCTGAAAATTTTAAACTAGACCTGCAAAAGTATGGCTTAGGGTTGATCAAAACAGCAAGGCAGGAATTTCTGCTGTTGTAATCTCTCTTTATGTAAAGTACGCTGGCAGTAGGAAAAGACATTGCCTTGTCAGCCTGTATCTGCAAAAAGCAAATACATTCTGGTTGATGCCATCTGCCCCTTTAACGTGACTTAGGCACATAGGATGGGTAATGCCAGAATGTTTTAGCAGGGCTGTCCTGTCTAAGGCAAGTGAAGATGCTCAGCATTTGATGTGTGGAACAGTTGGAGATATGGCAGAGTGGACCAACATAGATCCATAAACCATGACCTATGAGGAAAGATTAAGACTTGAACTTGTATATCCTAAAGAAGAAAAGATTAAGGAGAAGACAAAATAATAGCTTTCAAGTAAAGACAAAAAGACAAAAGGAATCAATTGTCTCTAGAACCATGATGAATCAGATAAGGGAGAATAAAATCAGATTGTATCAAGGAAAATTTAGGTCAGAGACTATGAAAAGTTTCTGCAGGGAGCACGTATATATGTACACACAGAGGAGATGTGACTGCCAGCACTGAGGTCTTCAAGAATAGAGCAGAAGAGAAACTATGTTGAGGGGCCTGGATTATTGTTTTCTGCAGAGGGCTGGAATTCTTAAGGCTCCTGCCAGGATAATTTTCTGACTTTTTGGTAATTTTCAAGCTATTTTATCTGGTCCAGTGATTTCTGACTAGAAAATTGAATCAGTATGTATCAGGGACCCTTGGGATATGCTAGGGAAAGACTAAGACATCTGAAGATCCTGCATCTGCTGCCCAAGTGTGATATGCCCAGACAAGGAGAACACAGATCGTGAATGTATCTTTTTGGTATATTATACGTGATAGTCGGAGACACTGAAATTGGCTTTGTGTGCACATGCAAGGGAGACAAATGCTCCTTTATTTCCCAAAACACAGAGAAATGCATTAAAACAAATGTTCTGGGTTAGGATTAAGCTTGACGAATCCAGGAAACTGAGAGTTAAACTTCTCACTCTTTCCCACAACTGGAAGCTGTTGTGCTTGGTCCTTGATGCATAGCTTGAATTTTTGCATAGTTTACTTAATTTAGAGGATTTAGGAAGGCTTGCTATAAATATTACATAACAGTAACAGTCTGTTGTATTAAGAATGAATACCAAGGACTTTATCAGAGACAGGAGATGAAGTTTGAATCATGGCAAGGGGGTATGTGGAAAATGATGTTAAAATAGATGTAGAAGCAGTTCAAGCATACTAATATATGCTAATTTTTTTTTTAATCTTCAATTCAGCTTGCTTTCTCCTGACCCCGTTTTCCAAAGGACCAAACATGTTGCAAAACCAGAAAACCAAGTACTGCATAATACTTTTTGGACTTTCTTGGATGCATTAACTCAAAGACTGCTTATGACTTCAGTGGATTTGAATCTTATGAATGCCTGATTGCAGTGTGTGGTGATAATGTAACCAGCAACATAATTTATGTTCATAGTTTTGGAGGAGGGAGAGAAACCATAGAATATGCTACTTTGCATAGCAGTACATTATTTTATCATAGCATCTCACCCTTTCAGCACCACCATCTGTCATGTTTTGAAAAACCCAGATAAAGTAGAGCAAGGGACGAGGCTTATACACACAAATAACAATACCCATCAACTCTTTTCCCCCAGCATGCCCACAGATTGCTCGTGAGGTTGGGCTGCTACCCCTGCAACTTTCCAGTTAGAAATTTTGCAGGGAAAAAAAATCATTAGAAAGAAAAGCAAGTAAGGAATGTGAACCGACAGAAAAGGAGCAAGGGAGAAAGTGATTCTTTAAGAGCAAGACTGCTAGCAGCAGGACAGGTGAGCATTAGAAGTGCTGTCCACACAAAAAGCAGTATTTGGAGATTGTCAGTAGCATTGTGTGACCCAGGCCTGAGATGCTACAGGTGTAGAGATGGCCACCAATCCACATGGTACTCTGAGATGGCAACCAAAATTTAGGGGTTTATACAGCATTGTTCTGTACAACCAGAGGGATTTATAGCCCAACCTTGAGGAAAGTTAGCAAAATGGAAATTGGCCGGTTTGGAATAATACCATTTCCAGGTGGACTTTATTTGTTATTTGATTATCCTTCACTTCCTTTCCTAAGGAGCACACTTTCAGTGGTCATATTAGATAATGTCACTTATTAGGTCTTCCTTCTGGAACTCAAATTTTGCCCAATTACCAAAACAGACAAGTTTATATTGGCAGAAACCTGTTATTGTGCAGTGTAAAAAGGGATGGCATGGAGTACTGGAAAGGTTAATATGTAAGTAAGAAGCAGTCCCTGCTGCTTAAAATTGCTTGCCCTAGTTCTGACCTGAGAGAATGGCAGAGAAAGGAAAATATCATTAAAAAACTACAGGTACTGGATTTTGAGTTGCATCTGGACTAAACATATCCAGACAATGTTTTCTTAGCTCTTTCCACTTGTTTGAAGCAAGCTGTGCTCCTGTGAACTTTTCTGGGCATCAAATGTCATGCCAAATCCAAGATTATTAAGTGATATGTATATCCTTTAACCTGACAGAGCAAAATTAAGTTTGGATTGGCTACTTAACACTGTGAATCAAGGTAAAACAAGCATTGCTTTGTTTCCTGTCTCAGAAGTCAGAAGGTAGCACATGCTCTTGCAAAGAAAGTCAAGAGAGGGCTTTGCACCAATCCTGCCTTTGTGTTTATGGAGCCAGCTAATGTTAAGCAGGCACTGGCCCTTACTCCTGAAAAATTCACATCTTGATGAAAATCCATAAGACAATTCAAGAGCCATTCTCCTGTGGTTGCAAGAATCACAAACATGATTCTCCAAATTATGGATAAGTTGGTAGAAAAGAGGTCATCTGAATTGTGAGTAAAAAGAGCTTAGCTGGGGTTTGGTACATCCTATGCAGTAAATATTTACATAGCTCATTCTATTTTGATCAAGGAAGTTGAATGCTGTGGACCAAATTGTTGGGTTTTGGGGTTTTTACAGTGACAAAACGCCAGCAGAGTGGGTTTGACAACAATTTTGGGCACTGCTGAGACCCCAGCAATCTGCTAGGGTCTTGGTGAAGGCGTGAGCTCAGCAGTTGGAAATTTCAAAGAATTCTATATATTATAGCTTTGGCAGGTATAAACCTTCCATCTCCTGTGAAATGGGTCTAACAATATAAAATTAGATGGGAAATCTTGTGTTGTTGACATTCCATGGAGAAGGCTTGGCAGGGCTGTAGCTCCTGGTTCTGCAATCTCCTTGTGTCTCTAGTACCGTAGCAGAAACCTTGTGCCATGTCACAGAGCCTAACTGTGGTCACCACAGCCTTGAGGACCATGAAGAGACACAGGTGAGGGAGGTGTAAGGGATCTAGCACCCTCAGAGGTTCCCTTCTGCTAGCATTCCCCAAAAGGGCCAAATGGGAACAGCATCTCATCTGGTCCCTCTCCACATCCAAGCCTTCCTCTGCTTTAGTCAGAAGGTGGAACAATGGAGTCCTGTTGTAGTGTAAAAACAATATTTCAGGAATAGCTGAGCCCTTTTTATTCCAAAGGAAGATCTATAGGGAGGAAAGTTTCTTTCAACACACAGGATGGGATGTTGCATTTCTGGCATTCTCCATACAGATACGTATTTCTGATTCAGCTAAAAGTGTCCAGTACATGTTTCATCAGAATCCTGTCTTAAATAAATCACAGGAAGAAAACCTCAGAAGAACAAGCATAAGCTGTCAGCACATCTCTAACACTGAGACACTACTACGTGTTCCACACTTTCCTGTCCATAGTAGACTGTGAATGGATAAGGAGAAAGCATTTGGAGCGGGTTCAGACACATGCTTTACAGAAAAAGGTACCTGTAAGATCATCGGGCCCTTGTTTGTTTGTGCTGAAGGAGATGGAAACAACACAACTCTCTAAGAAAGCAAGAAATCTGTTTCACACCAGTGGCAACAGCTGTCACCTCCCCAAGTAGGTGAGAGCACCTAGAGATGTTACAGGACAGCAGCCTGTTCACACCTCCTGGCCTGGAGCTCTACTCTGGTGACAGAGTGCTTGCTGGAAAATTCAGCAGCTCCCACTGTCTGTTTTCATGCTGTTTTTCCTCACTGCTTGTTCCTTGGCTTTTCAGCAGGCTCCATGGGCATCAGAGCACATGCTTGCCTGGCACTCACCAACAGTGTCTGCAAACAGGGCACTGACCTACAGTGAAGCTGGCAGGTTGCTGGCTGGCTCCTGGACTCGGTAGCCACAGCCACTGGACTCCAAGCTTCCCGGCCCTCAATCCTCACCTGGATGGGGTTATGCACTGTGTTCCCAGTACTCCGTGTATTGCTCTCTGGGTTGTGTCTCTAGGTCTTCTGATAACAGCTGAAGAATTTACTGACAGGAAGGTCACCAGTCTGGTTTGTGTACTCTGTGTATTCTTTGTTTTAATTTCATGTTGGGCTGGGGTTGAAGTCACCCCCTCCCCAGATATTTCCTATTCCTGCATTTCTGCAGTGGCTCTGAACATGGCATCTATTGCTATTACCACCATCAGATACCCTGGGGAAAACTTTCAAGTCTTAAAATTCCCGAGGCAAGCGTGATTATTTTATAATTAGAGAGTAAGTGGTGTAGTCCAGAGTACAAAGTATTGTCAGAGACTATGACTCAAGGCTTAAATTTGAAGCTCACTTTGATGACCTGGAGCAAGTCTCTGGCCTCATTTTTTCACCTCTTGAGATGTGTAAACTTAATAGTCTCTTACCATGTATTTGCCCAGAGAGAGTCTACCAGATATTTTTTTCCTCTTTGGGACACCATCTAAGTATCATTGTAATGCAAAACCAAATAGTTTTATAAAGCCAGAAGAGACCCCAGCAATCCACAGGTTACCACACACAGTAATAAGGAAAAGAATAAATATTTGGAAAAGGTGAAAAATGTTAAGTTTAATTTGCCTCCATTTGTACTTCTCCCTTTCGACTGTGTGATATAAGACTCTTGTTCCTTACTTAAAGACGTAGAATATTTTAGGGAGTTTGAATGCAAAAAGCTGACTTATTGGTACTATACTTCAAATGTCACCTCAGAATCTGACACTGTGCAGCCATAAGTAGTTACAGCTGGAATATTTCACAGTACAGCAGTCATAAAGTTATTCCTTAATGCTGGAAAATTGGATGAATGAAAACATTTAAAAATATTAATGTGCCTGCATATTATGGATCCCTCTCTCCTATGGCTGAAGGCAAGATAAGAAGAAATAAGAACATATGCTGGTATTTCTCCTTTGAATTTATTTTACCAATGTCCTTTAAAAATCCTAGTCTTTTCCAAGAAGGTCTTAGATGGAACTCAGGACAGAAATCAAAATTGCTTTGACATTTTAGAAAAATCCTTTTGAAGTATCCAATTTTCCCTATGTTTTTAATGCTGTTTTCACAGTTCTTTACAAGCCTTATAACCTTGTGGTACCTTGATGACCTCTCCATCAGTGGATAATCAAAAGGCCATCAAGTTCTCATTGGCTGTGACTGACAGATGTCCTTTTAAACACATGGTTGCTGGGTAGCAAGACCTTACACTGCATTCCTTCCTTGAAATATTTCTCCTATTTTTTATATATTCCTGCCAGTAAGTGTGTCAGCATTCAGCCAGTGTGCTGGAGGGCAAAATGCTAGCTTGAGCTTTCTTTGTATCATGTGGTGCTTCCTAAAAGGAAAAATAGCCAGAACAACAGAAGAGCTTGCATACATTGTGTGGTGAAGGGGTGTATCAACTTGACTTCCACTTCATACCATATTTTGCTGCCCTAATTGTTCTTTGAATGGAAATGCTTAAGGACTTTTATTCCCATTTAGCAGTTTGTCCTCTAGAAAAGCCACTGAAATCTAAAGCACAATTGGGTATACAATGTGGCCCGACATGTCTGAAGGACCTTTTGGATCATAATAAAGGATATTTAAAAGTTCCAATTTCTTGTGACCAATGCACGGTGAAAAAAAGAAAAAAAGAAAGGAAGAAGGTGAAATCAAATGGCAACCATGCAGAGTTTAGCAAGGATTCTGCAAAGACTGCTTAAAGTCTCTTGGGTACAGTCCAAAAGCCCTTTAAAAACCCCCACATCCCCTCACTCCATCTTAATAGCCTGCTCTAGTGCTCTTTGTGTCCATATCTTATGATAGCCTCTATTTGGCTGACTTTTCAGGAAACTTTGGTCCACTTACTGAAAAAAAAAGAAGAACAAACAAGCACAGAGAAAACTGAGAAACAGAGAGTAAAAGGCATTTGGGGACATACTCTGGACTTTTTCAAATAATTGGGAATTAAAAAAAAAAAAGAGGTAGAGCTTTGTCATGAGATGCTGCACTTACAAGGATTAAGCAGCTGACTGTACATCTTTATACCAGTAAAGAAGAGAGAGAAATAAGCACAGTATTTGTTCCAGTAATTCCCCCAGGACTTTGTCTTTTTCATAGATGTTTTGCTCTCAAGGATTGTTTTTCTGGTTTTGCTCTACCACTCAGCCACTAAATGAACCTTTGAAAACAAACTAAACAGTGAATAAAGGCTGAGTACTGAATCTGTTAAAGCATCCAGCAGATAACAGGATGGGATAGAGCTCCAGCTTCAACTGCATCATCATGAAAAGCATAACAAAGTGGCAGCTTATTTCTAGCATTTTCTGTTTTAGAGGAGCTCAACTTTGTGACTTTGATGCTAACAGTCTATTTGATTTAAATAATAATATGGAAATAAACATCATATTGAGAGGGAGAATGGGTAGGAGATAAATGCATTTGCATACAAGGCATATCTAGTATACTCATCATCATTTAATATATACTGTGAGCTAAATTCTCTCCTCAGATACAATGGCACAAATCCAGATCAATTTTATTGACTTTGATAGAAGTAATCTGGATTCACCATAACGAATGAGGGGAGGGGGTATATTTCTATGCAACAGCTTCTTACGAAAATTGCTGCTAAGTTTGTGTTATTTAATCAAGATCTTCATTGAATGAACAAATTCCAAGCCATTTCTATCAAAAGCCTTTAATAGACTTGTTGCTTATTTGCCTGTAATCAAATCATTTGTCAGGAAGCCAGCAGATAATGAGAAAACCTACTGCAGGAGGAAAACGTGTTTTCCAGCATTAATGAATAGATTTGGGGAATATATCTTACTGATGACTGCTACCCTGCTCCTGCTCTGAAGAATACTTGCCATGACCCTCAGGGGCAGTTGCTCCAGAGCTGGATATTGTGCAGCACTCAGAAGAACCCTTTCTTCTTCCATACCTGCCATATCTGCAGTATTTTTTTCTCTCCCTCCCCATGAAACTGGTCTCAGATACCATTTGTGATGCTTCTAGTGCTTCAAACACAGCTCAGGCCTTTCTCTGATCTTTCAGGGAGGGTTTTTCCAGCATATGGTAATGATTTTAGTCCTTCAGATGTTTTCAGGTCCAGATGAACATGCAGGCAGCTCTTGCCTAGTACCAGCTGATAGGGGGTGCAGGGGGAGTGGCTGCCTGGAGCAGGGAGAGCAGATAACAACCTTCACAGCTGCTCTCCAGATCCAGGATGAGGAAAGTGAGGGATGAACAAGGCAGACGAGATGAGGAGGATGCTGAAACCAACCGTTCTGCTCTGATCTTGATGGTGACATATTGCAGCCTGAATTCAAACACCAATTGTCTTTTGTCATTTCTGCATTTCTTGGTCACTAGGGGAAAGTTTGCACATCAAAATGCAGTTTACTAGAATTTGCGAAGGACTTCAGATTAGTAAATTAACTCTGTATGGCCTTATTTAATTAATGTCACAAAGATTAACTAAATGATGTTTAGAGAAACAGTAATTAGTGTTATGGGTATATGGGTAAACCATGTGATTGATTCCAGATTAAGTTTTTCAAGTGAAAATTTCAGTGTTTGTGAACAGACCCTCTGATTCCTCATGTAGCTCTAGTTAGGAAAAGATTGGATGAGGGAACAAACTATCTTTGTAGTTACTAAGACTGTGCTGATTTTACCTTCTGCTGACCCAGGGTGCAAAGGAACCAATTTAAATTTTCTCTCAGCTTTAATGGAAGTGAGCTTGTATCTCTTATAAAAGTGACCTGATGCCAGAATTATTGGTGTTTTGTTGAGAAATTCCCTGGACTGTCATCATTTCTGTTCCTAAGGCTGCTCAAATAACCTGAGAATTGTGCTACTGTTGTAATCCAGCAAAAAGAGAAGCAGAACAAGAGGTAAGGTTGCAGAGTAAAATTAGATGATGGTCCATTACTGGAGCAGTGGTTTGGGGTTTTTTTGATTAAAGAAGTAACAGTCTTCAGGAAACTAGATAATTTCTTCATATTAAAAAGGCTAGACTTTAAGTTCTTAGTCTAAGCCACCAAGATGGAGGTTGTAATGTTCACTGTTTACATATCCAGGCTTTGTTAAGAGTTAAAGGCCGGCTGCAACCTGAAAAAATGCTAATTCCTTCACAAGTTTTGGCTTGCAACTAATTTTTTTTTTCTTTGAGAAATGACCCTTCTAAGAAAAAGATTTTCAATCTTTTTGTTCCTGGATTTACTTTGCCAATTAACTGAACAAAAGGTTCTAAAATCACCAGGATACACGGCCAAAATCTCGTCTATGGTTACTGTTTTTTCCCTTCTGCTGGCAAAGAAGACCAATGAATTTTTCCTTTCCCCCCTTTCATTCTTGTCCTTACTTGCCCTGTTTTACCCCTTTTCTGGTTCTTCCCTTCAGCTGTGTTATTTGAGGGTTATTCACCCTCTATTTTCCTTGCTCAGTAAGAGTCTTCATGCTTTCTGGGCTGCCAACATCAAAGAGGTTGTAGCAGCTCAGCAGAGCCTTGGGAGAGCAGAACAAAGATATTAGGGCTACAAGGATGCCACATGCAATGATCTTGGGCCAGCTCCACTGCAGCAAGCATGGGAACAGGGATTAAAAGGACATTTGCTTTCCAGGGACCAACCAGGGCTCAGCTTGCACCTGAGTAAAGTACACAATTATTCTGAGAATGAAATATTCTAGATGTACACAATTGTCTTACTTTTGTTTTCTTTCTGGTTCATCCCCTTATAGGTTATTTTCCAATTACTGCCTTGGAAGCTTTTCTCACGTTCTACTTCTGTAGTCAGTGGAAAACAAGATACTAAACATTGGTTATCAGATAACATAATAAACTGTTGGTTTTACTCCAGTGTGTTTATTTAATGATGTGACTCCAAATGATCTGGTCCTTTGGGGTGAGCTTTAAGGCATTCATGTCTCTGCAGAAAAGTTACTGGTTTCATTTTCTGCCCTTCCTATGGAAAAACAGGAACTGCTTCCATAGGAAATGGAGTATGATCTATGTCCCAAATGATGGTATGTAACAGAAGAATGCCTTGAGGACAATGCCTTCTACTCTGCATCAGGCATAAGAAGACCCTGAGTAAGTCTTTAAGATTTACCATGAAGATCTGCAGAAATATAGGGTCATCATTATGAAAAGCTTTGAAAGGGGACAGATAGCAGGGACTTCATAACTCCCTGTGTCTTTCGCTTTCCATGTTGCTGTAGTTGTGAGTGGTCTTTGTGGGGAAAAAGCACTGAAATTTCATTCTCCGATATGTATAATGTCAATTGGCCTACAAGAGCCAAAAGGAGTTCCTGCTTTCTCTTCAGACTCTCTGTTTGACTCAACAGCTTCTAGTTCTCCAAGGTGGGTGTGCCAAGACCTCAGTGGGAGCAGAAGAAGGAAATGAAGTGCCATGTCCCACATTCTCCTTATTGGGGGCCATGGGTAGGATTTGTGCGTAAAAGCTCTCTACTAGAGAAGGAGTAGAAGGTGGGAATCACAGTCAGCTGAAACAGAGAAGAACTGTGTTTTAAACAACTCCTTATTTGACCATCATCCAGCATAAATCTTGGGTATAACCTGGGGTAGATTCCACCGTGTTGTGGAATAAGCAGCATTGAAAACAATTGCTTCTGCAGATAAAATGAGATTAAATATTTCTTTTAAAAATTAATAGAAAAGAAAGCATTTTCAAAGATTTGGTGTTCAAAGAACTGGACAAAATTAAAGAACCTTTAGGAAATTACAATATTCCTTCAGTGTATGCTGCTCTTCTGCAACTTTCCTTTCTCGTATTTGACCCAGAAAGCCTTAGAGATACATAATTCAGTGGGTGTTTCCTATGGTGTTCTAGATGCAAACACAATGCAGAACTGTGACAAAGTAAGAGGCTGTAGGGTTTAATAGAAGTTAAGAGATTCATTTAAGTTGACACAGATACAAGTAACCCAGATTCAATCTGGCCTGTATACAGATTCAGCCTCTCAGAAAATAACATTTTTTCAGATAATAATCACTAAAAAAAGAACAGTTAATGGCTGTACTCCTCACTCTTCCTGACAAGAAAATGACATTAAATCTGACCATAAATCAGAGAGTATAAAACACGAACAGAAATAATAATGAAACAGTAAGGATAACAGGAAAAAATTGAATTTCTAATTATTAGGTAATGATATTTTATTTGGTGTACAGATAGAAGTGTGTTGAGTTCTAGGCACCCCAGTACAAGAGATATGTGGAGCTACTGGAGAGAATCCAGTGAAGGGCTGCAAAGGTGATTGGAGGTGAAAGGGACTGGAGCATCTCACCTGTGAGGAAAGGCTGAGAGAGCTGGGGCTGAGATGGCTCAGGGGGAGCTCATCAATGTCTGTAAATACCTGACAAAAGGATGAAAGGAGGATGGAGCCAGACTCTTCTCAGGGGCCCAGTGACAGGACCAGAGGTGATGGGCACAAATGGAAGCTCAGGAGAGTCTCTCTGGACATCAGGAAATGCTTTTTTATTCTGAGTGTGACTGAGCACTGACATAAGTCAGTCACTCCAGTCCAGAGAGACTGTAGAACTTCCACCCTTGGAGATAGCTGGAATCTGTATGAACATGGTCCTGGGAAACTGCCTGTAGGTGCCCCTGCTTGATCAGAGAGATTGGACCTGATGGCCTCCAGAGGTCCCATCCAACCTGAACCCTTCAGTGGCTCTGTGGAGCGAAGTGTAGCCCTGCAGCTCATTGGAGCTGAACTGCAGACAGAGTGGTGGTTCAATGAATGAGTGGAATGCTATGAAAAATACAAGGCTCATTTTCCAGTGAAGTCAAGCACATCTTTTCCAGCCTTTTCTTCACTGGAACTAAGATTGTTTAGTAAAGACCAATCTGTAGAGCATTTTTTTCCCCAAAGCTGAAGAGTAACGTGACAGATGAGAATGGCACTACTTGTAGAAGACTATAGCTCATACAGATGACAAATTTTCCACCCTGGAACATCATATTTTTCCCTGTAAGTAATTTCTATCATTGTTGCTTTCATAGTGAAAGATTTGCAAGGGAAATGTCATTTTGCAATGTGTCCTGAAAAAAGATTCTGAGCTGTTAGGCAATGGCTCCCAGCTCTGCCTTGCACACAGACAGCGCTTCAGCCATTCTTCCTGCTCTCAAGGGTATCATTTGCATAACCATCGGTTTCACTGCATTAACTTACTCTTGCAATCTGCAGATGATAAAAGTCTGTGAGTGGAGGTGGAAACCCTGGAGATAAGGGAAAATGGTGGGATTTTCTTCAGAAGTACTTCTTCCCTTATGCAAGCTGTAAAAGAGAGACACAGGCCATACATGCTCTAAGTTATCTGAGGGATGTCATGGTCCAGTCTTCTCTGCACTTCTGCTGGGAAAACACCATGCAAACAACCCATAAACTGCCCTGAGTTTTCGTCCTATTTTTGGAGACTGGTTTATTGTGCAGGAGAGCATTTAAAAGATTTCCTCAGTCTCCATGTGCTGTATTCCTGCAGCAATGTAAAAGGCAGTTATTCCAAACCCAGGGTGGGACAGGGGCCTGGGTAAAGGGGCCTGGATGAAGGTTGGAGATGCATTCTCTACAGGAAAAAGAAGGATCCAAACTTCTGTTCACTCTGATCATCTAACCCCACTATGTGGGTGCCAGGATCTCTGTCTGGTAGTACTTGCTTCATGGGTTTCATAAGGAATGCCAGAATATTTAGGAAAATTATATTTATTGAGTACTGTATAATCACAGCAAGGAGGAAGAACAAGTGGAAATTTTAAACACAAGATTCCCAAGCTCTTTAAAAATCAGATTTTTCTTTTCATCCAGCTGTCTGCTGGATTTTGCCTTTATTTGAATTGGAAGCAGCAGAAGTGTGATTCCCTACACTGTGGGGTTGCAATTGCGGGATGCTGTGGAATGAAACCCTATGGCCAAGAACAGACTGTGCTGTGTGAAGGACTGAGGATGTTGGCAGTTCTCACAAATGCAGAAATTGTGACTGGATTCCAATCAGGTGGTGCATGGCTTTGGTAATAATTTTAAAGTGTGATGCTTTAAACAGAAACCTACAGGCTTTTACCTGGAGTGAACTGAAAATTGAAAAAAAACCACATTAGTCTTGTACCAAGATAAATGGCAAAAAGAAACAGTGTCAAACCATTGACATTTTGGGCAATATTTTGCCCTTAAATTACTGTCCAACGGTGCTCCTCCTGCATCTACAAGAGCACCAAATGGCACATTAGAAAGTGCATATTATGGATTTTTGTTTTACAGAAGCCTTTTTTCAGCTTGATCACAAAAGGAGGTTTAAGAAGCATAATGCCACACAAGAGAAAAGGGCATCTTTTGAGCAGCACCTGGAAACTGAACATAGACAAGGCACACAAGGATATTGAGTGGGATATATAATACCTGATGGTGTACAGCCTAAAGGTTAATCTAGCCCCTTATGTTTTGAACATAAGCTGTTTTGAAATACATGAATTAAAATGATATAAACAATCCAAAATTTTTTAAAAAAACCAAAAGAAAAACGAACAAAAAACAAACAAACCAAAAACAATCCCCCCCTAATTTAATAATAGTCAGATAACAGATTTTGTTATCCATTTGATTAAATAAAATGTTGCTTTCATGCATTTTCTCTGTCTGGTTTCCACCTGACATACCAGCACATTTGCCACAGAACCTCTGACAGCACAAGTTGGTCTCGTTTGATGTACTGGCTTGGATTATGGCAGACTTCAAATCAGTTCCTGATTCAGTTCTAGTTTTCCATAATCAGTGCATGCCTGAGTTCTCCAAAGGATACTTTGAAGAGATAGTACAATAACACTGCCTTTGTCTGATGTGTCTGACAGTATTTGGCACTCTATCTCACACACGGTCTGGTCTTGCTAATAAAAATAACAGCCAACAATTCTATCGTGTTCTTAACGCTGATGAAGAAAATCTCTAAGATGCCATTGTAACTGAAGATAAATTATGATTGTTATAAACAAGTGGAACAGAATTCCCACCTGCTTCCCCTGCCCCCAACAAAGTGCATTTTAGGTTCACCAAATCTTCATTTCAGTGGATCACAATATAGGGCCATTCAGTCTGGAATGTTTGCTGCACATCCTCTAAAGCTCCAGAGTGACATTTGCCCTGCAGGCAAAGACTATGGACATGAGAGACAGTGCAAGCCCTGTACTGGCATTTGCAAAAATAATAGGCTATCCATCAGAACAGTAATTTTCCTCACTCCAGGGTCCCAAGCTGAGAAAAGGTTAGTCCTACAAGCCTAAGGGAAACTGCAGAGCACAATAGAGTTCACACCACTGCATGATTGTTATAATTCCATGAGTTGATAAGCACTGTTGTTGTTGATAACCATCTCAGTTTCTGAAGAAATATTATAAAGTGAGCTCAAGGCTTGGCACTGGAAAAGTTATTTATTTTTGCAGAGGTACTACATAGCTTTATCTGTTTTGCTTTTGCAAGTGCTAAATTAAACACGATAAAGGCAGAATCTCGAACCCTCAGGCATCTATGACAAAATGCAAATTTCCTGCTGCTTAGCTACAGCACCACAAACTCTTTGTTGGGCACTCTTCACTCTGTAGAGAATAAAAAACATTTGATCCTCTTTCCCTTGATGTCAACAGAGCTTTAACTTCATAGGCAGTAGAGGCAGACCAATAATAACCTTATTTGATCAAGCTATTTGTAACAAATTTTAGCATGGTGTGATGAGGTTTCTCTGCCCCTGGAACATCTCAGAGGTTCAGGAGCTCTCCCCAAGGCCAAGGCAGTGGTTAGGGACAGAACTGCAAGGCTGGTCAATGAGATGCATAACAAACAGCTTAAACTCCAGGAGCAGCACACTAAATTTCTCTTATACCCCAAGTGCCTCATCATCACTGCTTCTTGCCTTTGCTCCATCTAGCTGCTTTTTCTCTGTCCTCAGGAGAGAACAGAGGGTAAAAGGAGTGACTTTGGCAATGAAGTCACAGATTCATAGTGTTAGGTAGAGAACGATGAGAACAATTTCCTTTGTTTCTATCAAAACTGACTGTTCAGGTCATGTCTTTCATCATGGTCAAGTGGCACTACAGGATATCAAGTCCATGGGTTTTTGCTTTATTTTTTTTCCAAAAATTTATTAATGATCTTTATGCATGTTTAAATTATTTATCTTGCTTATAGAGCTGCATGAATTCTGAGCATCTTTTCTAATTACTCATGTACTGAAACGTTTGGAATTGCAATTTTTTTTTGCTTTGGGTTTAAAAATTATACTTGGGCAATATTTCAATAACAACATTTATTAATAAAACCCATAACCCTTTGAATTCTAAAAAAATTTGGCTATCACTATTTGCTGAGTTGACATCAGTTCACAAAAAGTTTAGCTCCAGTGAGATAGGCTCTGCTTGTTTGGAATGACTGTGGCTTGTATATTAGTTCTGGGCAGCTCTATTTCCTGAAAGTTTTGACCCAATAGATTTATATTAGTCTATTTGGTAAAGCTGGTGAAATGAAGAATATACATTTTTTATTGAAAGGTTTTCTCTTTTTTGCTCCAGGTGTTTGCTTCTTGTATGACTCTTATTATGTGATTTAAAAGCTCATCAGCATCATATGGCCATAAATGTCTTCAGCAAATCTTTGTCTTCTGTGTTTCGTGGTTGCTGAGCTGTGGCAGATGTTCATGCAAAGCAAATGCTGAGAACATAAAGAAGACATATCACAAACAAGAAGTTATTTGTGCTGCAGAACATGTCATTTTTATTTTACTCCAACACTTTGGAGGAGATACAGACACACTAAACCAGAATGTACTTGGTCAGCAAAGGAGATGAAAATGTTTGTTGTCCATTCCGGTTCAGCTCCAATAGTTTACACCATGCTAAGTGCATTAAAGAACACCTGTTTCAGGTTCTTCCTGCATTGGAATTCCAGTGCATGTTGGATATCCATGATCCTATAGGCTTTCCAATAATAATACAGTAGGCTGATTTTTTTTCTTTTTCTTTGTTTTGTGTCTTTCTATTTGTTAATACTTTGATGAAAACAAATTTTGGGTGAACAACGTTTTGGATTAGTCTAGTTTGCTATCCAAACTTAGCAGTTACTTTCCAGTGTGTCCATCCAGGATAAATGCTCTTTTGTATCACAAGGAACAGCACAGAATGCAACCACTGCAAAAAGCAAGAAATTGTACGTAAACCTTACGTGTGAGCATTTACCATACACGCTGTTAGAGCAGGGGTTGGATCTTCAGAGCTGCCCTTAATAATGATGTTCATTTTTTGCAGAAGGGGAAGTGGAGCATGACTTACACAGCTGAGGTGGCTTCTTCCTGTGACCTCCTGTGGCCAGCCACCATGGGTTAACAGCCAGGTTTTCCACAGCAAGTCCTGCCAATTAAATCCCAGCTTATTCATTCATGTATTCAAGAGGCCTTCATCTTTCTTTTAAAACCAAACATTTCTGCTTGAAAGCAAGTAAAGAAGACAAGCAAGGAATTTGCCCCATGGTTATAGGTGTTCGCTGTTGGAAGTATTTCCATCTTTTTACTATTCTTTTGAGGATAATGATGTCTAAGGAATAGCTGAGATTCTGAAACTAGAAAGATTTGCACAACTGTGTGTATGCCTTCGGCTGTGTTGATTTCCATGCCTTCAGCTTCAGTCTGGAGATTCATTTGCATTTCTAGTTCCTCCTGGGTCTCCTGCCACACTGTCCTCACCCCCAACAGCCTTTACTTCAGTCATGAATGTTCGTATAAATGCCATTAGTCTCCTCCTGCTAAGGGTATGAGGAAGCAGATATACAAACATAGGAACTGCCTCAAAATAACCAGTAGGAGCCCTATGGTTTCCTTTCAGTATCTAAAAGCTCTTGGGCAAGCACAGATTGAAGAGCAATAGGAGTTTGGCTATTGCATCATAAAATGTGCTTTCTGGCCTATTTCCCCTATTTAGTCTACCAATCCCAGAAGGCTTGAAATGATTCTTGCCTTTTTTCTTCATGCTTTTAGTTTTTAAAGAGGAATCCAGTGGCATCTTTCTTACAAGAAGTCAAAAGGACAAGGAAGGGAATGCAAGTGATGCCAGCAAAGGAGCCAGCAATAATCAGGGGAAGTGATCTTGCAAAGAGATTGTCTCCTGTCTGTCACCACTATCTGTGAGGAAGAAAGCAGCACTAGCAGAAAATGACCTGCTAGATTGTTTCTGCTTCTAGATCAATAAATAAAGACTCTACAGTTCCCCTGGAAGATATCCTGCTGTCATTGTGGTCTGACTCTAACACATTCAAGTCAAAGTGAGATTAATATCTAACAGCAGCTACTTAATCATGAGCAACAACAACAGTCACCCTGGCTACCTTTGGATCAGGTTTTTAAATCACAGGGCAGATAGAGCTGCTGAGCTTTTCAACCAGAATGCAAATTAAAGTTAATTTATTAACATGGAGTCAGATCTAGAAAAACAAAGAGTTATCTGATTTTTTTTCCATTGTAATGTAGAAGATTTCTGCTTAACAGAGATTCTTCATTGCACAAAGTAGGGAAAGGCAATTGTTCAATGCCCTGAACATAGACACAAATGTAGTAAATCCACAATTAAAAGTTTTAGCCTAAAACTCTTCACACAACTGATGATTTCTATTAACATTGGTTGCTTATTCCCTCAAAGAACTTCCTGTGCAGCAACTCTTGGGGGAAGAAGGAAGGAAGGAAGGAAGGAAGGAAGGAAGGAAGGAAGGAAGGAAGGAAGGAAATGTATAATGATTCAAATTTGCAGGCAATCAAGATTTTATGTGGTTGAATATGTGGAAAAAACAGTTTTGGAATCTCCTGTCTGTTGACTTTTGTTTCTTTGTTTAAGGTTTGAATAAATAACTCAGAGAGATCTGAGGTTCTTTGGTATCTCAGATCTTATTAATGAAAAATTTCCAGGAGAGTTGATCTGACAGTTTTGTAGGATTATTTAAATAAAAAAGCTGAGAAGTTGTCTTTTAAAGCTTGTGAAGACATTTGTGTCTTTCACTGCTGAAGAAGGTTGATGCCAAATGAACACAGACTAGGCTCCACAAACACAATTTAAATCTCACTGGGGAGTATGAATACTTGGCATCTAATTTGGTCAAGATATCTATTTCTGGTTCCTCCTAAGAGGGATTCAAATCTTCAAAGTCACAAGTTTACTCTGACTCACTCTACGAACCCTCTTTCTTTCCACTACATTGGAAGGTCACCAATAGAGAATAACCTAATTTTTGCATCCAAGTCATGTGCCCAACACGAGGACATTCAGATGATACACTTATTTTTCTCTTACTCAATGTCTATTAGTTTTTTTTTTATCCTGTGTAATGGCTGGGTAATATTATAACCACTTTTTCAATCAGATAATGGGTGGCCTATTCAAACTTGTTTTCTTGCCCAGTAATCTACCTTTATTTTCAGTGGAAAAATGACATTTTGTACACATGGGAGCATCCGAGCCATCACTGCATCAAGTGGAAGCACCAGGGAAAGGCTGTAGAATAATTTACCAAATAAGTGATTGCTAAGGATATTGTCTTTTTTCTAAGTAATGTAAAAGAACAAAAACTGATCTAGAAGTTTTTTGGTTTTTGTCTTCACTCTTAGGAAGTTGTTGTTTTGGCAAATTTACATGGCAATGAATTGTTTAGTATAGTATTTCACACCTTTCTGGTTTTGTGGTTCTTTGGCAGGTGATTAAGCCCTTTTTTACATCCAGCACAAGTTTCAGTTGCCACCTACCCCATCAGTTGAGTTTATGGAAACGGTATCTGGAGAATTTGGTAAAATACGCATAGGCTGCAAAAAGGATTATATCATGCTGGCAATTAAGCACTAAATTAAGGAATGCAAGTTGCTTTCACAGACTGAGTAGAATTAAAACCTGAAAAGAAAGAACTGATTAGAGAGCAAATCACAATCAGAATGTTCTAAGACTAATGCCAGCATTAAAATTCACTGTGGGGTGGACTCAAATTTAGAATTGATCCCAGACAGGGCAAGATGATTCATAATAATCTTGTAATATAGAGTTCTCTCTAAATCTGGGTAGATTCCATGCATTGTTGCAACCCCAGAAATCTGAGTAATAAAAGATGCACAATGTTTAATTGGAGTTGGCAGTTAAACAAAACATAGCAATGCTGTCGTATTTAAATTGATGTCATTTAAAATGATTACATGGTAAAAGATTTCCCACTGTTTATCTGCAGATATTCTGCAAAAATAAAGAAAAATAATGACTCCCATGGCCATGGGGCATGGATTGCTATTTTTCCTTCTATTTACAGTGCAGACCATAGGAGGGAAATTATGCAAGAAAAGCAGCTCATCAGTTTTCAAACCAGGGGTTTCAATTGCAAATGCAGTGTGACAGCAGACATTTTCCTCTGTCAAAAAGCAGCAAAGTAACTGAAAGGGAAGGAAAATGGGGCCTGAAAACAAATCGGTGATTCAGGAAAAAAAAACCAAACAAATGACAGAAGTAGGAGTCAGTGGCTGGGAAGCCTGAGGTGCTGCTTTGTGAGATGAACACATACAAAATAGGAGGGCTTGGCCAATGCCATGCTTTTGGTTTTAATTTGTTGACCAAATGGATGTTTGGGGAGTAGTACAGATGTGCTCATTGCTAATGATCTGCATCCACCCAGTCCACCTCCTTTCCAATTGCTCATACAGGTGATACAGGCTTTTAGAGACACCAGAGCCTCCAGCTATCAGGGTGCCAGAAGGGAAGGGCAGCTTCTCACCTCTACTGACATGCTGGGATTGTGTCTATAGCACTTGCCTGGCAGAAGAACTGTCTGGGAATAATACTCTGAAATTCAATCTTCTATCTCAAATTTCTCCTCAAGGGTTTCTTAAAATGTTTTCATGAAGTTCTAGAATCTCCTCAGTAATTTTCGCAGTCTCTTCAGTTGTTTTCTTATTTGTGAATAATACATGGCTCACCATCAGTATAAGTAATTACCTGGGAGCCTGAAACATCTATTTCTATCCAGATGATCTATTAGTTTCATTGTTTCTTCTCATTAGCATCCTGCATACATCTGAAATGTTTATGCATAGGCAGAAAAAACTTACTCTTGAGCCAATTATGATGCAAATAGTTGTTACTGGGTTGAGCAACCTCATGATCCAGACAGCCACAGGAAAAAAGGGAAATATCTTCCCTATTATTCATTTACTTATAGAGAGTGATAACATTATAATGTCTTTTCAATTAAGATAATTAATGTTCTAAGTTCTCCTTCAACAATATACAGTCAAAATGTCCCTCTGAAACATAATTCTCATCAAGAAGTTTGAATGCATCATAGAGTAACTAGATTTCAGTCCAGGTAAACAATGGCACTTCTAGAACTTGACACCTGATGCCCAATTGATTTGTACTTCAAAACATTTGCACGGTGCAGTAACACTGGCAAAGCCAAACATCTGATCAGCTCCATGGCTTTTTTCATTCACAGAACTAAAAAAAGGCTTATCAAGAGCTGCTTCTCCTTGCCAATGGACAAATTACTCAGTTGCCAAATTTTTTGAAAGATCAGGTTATTCTCAGAGACCCAAGGGGGGGAAAGTCATCAAGGAAGAGGTCACAGTTTTATCCTTATCTGCCTAGACAGGGCAGTGTCTGGGCAAGTAAGCTCCCTCCCTTGCTCTGTTGCCCTGCCTACCTGGTACAGGACAACATTCAACAGATTTCTTTTGCAATGTCACACTCTAATATTCCAGCTGGCCTTCTAACAAGTTACAGAGGAAGAAGGTAAACATCAAGCCTTTCCCATGTCTGTGACAAAATTAGAAGTGTTCTGTAAGGGTTTACAAAGAAAGTGTGGTGACCTAGTTCTCACCTTGCAGTGGCTTAGTTTACCTGCATATGTGAAAAGGAAAAGAAAAAAAAAAAAACCCAACCAAAAAACAAGCAGAAAGACAAGAATGGACTGAGATAAGCCAGTTCTCAGCAAACACTTAACAGTTGTTAAAAGACAATGCCAGGACAGGAAAATGCCTGGGGATTCAAAGATCTAAAAAAAAAAGTTAAAAAAAATCTGGCAGACTTTAAAAGGCAGGGTTTTTTTCCAAAATAAATATTCTTTGGTTTTAAAAAAGCTTTTTAGTTATTGAATACCCCTTACTTCTAACTTTCAAAAGAAGAACGGCCAGGGCAAACACGGTCCAATGTGCTGTGTAAACACAACAGATAAACAGGACACTGAAGTAGAAAAGAGATTTGAGAATCTCATATTGGCCTCAAATGTAAGTGCTTGGTAAAAGAGAGTCTAATAAGAAAACAGAAAAGGTGCAGCTGAGCAACAGTGACCTGTAAAAAAGTGCATTTGTTGGTGAACTACTTACTGCTTTTCTAAGGAAGGCTCAGACATCTGTGCTAGTCAATAGAGTGAAAAGGGATGATCTTTTACTTCATGATTTGTATCTGAAAAACTGGTATATACAACATAATAAAAATATTTTAGTGTCTAAAAAAGAAACCTTTCTTAAATTTAGTTTCATCACTTTCTCATCAAAATTAATTTAATTCTTATAAATAAGAATAAAAATAATACAACTTATTTTATTCTAGTACATAACTCTTGCAACAAATTGAAGACCTGTAGCTAAGACACAAACAATAACAAACCAATTGCTTTTCTTTCACAATAGCCTTCCAACAAGGAATAATCACAATCACAACCTTCATCTCCCACCCAAGCAACCTCAAGGATGACTCAGTCCAGTTTAACCCTCCTCCTCCTCCTCTCCATTGTCTGCTCAAACAAAGGAGAGTTACAGTGGGCAGTCATAAGAGCCTAAAATAACCCGATATCCCTCCTTTGGTGTCTATCTTCTCCTTGTACTCTATCTCGAAATGAAGTCATAGTGCTACATTTGTGACATCCCATTCATTTCCATGGAAACAGATTACCAGTTCACAGGCGTTTATGGCTTCACTGCCACATAAAGAGAAGGAACTGATCTCTGTGAAAGAAAGCTCTCCCTGAAAACAGCAGCAATAGACGTGGTTTCTGATAGAAATAGACGTATTATCACATTTCTCATTTCCCTTTAAATTCCAATTGACATGCCTGGGACTGGATGCATGGCTGCACTTACATCCTTGTAATTAGTGATGCATTATTCATAGCAATTCATACCCTTTCTGAAAGATGTTATTTCAAGGCTCCATTCTACCTTACTTCCTCTTACTTCTGGATTTTCATTTTTTCCTATTACACAAGATATTCAAGTCAGAAAGCAAGCATCCTTCCCCACCTTCCATCTTAATTTTTCTCCCTTCATCCATTTTAGCTTTCAGAATCCACTCCAGCATTATTCATCCTTCATGTCTTTCAGGGATCCTTTAGAGGTGTCTGTTTTAATTTTGCATCTTTTGTTATTTATCCTAGTTTATTAAAAAGCAGTAAGATATTCAGAAGGAGGTAGAGGCCTACCACAGCAACCAAAATGAACTAGATTCTGCCTAATTCAGTAGTTTGGAGTTTGACCTAAATCTTTTAGTCCCGGAGATTATCACCAGCATTTTCCTTGAATTTCTCTTTCCATCGCTTGGTTACATTGCTGTAAATTAAGGCTGCCCTCAGGCTGTTCTGATTTGTACTCAAGCTGCCACTTGCCCATTGAGCTATTTGGGAACGTTGATGTTGGCTGCAGCACAGGCTCACTCTAACTGTTCATCCACATCTTTTCATCTAGAAGCCACAGGACACTGAATGGGAACAAATGTGAGGTCATTTGTCTTCATAATTGCTTATAAAGGACCTTGGTGGTCCTGTGCAAGTGTTTCAAAAATATCTCACCCTTCCCGAGTGACTCCAAACCAAATGGCCTGGGGTGAGCTACACCTGTGCTCTCCTTGTGTGCTTCTGGGCTATAAGAAGTTTTGTTTTTTTTTTTCCATTTTCCTTGCTGCAGCTGTTTATGCTGCTGATGAGAAGTTCAGCAGGGCAGGACCTGCTGTCATTTAAAAGGAAACCCTAAGTGACCTACACTCACAGTCAGGCTGTAGACAGGATGAACACTTTTTCTGAGGTCTGACAGAGGCTGTAGAAGCAAGGGACAAGAAAGCATTGATCTAATGAGCCTTTCATCTGAGGAAAGCTGCCCAGTGGGGAGACAGTGTGGGATGACACAGAATCAAACGAGTGTCTGAGCTCCAGTTGAAGGCAAGGGAAAGGGGATGTTTATAAACTAGAAGAAGCTGCACAGCAGTCCCTCTGTCCTGGAGCTGAGCACACCTGCCCCTGAGTCATTCAGCAGGATGTAAATCCAGGGTGATACTCTGTGATATTAAGTTCAAGGCAAGAGTGAATTCTGGCTGTTGTGCTACCTGCCTTTTAGATGGCAACCTGCAAACAGCTCACAGACACAGTGAATGCATCCACGGAGAAGCAGTGAAGTGGATGAGGGGTCTGGAGCACAAGTCATATGAGTGGCTGGGTGAGCTGGGGTTGTTTTATCTGGAGAAAAGGAGACTCAGGTAGGACCTTATTGCTCTCTGCAACTTCCTGACAGGAGGTTGTACTGAAGTGGGGATTGGTTTATTCTCCCAGGTAAAAAGAAATGGTCTGTAGTTGTGCCAGGGAAGGTTTAGATTGGCTATTAGGATAAAATTCTTCACTGAAAGGGTAGTCAAGCATTGGAACAGGCTGCCCAGGGAAGTGGTTGAGTCATTATCCCCAGAGGTATTCAAAAATCATGTGTGCGTGGTGCTTAGGGACATGGTTGAGTGGTGACCTTGGCAGTACTAGTTTAACTGCTGGGTTCAGTGATCTTAAAGACCCTTTCCAACCTGAATGATTCTATGATTGTATGAGATAGACTCAAGGGTAGGGGTAAGAACAGAAAAAGGGGAAGAGCAAAAAAAGTCAGATATGAATGATCCATTTGTTTCTCCCAGGAACATGTATTTTAATGCACTCAGTACTAAAGATATGAAGATCTGCTCTAAGTCAGAACACATTAAAATATTGCCATCTATAAATTTTGGAAAAAAACTTTAAACAGAAGATAAAGCATATACTAAATTAATAAACAGACAGAAAATATGATAACAAAATAAAAGACCATTTTGTTGATATAGTATTTATTAATATACTGTTGGGTGGTCTTCAGTGTAAAAGAGTGGTCTCTGATCATAAAAATGTTCCCAGGGAAGGCCATGGCACTCTTTATCTGTGTAATGATAGTAGGTTTGTGCTGTACTTTGGTATCAGACTATCAGAAACCTTTGTTTTATCAACTAATTCATTATGACTTATTATCATAAATAATTCATGGATGTAATATGAAAAGTACATTTTCATTTTTCTGGGCATCATGGAAGCTTCTCATGACACCTTTTCACCTTATATCTTTTATTAGACATTTCCATCAGCTGTTTTCACAAATGTCATAAATAATATGTGTGGCTTTGGTTCATCATAAAGTCCTATTTTAAGGCTGCATGCCCATGCTATAGCCTATATACCTGTACTTTCCCTATCTGAGGGGTTAGGTGAGTGGGGCAGAGTTTACACCATACCTGAAAGTACCTAACATGCAGGTTATACCGGTGTTCAGACCACCACTGAAAGTCTCCTGACACACATAACTTTTGGCATTATGTTACTTCTGAGAAAAAATCCAGAGCTGTTGATGCTGTTAAGCGACTCCTATTACTTTACTGAATTTGCCTGGGGCAGACATTAACAGTAATACTACACTACACATTGACAGAAACACAAAGGTATACATTTAAAAATAAATAATTGCCTTAGACTAATTTTGTCTAACAGCAGTCTACAGTATTATCAGAAAGTAATGCAGAGTGACTTAGCATTTGGCTCACCTGTACAGAGAAGTTGGGCATTGCCATGCTCTTTTTAAAGCCAGGAGAAGCAAAGAGATCAAGACCAATATTCTCAGTCAGTATTAAATCAGCTCATGTACTTGCATTAGAAAAGACTAAATGGAGGTTGAACTCCACATCTTTACTACAGTACCTGCAATACTTTTCCAGAAACATGTTCCCGAGAACTTCTTGCAATTCAAAACACCATGACTGTCCATCATTAAGTATGGAAGATATCTGCTGTCACTTGAAACACCCTCTAAATGCTCTTCTATAAGCAGAAGGGCTTGATTTGCTCTCTTGTCTATATCACTCATTCAAGTGATCTTTCATGACCCAGATTTTTTTTTAACCCAGATTTTTTTTTTTTTTTTAATTCCTACAATTCACTTCCTTGAATAAAAGTACTGGCATAAATTACGTGCTTTGGGAAAGTGTTGAACATCTGTGATACCTTGTTTACTTTGGGTCTGCCTGAACAGTCCGTTTTCATCATTGGTGTCCCAGCTGAAGAAGTTTAGGCATAAAGAAATGGGATAAAGGCGACTGAAACTACACAGAAGAGCAGAAGAAACATGTGACCGGCCACAGCAGGCGATCCCTGGTAGGTAGAAGCCCTGCTAAAACAGGGTTCTCTGGACAAACAGCAAAGCCTGCTTTCTGCAACCTACTGCAGAAAGGTTTTGTTTTGTTCTCCAAATCATACTGTCAGTTCAAACTGGGAGGTAAGTGCAACAGGCAAAATATGGGGCCAGGGCTTTTCCCTTTATGGGAAGCATTACACTTAATAAAGTGTTTTTTTCATCCACATAAACATCTAAACAACAAAGACCCTTATGTTGGTAGGAATTAAGCTGTTCTAGCTGCAATCTCTGCCACTCTGTTGCTGTGGAGCTAATCCTAACACAGGAGAAAAGATCCTGCCTTTTTGCTTTATTCCCTGGACAACCATCCTATATAAACAAATTCCTACCTCATTTCCCTTGATATAAAGTGGGCCTTACCAGTTGTGCCAGAAGGGCACAGTTGAGCCCGTGCCAAAAGAACAAATGGTGTCAGCACATTTCTTAAGAATCCGGATGACAACATCACAACAACACATTAGCCTTGATATAGAAACACAAAAACTGCATTATAATTATCTGACAGAAATGTGCACAGAGGCAGATTTGGTTTCTGGGTCATGAGGGGCACAACACAACATGTCCATAGCACAGGCTGTTTTTAACCTGCTTGTCCTCTGCCCATAGCTTGCCTTCCCTTTGACCTAAGTATTTGTCGTCCTGCTATTTTATTCTCTCCCCTCTGAGCTCCCCTCCTTTTTTACTGTTACCCCCAGTTTCACTAGCTCTTCAATTCTTTACATGACCTCCCTTTCCTTTAACTTAGATAAATCTATTTTCCAGGTCAACTTTCTGCCTGCTTTCATATTTATAATGACATTTATCTTTTTCTCCTTTCTTTTTTTGCCATCTTTGATTTGTTTCTCAAAACTACTGCTCTCCTTTTCATAAAGTATCCCAACACCAAGAGAAAAAACATCAATACGACCTGATCGTTCTTATCTTACTTCCATTCCTGTTCACAACTCTTTCCTCCCTCCCATCCTAAGTTTCTCTTCTACTGTTTTCTCTTCATACATGTGCTATCATAGGAGCTCTGTTCCGTGCATTGTCACAATCTCCTCGAAGTGTTTTTTCCCTTTTTTTTTATCATCAAGTATTTTCACTTTCCTAGTACTTTCCCCCTGCTCCTACTACAAGGTTTATTGCCTTTCCCATATGAAAAGTACTCTTGACGTCCCCTTGCTCCTTCAGCCACTGTTCTATCTTCTTTCTTCCTTTCATCTCCAAGCTCACTGAATAATCTCAGGTCACACATTTCAATTCCATTGAAGATGCCTTCTTCCCCTTGCATTCATCTTCAGACACACTTAGTGTGCAACGTCTTCTAATCAAGATTTGAAAGAAAATACTCCATCCTTAGATATGCCCTTCACTTTTGTTGGGGCAGTTCTAGTTTTTTTCTTGAAATTGCACTTTCACCAGCTGTTACTCTGGTGCTCCCTGCTCTCCTTACTCTCTTCAGCATACCTGTCAGAAGCATGTCCCTGCCTTCCATTAGCTCTCAGTGGGGATCCCAAATGTGTCTGTCCTTGCTTCCATTCTCACTCATCTTTGCAACTTACCTCTGTTTAATCTCATCAACAGAGCATAAATTCAATCATCCTCTCAATACAGATGACCTACAAATCTCATCCCCTGCCCAAGACTTCTCCTTTAAAATCTTAGCTGAGTATCATTGTTGCACCAGTCTCATTAGCTGCAACACTGTTAATCCTGTTTGTGAGTTCTTCTCTGCCTCAAACATTAACTCTGTCCCCTGAAATCTCATCATGGGGTAGCACTTCCCCATTTTTTTTCTCAGTCAGTGTGATGTCTGCTAGTTCCCACTTCCAGCTGGTTCCTGGTATCACTCGGTGGCATTCATTTATTATTGGTTACACACATTGCAATTTAATTTTGCTAGGAATTAAAAATGTGAGTATTTTTAGAACTAGATTTAAACTTGAACATTCTTAAGAGCTATGTAGCATCTCCAAATAAATATGGTCTATTTATTATAAGAGCCATATTAAAAATATACACACTCTGTCCTTTAAGATACTACATCTTGCCAACGATCCAGTACCATCACTTATCATCATTTCTCAGCCAGTTCAGTAAAATTTTCTTTATCAAATACTTAACATTGTCCAGCTAGATCAGAGGTCCATTTACCAAGTATAGAGCCCTTAGCTTGCTGCCATCTCTCTCTTCAGATTCTCTCAGCCTACTGCCATCCTACCTGTTTTTGATTCTAATCAGCCCTGAGCACTTGCCCTTTCATCCTCTCCTTGTTCAAATTTAAAATGAACATTTCTATGCTGTCTTCTATATAGCCCCTTACACTTGATAGGGAATCCACAAGCATGTGCAAAGGATATTAATTTTTCTCTAAAAGCCATATTAAAACATTCCTCTCCTAAACAGTCTTGGGAAAAAACATTGTAAAGCAGAGCTTCTCCTATGGTAAGGCTACTGCCGTGGACCAATATTATTTCATTGTTTGTCCATTTGTTGTTCTATTTATTGTGTCATGACTGAATATTTTTTTTGGATCAGAGATCATCTGTTCTGTCCTGGTACAGGCTGTTACAAAACAGCATAGACAGCTACCACTTACCATTTGTAGGAACAGAAATTTTAGCATTTTGTCCTGAAATAAACTGTCAGCTTCTACTACTATTATTCATCTTATGTAGGGAAAAAGAAGAGCAGGTCTTATAGCAAGTTAATTTGCAGCCTTTGTTAAAGGAAAATATGTTTAACTGATCTTTCTGCTGTTCTCAGCAGGCTCCCCAAGACAGCAATCCTGGGTGTGCAAACACTGTTGATTAAAGGCTGGTGGTGCATCTCCAGCCTCTGCCTCATCATGCACTCAGGGGTGAGGAAGACAGTTTTCTACCTATTCATTGTGCAATCAGAGGTGATAATTTAATCTGTAAATCCAGTGACTTTCACTTGTAAAATAATAAATAGATATTTAGAGAGAGAAATGTTGTTCGTAGCAATGAAATAGATGGATATTAGCAGCAACATGTGTGTTATTCTACAAGGGCAGCCAAGTGTACCAGAGTCCCTCAGAAATTGCTAGGCTCAGTGCTTCTCGTCACACTCAGTTGGTGGTCTCCTGACATTCAGTTATTGGGCTCTGTTCCAATAATTTGGATGACAAACGGCATTTTTTCAAATGTGTGTACCACTATGATTTGGCAGAATGCCCAGCAGATTCCACCAAAGATAAGCTGCAGAATAGTAAAGATGGACCTGGATCTATATTATACTTCCAGAAAACAAGAAACATGATTCCTCTGAATCATTTAAAAGGATATCAAATAGGTTTTTTTTTCCATTTAACAGGAAAAAGAAAATAGACTACTGACTTGGGTTCCAAACACTATTTTCCACACAGGGGAAGATTCTTCCCTCCGTTCTACAAGCCCTCAAACTAGTACTGAAGAAGTACTTGTACCAAAAATGTGCTACCTCAAGTAAACACCCACAGGATTATTTTCTCTGAACTGGTGATGATTCAACAGTGGTTGATAAGAGGGCAGAGCTGTGATGGCCCCCATGGCACATGTTGTTGAGCATCTCCTCTAAGGGTAACAAGCTTTTGTTTGTATCAAATTAAAAAATAATTTTTAAAAAAGCGTGAGAGAAAAGCTGTATATGTAGCCATATGTGAAATTAGATCCATATATGAGATTAGATCTATAGGACAAGTCTATTTCAGTCATTTGCTACTCAGGCCAACTTATTGGCAGGTCTAACATAGTGGAGTTCCAGCTCAGTGCACACATAGTCTGATTAATGGTCTCCAGAGAGAAGAACAATGATGATAATTTGATATTTCATTGTATTAGTCATTCAAATCATGCTTCTCAGTCCATCTTTTACGTTACCTTCCACCATAGCATATTTATAAATAATTCTGGTTTGTAGAATACATTTGAGATTTATCTATCTATCTATCTATCTATCTATCTATCTATCGCCTAATTAAACACTTGTCAAATATGCTAGTTAACATTAGTTGAACACTAGTTAAAAGACTAGTGTTCATTTCAGTCTTTCTCTGCAAGAATTTCAGTATGAGATATTTGCTGCTTGGGATATTCACTTGACTTCATGCTAAGACAATAAAATTAAGTAGCAGCTGGGCATTAGAAGCTTATATATTTCATATTCAGTACACACATGCTTCTTCATCTTAAATAAATTATATTAATCACAATTTATTTATGTGGCTGCCCTATTAAATTAGAATTAGGGGCTAGAGTCGACAATGAAACTAGTCAGTTTCACCATCTGCAGATCAGGCTTTGCATGACCTACTGGGTATTTTTAAAATATTTTAATTTTTAAAGTAGCAATCACCTATGGATATTTAAAACATCTCTGACAGTTCGCATTTATCCACAATTAATGGGTAACCAGGGGTCCCCTTCACTTGTCTGTGTAATTCAGTCATCATTTAGTGATAAATTGCAGAAAAAAATCTTTTGTTCGTAGAGTGAAAATAAATGGTGGTAGTTTCTGATATGGAAAGTGCTGAAGTCTCACATCTTGACACTGTCCCACACAATAACCTTATCTCTGCACTGGAGACCTGCCAATTTGACAGATAGACCCCTCGGTGGATAAGGAATTGGCTATATTGTTGCACTCAAAGTCTTGCAGTCAATGGCTCGTAATTCCAAGTGGAGGTTGCAGATGAGCAGCATGGCTCAGGGCTTGGCACCTGTGATGTTCAACATCTTTGCTGGTGACATGGACAGTGGGGTCCAGTGCGCCCCCAGCAAGTTTGCTGACAACACCAAGCCGTGGTACAGTTCACTTGCTGGAGGGAAGGGATGCCATCCAGAGGGACCTGGACAGGCTTGAGAGGTGGGCCCGTGTGAACCTCAAGAAATTCAACAAGACCAAACGCAAAGTCCAGAACCCGAGGCAAGGCAATCACAAATACAGGCTGGGCAGAGAAAGGGTTGAGAGCAGTTCTGAGGAAAGGACTTGGAGGTGTTTGTTGACAAGAAGTTCAACATGGACCCAGCAATGCGCCCTCACAGCCCAGAAAGCCAACCCTACCCTGGGCTGCATCAGAAGAGAGGCTGGGTGGTTCAGAAGAGAAGGGTGGTTCCACCCCTTTCGGCTCTCACGAGGCCCCACCTGGAGTCCAGCTCTCAGACCCAGTCCAGGGGACATGAACTTTTTAGAGTGGGTCTAGAGGAGGATGAGGAAGATGATCAGAGGGCTGGAGCACCTCTCCTACAACAACAGACTAACAGAGCTGGGGTTATTCAGCCTGGCAAAAAGAAGGCTTGGAAGAGACCTTCCAGTACTTAATGTGGGCCTACAAGAAAGCTGGAGAGGAAATTTTGACAAGTAGAGGTATTGATAGGACAAGGGGCAATGGCTCTAAACTGAATGAAAGTAGGTTTAGATTAGATATAAGGCAGAAATTTTTTAAGATGAGGGTGGTGAGGAAGTAGAACAGGTTGTTAAGAAAGGCTGTGGATGGCACATCCCTGAAGGCGTTCAAGGCCAAATTGAATGGGACTTTGAGCAACCTTGTCCAGTGGAAGTTGTTACTCCCTGTGGTTGGGTTTGAGCTAGATGATCTTGAAGGTGACTTCCAACCCAAACCATTATTTGATTCTATGATCTTTCATTAGAAACCTGGGATTTGCAAGCATACAGGAGTTCACACAAGCTATTTCTAAGCAATGCTCAGGTGCTGAATGTTGAAGTGGCAGAAGTGAGTGCATGTTTTTCATATACTGAAGCTCTGATTCTGTCCTCAAACAAAATGCCCATTCATTTTCCTGAAATTTTCCTGAAGTGAAATCTAAAGGACTAGATCATGCCTCTGCATGCAATACCTACATGATCCTTCATTAGCTATGTGGCACTTTTTGTGGCCAGTATGGGATTTTAGCTTCTGGAAATAGCCAGAGATCCATGGGGGAGTGGCAGGTATCACACAGGGTACTATGGGGGAAATGTGTCTTTCTGAAGCACCAGCTAGAGATGAGACTGCACATCTTGAAGCATACCAGCTGGCAGTAAACACTTCAGATAACTGAAATCAATTCACATTTTCCACCATGTATTCAAACATGCATTTTGAAAGGGTAAAGATATGTAAAATAAGTAGACCTTAGCCATTCCCCTTGTAAATTGCACTTTAAATATTTCTACCCAACTTCACATGGTCAGCTGTCCTTTTATTGAAGTTTTGCCCAGCTTTGCCAAAGATTATTCCCACTTCCAATGGGAAGCAGAACTGAAACTCGGAAAAAATAAGCTATATGTGAAATATTCTGCAGAATTTCAGTAATTCCTGGTATGAAATGAACCTCACAGGTCAGGAAAAGAGTTCTCTTTCCCTTCACTGTACACCATTATTTTTATTACCACTCTCTGCTGAGTTATACATCTCCTTCTGAAGGCTTAACTGAACCTTAAATTAGCTTTAAGTCATCTCTATCTCTAATGAGGGGATACTGTTAAACTTCTGTATGGAGGGGAATATTCTCACTTCTCACAAATTGTACTTGTCATGAAGGGGGAACCAAACATAAATAGGGAGGGAAGTAGTCCAGGTGTTATTAGTCCATCTCTCTTTTCCCATAAATTACCCTGAGGATCTCCCTTAGGCCAGGCACAGCAACTTTAAGACCACGTAGTGACCAGAATAGGGAGAGAGAATACTAGTTAAAAGCAGCTGAAAACCTGGAAACTGGGTACTTGGGATCATCTCAGTATAAAATAAAGTGCATAGGCACAAAACATTAAATTGTACAGCTGGGGATCAATAATCCTCAGCCTTAGGAGCACAGACTAAATGCAGGCTGTAAGCAGGGCTACAGCATCATTCAGCAAACACTTGGCAGCCATTTACATTTGGGGAGCATTCCAGCTGCACATGATTGCTTTTTTTTTGGTATGGCTTTGGCAGTATAGCTCCAGCAGTCTCCACCCCTCATTCCTCATTCTTTGGTTGCTACTGCTTTGGTGGGTTTGTTAAGGAATCTTGTTTACTGCTTCCAAGTGCCAGATGATCTGTCTTCAGTGAATGTCAAAACTCTCTTACTGTCACTTCTGCTTTTGTCCCTCATATATGTGACCATACAGTTGCCTGTGGCTGCTTACACTTACTTGTGCTCCTATGTTTTGAACCAAATAAATACATTAAAGCACATCTAACTTGAAACTTTGTTTCAAGCTGCTTACAGGGAATCCATGTTAGATGGTCAAGTCATTCTGAGGCAATGTTAGCTAGCGTTGGCTTCTTGTCAAATTGGCTTGTTAGTTTGCATCTAGCCAACAGGCAGATCAAAAGGAAAAAGGCAACCACATAAATGTACAGACTAATAAGAGGTTTGGGATAACACTGTTTTGAGGAAGAACACAATTTTCCTGGAAAGTATGACACCGCAGCTCAAAAAAGACATGAGCCGCTAAATACATTTTAAAACCTTGCATGATCATGACACCAAGACCTGATATAATTGATATCTCTGGATCATGTGATACTTTCATGACTTTTCATCTTTCACTCCATTTTGATGGACAGCCTCAGGAAATATTTTAGGGAACATGGAAGAGGACTTGTGGTACATGCAGAAAAGCATCCTTCAGATTTAAATGCCTATTACAAGGTTGCCAAGGTTTAAGATCTCAGTTCTTTCAGTTTTGTGTTGTTAAGTGTTTTTGCAGAGTTTGCATTTTGGCATGCATTTGAACAGGAGCAGTTTGCAATGGATGCAGACAACATTTGTTTCACTGTGAGGAGAAATGTGCATTGTGACACACTGCCAACAAGGTTGTGTCATCCCCAGCGCTGGAGACCCAGCTGCAAAAAGTCCTGAGATACTGGGCCTGCCCTTACAGATGGCCTTACATGGAGCAGGAGGATAGACTAGAGATTCTCTGAGGGCCTCCCAGCCTAAGTCACCATGTGATTCTTTGAGTCTGAATTGCTTATTTGAGGTAGTATTTTAGAAACAGATCTCTCAGAAGGTTTTACACAAGGTAACTGGAAGGACATGGTGGAAAAGCAGCAACAAAAAGCAGTTAACTGGAACCAAGGAGTACTTAGAGGTGAAAAAACTCTCTGTTTGTGTGAGGCAGGTACCTCTTCCTTCTTCTTCCTGTTCACAGTTACTCTTGCTTGCCATTTGAATTACTAAGGGCATTTTCCTGTAGAGAAGGTAGAGAAGGTCCATAATCATTAATTTAAAGATGGAGCTCAAGAAAGAGGCACTTTCTCTTTGTATCAGTGTTCAAACAAAACAAAAGCATTTAAGACAGGGAAAAATGATGAAAAACCCAATCATTCTTCTATTGTTTTTTTATAGAGTGTTGTAATAATCATTTACAACAGCTGTGATCTATGGAAGGAGGGTGAACACAATTGAAAGTTTGATGCCAAATTTTATTGTTATATGCGAAAGGATGTCCATGAATCTTAGCTCCAGCTTCAGTCATCTGATGAAGTAGAAACTCTTTTTTGGCTTTCCAACCCATTTCTCCAGGGCCCAGATCTGTGCTGTAAGATGCCCAAAGATAAGATCCAGACAGGACATTAATCCAAGGAGCAGCCATTAAATTACCTGCTCACTTTATAATGTTTTTTTTTGTTTTTTCCTTTCTTATGTATATCTCTTTTTGAATTTTTATTAAAATTTTTATTACTATTACTACTTGTCTCAGCATCATCCTTGACTTATTTGTTTTCAAAGACACTGCCCTACAGCCTGTGAAACTCCATCCACTGGAAGTAGAGGGAATTAGCTCAAATGGTAGAGTGCTCACCCAGCAGGTGAGAGATTGTAGGATGCAGGTATTGATACCTGCATCCTACATTTTGGACCACTCAGTGGATAAAGAATTGGCTGGATAGCCACGCTCAAAGATTTGTGGTTCACAGCTTGATGACCAGGGAGAGACCAGCAGTAAGTGTGTTCCTCAGGGATTTGTACTGGGACCAGCATTACTTAACATGAGTGATATTTTACAGGGTCTTGTAGAGATAGGATAAGGGGTAATGACTTTAAACTCAAAGAGAGTAGGTTTAACTTATAAGGAAGAAATTCTTTACTGAAAGTTTGGTGAGGCACTGGAATAGGTTGGCCAAAAAAGCTGTGGATGCCCCAACCATGAAATTTTAGAGGCAAGGTTAGATGTGCTTTTGAGGAACCTGGTCTAGTGAAAAATGTCCCTGCCTATGGCAGGGGGAGTTGAAACGAGATGTTCTTGAAGGTCCATTCCAACTCAAAATATTCTATGATCCTATGATCCTATGATTCTGTGATTCTATGATTCTGTGAATTTGCTTTAAGATAGGGATGTTTGTATGTCCATAAGCTTTACGAAAATGAGGAGATGAGACAGAGACTAATTGAAAACCTGCACCCATCTACACATTTTAAATATCCAGTAACACAAATTATTAAGAGCTGGCTTCCTTGGTGTAACAACCCTATGGACTAAAGCATTTTTGGCTGCATTGGGTACTACCTCTTGTGCAGTCTGGTCATCTTCTGTCTCTCTGATCTTGTGACCTGTGAATGTATTTTACATAAGTAAAATATGTAAAGCACATAAGTGCTTTAAGTTACTTCCTCTTGTGAAGGATTTTCCACTTGCCTCAGTGCAAAGGATTATTGCTTTCCTGCTCCTTTGGTGTAAATCCATCATCTGAAGTACAACTTATATGTACCATCTTCTGTAGTCACAGAGAAAAGAGGAATTTAATTTCCCTGGACCAGTTTTTTCAGACACTCCCTCAGGGGCACCTCTACTGAGCAGTGCCAAATGTGTTCTGTGTCTAATACCTAAAGTGAAGATTTCCAGTCCATAGTCTGTGAGCACAGATAATCTGTTAGGATGAAAAAGGAAGGCTTTCTCAGTATTCCTCCCGCTTTAAACTACCAACCCCCCAGTTCTGCAAACAAATACAGATAGAAGTTGCAGGACTATTTATGGATCTAAAGTTCAATATCTAACATACACTAGAAAGAATGGGAACATATGGAGAAATTAATATCTGCAGAAAGAAATCCGTGAATGCACAAATTGTTTGAAGTCTTTGAACTTTATGCATGCAGTGCCCTTCTCTCCACTAACTGAAATGGGAACCTGGGAAGAGCTAGCTGTTAGAATCAAACCAGGAATTCCTAAAGGTAAAATAGTTTTTCTACTTTAAACCTAAATATATTCTCATCACTAACAAAGAATCATTGTTTTGGTTCCAGAAATAGCCATCAGCTTATTAGTGAAGCTGTTTATGCAAAAGATGTGCTTTCCCAAGACTGACACACAGTAACTGCACAATGGAGCTGAGGAAGTTGCCATATGGGGAGAAATCATTGGAAGGCCAGCACTGGGTGTGAAATTCTGCTGCCACATGATAACTGAGATGAATTACTTTTGGGAGAGAGAGTCTTGCAAGTAAAGGGTCAGAATTAATGATGCATATAGTGGAACCCCTGGCAGGCGTTTAGTTCCTATTTAGAGAATTTGCTTTACTAAACCAGAGTTAAGCTAGTGCAAAATCTTACATAGCTTCTGACTTCTAATTAATTAAGACATAGGTTTTTATGGTTATTAATAAAATCATGTATACATATGCTCCGTCTGTACTTAATACTAAAATTGTTTTCAAGTGACAGGTTGTGACTGTATAGCATACTTGCTGCTAAAATTGTCAGTTTCAAATTCAAACTGAAATAAAATACTTCACTTCTAGTATTTGTTATACTTTAAAGACTATAAATTTCTAGAACAATACAATGCTAAAAAATAGCATTGATTTAAGCTTGATGCTGTTCATAACCTTTGAATAATTTTCATAAATTTTTGTAACAGGAACAACTCATTAAAAGTGCATAAATGTTGAGGTTTATAACATTTTCCCCAAGCAGAATTTCCTTGACAAATTGTATTTAATTACTTGAAATTACTGGTCTCTAAATTAAGCTACACATTCACATGTGGGAGTTAAGGATATGACAGTTCACATAATCTTCATCAGTGCTAAGCATTTACCATTATGGGACATCCCAACAAAGTCCAGGAACTGTAATGAGATCCAAATCTGCTGTAGAAAATAAAAATAATCTGAAAATAAACATCCCCTGCATTGAGGGATGAAACCCTTGATGAAACCCTGCTTCCAATGAAGCTTATGTATAGCATAGCTAAACTAAACTTCCAGAGATCACACTGAGGTCAGGATTTCACCATAGACTGATCTTTTGCCAAAGCAACACATTTTCCAGTAGTATCTTCAGCCACAGAAATTTATTCATATTTGCAATCAAAGGGCCTAACAGACTAATTTTTCTCTCTCTGACACACTCTCTTTCTTTTTCACTGTCTCTCTTTTTCACTGTCTCTCCATCTCTCTTTTTTCTTTTTGAATGGCTCCAAATATACATGAGTGAACATTTCCTACTGACGCCCGAGAAGAATGCTTTGGATAGCAAATCAGAGAACAGAAATAACTGTATTTACATTAAGGTAGCTAAGAACATGTATCTCTTGCAATACCAACCCCACCCCAAAAACCAAAAAACCTACACCCCCTCCACATCCCCAAAATGTTTGATTTTCTTGTTAGGAAAATCAGCAGGTTGAGTAAAAGGAGTATTTTCTAAATAGAAATAATTTGGAGAAAATGTATTGAGGTGCATTTGTTTTAAATCTGGAGTCCTGGATAACACTGAATCCATACAGATTTCTGGAGTTCAGAAGTTAAATGAATCTCTATTAACATCTACCTCCTGGGAAAAAATAATCAGATTGAAGCTATAGTAATTTAAAACTTTTTCAGCAAAATGTAGATTGAACTCAAGTGTCTGCTCATGTTTTTATACTTACCCAATACTTCAGTAAGGTTCCCCACAGTTTACACCACAGTTTACAAAATTTTTAGTTAACTTGGATAAAGTTTTGAGCAAACCTGGGGTTAATTATGACTTCATGTAGAAACCATGATAAACACTGTGGTTTTGTAGAATTTTGATTCAAAACCAAGCAAGACTTGTGGGTTTTGGCTAAGCATCACTGAGTTTCAGTTGTGTGCTAACCCAAAACTGGAAACAAAAATTGCCTCTGGTAATATCTAAAAAAAATCTAGGGCATTGAAACTGCACATAACTGAGTTTAATACACTGCTATTTGCAGCTTGGCAAGCTGTCTCATGACTTTCTACAAACACCTGGTGACAACTCTTCATGACAACAAATGAAGAGCAAAGGTGTTACACGGTGGGTTTTCCCCCCTTGTGTCTTGAATGTCGTGGGATTTTCCTGTTAATATCCAGACCTGTAACACACCAGCACAACATGTGTGTTTGTCTCTTTGTGCTTGACATGCACACCTTTAGAAAAAAAGATTCTCAAGTTAAAGAGAAAAGAACTTATTTCCCTGCTCTATGGCATCTGCAGATTCTGTACCAGTGGGAGAGGNGGAAAGGAAAGGAAAGGAAAGGAAAGGAAAGGAAAGGAAAGGAAAGGAAAGGAAAGGAAAGGAAAGGAAAGGAAAGGAAAGGAAAGGAAAGGAAAGGAAAGGAAAGGAAAGGAAAGGAAAGGAAAGGAAAGGAAAGGAAAGGAAAGGAAAGGAAAGGAAAGGAAAGGAAAGGAAAGGAAAGGAAAGGAAAGGAAAGGAAAGGAAAGGAAAGGAAAGGAAAGGAAAGGAAAGGAAAGGAAAGGAAAGGAAAGGAAAGGAAAGGAAAGGAAAGGAAAGGAAAGGATTTTAACATTTCCAGAACAGTTCCTAATATCTGGTTTCACCAGAACTGTATCTGGAAGAATTTGCTCCAATATAGCTCCCAGCTGGAGCTGTAATCAAGTTCATCTTTTATAAACAGACTGACTGACAAACTAACAAATAGCAAATGTTGGTGAGAGTGAGATTGGTGAAAGCCAAAGAAATTATCCAGCACAAATAGAAAACTGAGATATTACTTGTGCATATCAATTGTCTAGGGGAATCTAGAAATACAGCAGTCACAGAGAAACCATCCCTGGAGCATACATTTAACTGGAATAAAATCCCATTAGGAATAATATGCCTGAGTTACTAAAGGTCTGTATCTCTTTATCTATTTAGTACCTCATATGTACATTCATATGATAGATGCTCTCACATCAATGAAAGGCCTTCTCTTGCTTAAGATCCTTCATAACATTAGAATTTATTTACATTTTACTTGGTGTTTTCATATCTAAAGTAGCAACATCTGCTTAAAATGGTCATTTTTTTCTTAATATGCAGTGTTGTTGCTGATATGTTCTCACTTTCTTTTTGCATAGTGTTAAGAGCTGATTTGCTTTGTTTTGCATTTCACTTTTCATGCAGTAAAAAAGCATCAGTAGAGTTTTCTAGCAGCAAAATAAAGATGATAGGCTTTTGCCTATTGTTTTCATATATCTCTGTGGCTATGGCTTCATAGCACGTTCTCGCCTGGACAGCTATGAGGCATCTTCCTATGTTCAAGTGACTCAATATAATGCCAGACTAGATCCTAAAATATTTGCGCTTTCATTAGTGTCATGCTCTGATAGGGTCAGCAAGCTCTGAATTTTTGACTGAAATTATTGTTCAAGACCAGTTCAACTGGGTATCCCTGTACAGCTTTATATGACATTGCAACCTCCTTCCAGCTTACAAACATTAATTACCTCCTGTCATAACTGGTTTCACATAATTGACATTATTTTAACTAAGTATATTCTAAAGACTATAATAAAAATTGAGACCTGTTGACTGAATCAGTTTTTTTATAAATTTAAGAAGGGGATTTGTCAATACTGGTTTTGACTAACACCAAAATGAGCCATTCAGGGTCTAATAATTGTAGGAATATAAGTATTGATATAGATTTGATAAAAGAAATTAGTGGGTGACTTTTAGCCAAGATGTGGTCTCTTAATCTTGAATTAGAAAAATAAATATATAATATTGGTAAGCTGTGGTATCAGAGGAAGGACATGTATTTAAGAATGTTTCCAAGAATGTTTATTACAGGAAGCAGTGGCATAATCCTCTTCCAACCTCTGATCTTACCACAAAACCCCTTTTTGTTCCACTTACAGCTTCATGCACAATCTTCCATCACTAGACAATATCAGAGTATTAGAAATGTCCTTCTGCCTGCCTAGATTAGGACCATATATCATTTCCCCTCCTTGACACTTACACATTTAAACAGTGACAAGCATTGGTCGTTTGGCTGTGATTGCACATTGCTAATGGGTGTTTATGAAAAGTATCCAAGAAGAGGAGAAGATAAACAAAGGGGAAACAAAATAAGCAAAGTGACAGAAACAATAGCAAGGCCTTCATCCAGCTGAACTAGAGGCAAAGGATGTAAATATCCCAGTGGAGGAACTCTGCAAGGGCTTGTATCTGTAGGAGGGAGAAATTAATTTATTTATAAAAGGATGTGTAAAATGTAAGATGCTGGAATCAACTGCTTTTTTTTTTTTTTCCATTGGAAAGCAAACTAGCATGTTACTAGCCAAGTTTTTTATTTGCATGTGGATCTTAACCTTTTCCTCTGTGTACGTTTCTTGATGAAGTTTTATAAATAACAAAAAAAATCCCCCCAAACCAAACAACAAAAAAACCTAACCAGGAATTAAAATGTTGTTTCTTCTGTACCCTCCATTTTTACTAGAGAAATAGGCTTGTCTCAATTTAAAAATATTCCACAGAACTATCTAATAATATTTATGAGATAACAAAGAGAAGGTGGGTTCAGATGTTGTTCTACTCTCAAAGAGTGATATCAGGAAAAAAAACCCCCAAAACTCAAGGCATATTGACCACCCATAACTGCAGCCTCTGATTCCAGAGACCACACTCTCCTCCCTCCTCCTAACCACAAGGAGGGGAGGCAAGGGGGCTAAAGAGGACACATGTTAGCTTTGTTCTAGTTAGCTCGTAGAGGTGGATGGAGAACTCAACTTCAGATCCTAAGCATTCAACCTCAGCTTTGCACTGACCATGGTTTTCAAGAGTAATCATCACTTTTGGGTTTTGGGTCTTTGACCCAGCACAGCTTAGGAGTTTAATCTCATCTCTGTAACTCTGTAACTCTGTAATAGCAATAGAAATTGCTATAGGTTCAGCCTATGTTTGCTATAGCTGACCTCTGCCAGCAGCAGTTGAAGAGAACTCAGAGAGGGCACCAAGCCTGGCTGCTTTTCCTGGCTCATTCCTCTGGTACTCACCCAGCACTCACAGTCAGGACTTTATGGATGTTAGAGAATGCGCCTTTGTCTGGTCCCTGACTCTCTTTATGTTACTCTGTCCCTTGTTGAACCTACTGAAGATTGTGTCTCTGTCTTACACTCTCTCAGGAATGAGAAAATTAGGTTTTATTTCAGAGTGACACACTTCTCTGCTGAGAAAAACACAAGACTCACTTAAAAATTGTCAAGTTGGCATCCAAAAATAAAGAGCTCCAAATTGTTTCTAGTTACTTAAACAGTGAAAAAACATGAAACATACACTGGAAATAAAGTGCCAAAAGTCTGGGGTCAGTCCTTTTTAATTCATTTGTGTGCAGCTCAGCATAATGCTCAGGCCCACAAATCTCAGTCTTTTCTTCCTTCGACATAAATACCAAGATAGTTTTCTGGGCCCGTCTCAAGCCAGACAAATAAATTCTCCTGAGGACTGAAGGACCAACAAAAGCCACCTTGCCTTTCCACCTGTTTTTCCTTCGTTTTGCCTTTTAACATACGTACAGCAGTAATGTGTCAATTGTAATTACACACTCATCCAAAAGATGCAATGAAATGAAGGAATTCGCTCTATCTTTTTGGGAGAGGATAAATAGGCAAAACACACTTAAAACAGCAATTCTCAAAGCTGTATCTTCTGACCCCCCTTCTTTCTAGAGAGTGTGATGTGCTTGAGCCCTTCCTTCTCATCAAATACCTGTATACCTCAGGGCTTTTTCTGCTCCAGGTCCTGCCTGTTCCAGCCCCTTGCAGACAACTTTTGCAACTCCAGCTCCAGCAAAACCAGCTGTGAGCCTATCCAGCCTAACTGTCAATTCCTACATTCCAGTTTAACCTTTGCTGGCTGCCACATTAGCCTTGAATTCCCTCTGCAACCATCGTCAGCTTTGCTCAAAATTCTGATGAGAAAAATCTCTTTATCCTTCAACCCACCTCAGCTCCTCATAGCTTGGTTCCTGGCTTGCTTTGGCTACTACTGGAAGGAAAATGCAGTAATATTTTCCTCCTGCCCAAGCTCAGTGTGGTTTACCATTTTATTAGGAATGAAAAAAGTTTGAGCTTGCAGGCAGCCAGCCACTGCCTCACACACCCAGCATGGCCCAGCCCAAGGCACTGCCTTCAACCATTCTCAATTCTCACCACCATTGTGCCTGCTAGAATAAGTATTATGTTCCCTATAAGACTTCCAGTTAGGAGGGAACTACTGCCTTGGAGGAGAGGAGAAAAGGTGAGCAAACAGAATAGAGAGAGAAGAAAGACAAAAGACAGATGAAATTTTTTGGTGAGGACTTGTCCCAGTTGAAGACACATTTTCAACTCCCTCAGGAGCTTCTGACTTGTTTCACCAGTTAGAAACCAGCTGGCTTGAAATATGCTTAGAAGGTAATTATCAGTTGATAATTACTGAAAGATGGTACAGTAAAAAAGAACAAATCTTTAAAGCACAAATACAACCAAAAAAGTTGAAAATCCTTAAACAGAAATACTCAAAAATCTGACTAGCTTAGACTTAAATTTAAAGAAGATGGAAATCACTGTGACTCAGGCATGAATGGGAGAATATAAATAGTCTTGGTGGGAGATTTTTCCTATGTTCTATTATGAGCTATTTATGTTTCATTTGATACATGAATGAGATGTCTTATTTTATCATAATAGCACCCTTGATTGAATACATTTATCCTCAATGCTTGTGTAGTACAAGGCAAGAGTGTGATCAGTACTCTGCAGCTTGGAGTCTCGTGGCATGATAGCTTGTGCCTCTTTCAGCAAAGCATCACATCCAGCAAAACAGGTGGCAAGGAGAATTGGCATGAGATCTGAGATGCTTCATAGCCATCAGAAAGCACACACCATGGGTTGAAGTCCAGCTACTGTTTCAGTCATCCTGTGATATCAGATATAATACTCATCTTCTCATTAAAATGACCATGCTTTTGGAATTAATTTCCTTCATGCCTGCACTGCTCGGACAGGGCAAAGGCCTGACAGAACTAACTGATAGGGCTCAGCAGCAGCCAGGAGCAGATTATGAGGGGAAGAGAGTCAAAAGAGGGGAAGCATATGCAACAGCAGTCCCAATATCCTCTCACATCTGCTGGCATGGTCTGCTTCAGAGACATTTGAGCTGCATAATGCAGCTGAACCTCAGTCTGCAAAGAGCCCTTGTGTGTGCAAGGATAACAGTGAACAAATATTGCTTTTCTGTGGATTTATCAAACATCATGGACACTCTGCTGTGAAGGAGCAGAGTTTCCTCATCCACAGCCAGAGAGAGTTCATCATAGCACTCTTTATCTTCTGCTAAAGCTTTGAGTTTTAGCTGCTGTTACACAAGAGTTGGCAGGGGTTGGGCCATTTGGCTTTCTGTAAAAAATCTGATACCCTTTTCAGGGGAATTTTCCACACATGGAAATGGTTGTTCTCAGTGAGAGCAAGCCAGACAGGAATCTGTGTGAGTGCAAAGAGCTCATGTAGTGCTACATACCCAGAAAAACTCCCTCGGCATCTGGTGGTCTATAGCTCAGGCAGTCCTGGGGGTGGAGATCTTTGTACTTAGTAGTCTCCAGAAGCATTTCCTTCCATGAATGTCCTAAATCCTTTTTTGAATTAATGTGAGCTTTTACAGTCCACATCACAGGAAGGAGTTTCATAGTTCAACTGCTCATTTCATGAAAAATACTCATCTTGACTCCTTGAGCTTGGCTCCTACAAGCTTTGTAAGACAACTACCAGTCCAAACACAGAAAGAGAATATGGGTCACTAGCCTCAGCTTTTCCAGCAGTTTTCATAGGTTCTGGTCACCTTTTCTCCAGGCTGACAATTTTGATCATTTTTTTCCCACCTCCATGCTTCTCCTCTAATCCTGTTATCTTCCTTCCCAAAAGACTAAGCGAGCAAAGAGAACCACACAGTGTCCAAAACTTGAGTGCTCCATGGAGTTATACAGTAACAGAGTTGTTTTCCAATTGCAACCTATTCCTCTCATCCCCACCATTCTTTTTTATTTGTTTTGCTTTGAGTTGCTAGTGTTTTTAACAGATTTATCTATTTATAACCCCAAATCTTGTTTATGCATTAGAACTGTCAGGTCAGGCTCTTTTGCTGGGTGAGTAGTGCTGGAGTTCTTCCTCCCCTGTGTGTATGTTTAAATCTCTGTTTATTCAAATAGCACAGGCCTCCATTTTTCAGGTGAATAAGTATTTTTAGATGAGTCTTTAATAAAGGAAGTTATGTGTAGTAATAAGAAGCACAATCAATCCTATCTAAATGAGTGCAAAGGGGAACATTTAGAATTGTCATCGCTTGTCTTTGTGCCTCTCTACGAAAATTAGCCTTCAGGATCAAATTCTGATGCATAAAGACTATGAAATTGTTGCCCAAGGCAGTGGATGCCTTTCACCCAGCCCCTAAAAGGGCACTGCCTATATGCATATAAATATATATATACGTATATATATATATATATATCCCACATTATAAAATAGGACAGAATAAGGTGGGATGTTATCCTGTTAACTAAAGTCAATGTAAGTATAAGACAGGAGTTTTTTAAGACACCATTATCTACATATCTGGAAATATGGAAATATCTACAAAGTGTCTCTATGACCAAGAATGTTATCAGAAGTACAGCACAGCAAATCCTAACTGTGCAAGAAACCCTAAATCAGGGCAACAGCTACTCAGTTTAAGGTTGCATATCAATATTACAGGACTACGTATAACCATGAAATTTGGAGAATCGGTTAAAAGGAGTAAAAATGAAAAAGGCATCCAGATGACTTTCAGCTATTTAGTGAATTCCTATCCTGCATCAATATTGTCTTTAATAGCAATTGATAGACTTGGCTTTCAGTATTTTGCTATCTCAAGTTGCAAAAATGTTTCTCATTGCTTGAATTTTATGACACAGTGCTTCTCTNTATATATATATATATATCCCACATTATAAAATAGGACAGAATAAGGTGGGATGTTATCCTGTTAACTAAAGTCAATGTAAGTATAAGACAGGAGTTTTTTAAGACACCATTATCTACATATCTGGAAATATGGAAATATCTACAAAGTGTCTCTATGACCAAGAATGTTATCAGAAGTACAGCACAGCAAATCCTAACTGTGCAAGAAACCCTAAATCAGGGCAACAGCTACTCAGTTTAAGGTTGCATATCAATATTACAGGACTACGTATAACCATGAAATTTGGAGAATCGGTTAAAAGGAGTAAAAATGAAAAAGGCATCCAGATGACTTTCAGCTATTTAGTGAATTCCTATCCTGCATCAATATTGTCTTTAATAGCAATTGATAGACTTGGCTTTCAGTATTTTGCTATCTCAAGTTGCAAAAATGTTTCTCATTGCTTGAATTTTATGACACAGTGCTTCTCTTTTTCCAGTCCAAAGAAGATCATGTCATGGAGTGTCCTCTAACTTTTTTATTGAGTCCTTATACTCTCACACTACTCTTACCACCCAAAAATTAGGTGATTTGATCTGCAAGAATGAATTAAGACACTGTTGTATCAGAGTTATATTCCTTGGCAGCTGGACTGAAAGCTGAAATAAAATGATCTGATACACAAAAGCATGAAATAAAACGATCTGATACACAAAAGCATGAAATAAAACAGTGAATTACCAAAGAAACGAAAGCAACCTGGTACATGTGGAAGATGTCCCTGCCTATGGCAATGAATTGGAATGAGGTGATATTTTAGGTCTCTTCTTACAAAAACCTTCTATGATTTTATGATTTCATGCTTAATTTTTGGCAAAAAAGGTAGCAAAATCTGAGCAAAAGCTCATTATTTTAGGAGCAGTATTTTAAAACACATATTTAAAAATTAATCCAAGGACAGCAAGAAGAAACTAGTCTATATTACACTTCCTGCATTATTAAAATAGTACGACTATTTGAATAGCAGTTCTCTTCACTTTCTCTTTTCTCTATTTCATTTTTTAATATTCTTTAATGCATTTGCTTGGCTGAGCAAAAATATGCACCAAATTGAATACAGCAACCAACAAAACTGTCAAGTGAGAGCCATGATAATTTCTGTCCAAAAGTTTATTTTTCGCCTTCACACCATCTGAAGAGCATAAGGAACACCTGAGAGATCTTTATATGAGGAAGGTCTCAGAGAGCTTATGGAGGACAGGGAAAGGGGCCAGATGAAAATCTGTGCATCTGCCATCCATCAGAAACACGTGATTCGGGTGGCTATAATAGATGGCTATGCCAGCATCTAGAGAAATAATCTCGCCTCATAAACCCCCAAACTGAAAAGCTGCCTAAGATATAGAATAATTTGATACTGGTATATGCATTTTTTACTGTCTAGAACTCATTGTAAATCATCATGCTGTGTGCACTGAGAAATGAATGGTGTTCAAGGTGAGAACTTGTAGACATTAATTTGATACTGTATCTAAAATATTGCACCCTCATTGCCATTAAGTGATCTATAAAAGGATTGAGTAGTTCAGCCAAATAACCTTGGTTAACTGTCACAAATTATTGTTCATTCACTCCTCTTATGGCTGAAGAATAAAGCTGAGTATCTTGCTAAAGATCTTTAATTTGCAAGAACTGCGCAGACCCTGTGCAAAAGGCCATTGCATGGAATTCAGCAAATTACTTCTATGCTTGTGAAAAACTGCAAGATCGCTTTTACCAGTGCGTGGAAGGACTTTCATTTGGTCTCAACTAAAAGGCAATGGGAAGACATGGAGACAGGTAGCCATCAGCTCCTCAGTCTACAAAAGGTCTCTTAGTCCATTTACCAGCCATAAAACCCATCAGCTACACCATGGCTGGGTGTATGGGACGGGTGCTGCTGACTTTCCATTTTGGCTTCTTCCATAACTAACATTCTTCCCCGTTAGCAAACAAAATGGACAACCAGTTTCCAGGCTGACCATCCCAACATCTAGGAGGCTTTGGGGTATGGCCTCCATCTCCACTCTCAGTTTCCATGGGAGGGAATGAAAACTGGATGTGTATCAGCAAACTGTGTTGGAATGGCAGTGCTTATTTACTACAGGTAGGCAACTCCTGGTGTGCATCAAGAATTTAAAAGGCCATGTTTAAATCACAGAATCATAGAAATGTGTGGGTTGGAAGGGACCTTCAAGATCATCTGGTTCCAACCACCCTGCCATGGGCAGGGACAACTTCCACTGGTCCAGGTTGCTTAAAGCCCCATCCAGCCTGGCATGGAACACTTCCAGGGATGGGGCATCCACAACTTCTTTGGCCAATCTGTTCCAGTGCCTTACCACCTCCACAGTAAAGAATTGTTTCCTAATATCTAAGCTAAAGGTACTTTCTTTCAGTTTGAATCCTTTCCCCCTTGTCCTGTCATATAGTCTCTCTATGTCCCCCAGATAGTCTCTCTCCAAATGGGGAAATATTTGGGGCAGGGGGAGGGGGAAATTAAAGGAATAATGGAGAACAGATAATGACCAACATACACATGACAGTAGGTAGAGGTGAAGGAGATAATTTGTTTATTTATGAATGTTGAGGTGAAGAGAGTATTAGAAGAACAGTAACATTTCCAAGATCTGGATCAGGACTTGTAGGACTATGAAATGAAATGTTTAAAAGTACTTTTACAATTGCATTACACAGTAGATTGAGCACAGCAGTTAAAGCTAGCAAAAGGACAAGATGATTTATATACTGCAGATCAAGAGAAAACAGTGAAACAAATGGCAAGTTTTTGGCAAATGTTTTTGTTATTCAGAAAGGACAAAAAAAAGTGGTGTTAGAGGACAAATAGTTCATGTTGCTCTGAGTTCTAGCAAATAGCCACGGGACTATGAGCTGAGCTGACTGCTGTTAATAGCAATAAAGAATATGTTAAATAGCTTATACAGCATCTAATATTAATAGGCAATATTTGACATGGCCTCAAGAAAGGTCATCTATTTCAGAAAAATCTGACCAGCAACCCTAACAAAAAGATGCCTAACAATCACGCTAACACGCAATGCAGCAAGTTCAAGCTAAGGCACAGAAGAATTAACTCTCTTTCTTAGAGTCAGATGTTAACCTGAGGCTGGAAGGAACCTCTGACGGTCATCCCACCCCTCATCAAAGCAGAGCCAACACTGAAGGTAGAAGAGTTCCTTAGGGATGGATCCAGTCAAGTTTAGAGTATTTCCAGGGACTGAGATCTCACAGTTCATATGTACACCTGTACCAGTGTTTGACCTCCTTCTCTGTGAAATACCAGTATTCAGGAGAACAGGCAATTTATCGAGGCTGGCTTTAAAGCCATTTAACTGTGAAGAATTTGAGAAGAACTTAGGTCTCCAGGCTACTGGCAGAAGGGATTGCCCAATAAAAAGACATTATCTTTTGTTGTTTACCAGTTCCCTGCCATTACATAGGAGACATTTGCAGTATTTTAGAAATTATTTTGGGTGTGGATTAAATGGCTGTCCTCTTCTGGTGACAACTGAAATAACTTGGAGTTTCCCACTGCATTTACCTTTTGGTCTTCTTCACATCCCCACAAAAAATGAGGTGTTTTTTCACTGTCTTCCAGCACTGACACACCTGGAAAATAAACTGCCACACAAGCAAAAATCATAGCAAAGAGACAGAGCCAGATTCAGCAAAAGATTCCACAGAAAGCAGAACTGTGTGAAAGCACTTGCTTGGCCCCATTTTACAACTGACATAAAGTTGTCCATCTTGGCAAAACTGAATTCATGAGAAATCCAGACCATGCTTGGGAAGGAACATTTCATGGAAATAAAAAAGGACTTCCCTTGTCAGAAAGCAACTCTGGTCTGGGGACTGGTTAACTGAAAACTGCAAACCTGAGCAAATCTGGTGGAATAAAGTTTGTACAAAGAGGAAGGCAGAAAGGAAATACAAAAAACCATGTTGCATCCTAGGTCGGCAATTTTTGTGAGCTGGGATGAAGCTGACTTCATACCCTATATGCCTCTGTTATGCATGATCCATGGAGGGAGCAAATGTGCTGAATCCCTGACTGAGACTTTTGTTGTACTTTTGCAGAAGCAACAGCTGCCCAATCTGCCAACCCTGCTGCTATGTGATTCTACGCCTGGGGACTCATGACAATGGTAAAAAAATCAAAATAGCATGCCCTAGACTGCTTTGTGAAGAAGGCACTGCTTGTGGGACTGAGTACAGGATCACAAAACAGGGGACCTACTCTTTAGTGCATGGCTGATCCCACCACAACTGGCAAAAAATTTGCACTTCTCTTTCCCTCTCCCCTCTTTGATACTACACAGATCCTCTGTTTGTCTAGTGTTAACAAAAACAAGACCCCAGGTCATGTGAGGAACCAAGTCCTTCATGTAATGGGAATGATAGATAAAGTTGTGGATATAAAATCAGCCAAATGAACAAAGGACAAAGCAGATACTTTTGTTTCAGTAAAAAACAGCAACTATTGTGTTTCTTAACCACACATTTATATCCCTCCTTTTTCTTTCTTTTCTAATTTTTTTTTAATTTAAAGTGAACTTCCATGCTAGTGGTTATTGCTTTGCCAGGAATGTCTGGTTCTGCCTGATAACATCAAGCTTTGTAAAACAATGTAGTATTGTCTACAGTCCCTGCTATTATAGTAAGTTAACAGTTACTGTAAACAGAAGGGCTCTTCATAGAAAAGATGAACCCAAAGATATATTTTGAATTAAGCACAAAGCAAACACTCCAGCTGGCAAACATTGCAGGAATAGTCCATTCTTTCAAAAAACTGCATTGGGTTTGCACTGCCAATAGTATACACAGAGTCATTGTTTCAGTCTCAGCAAGAGGGTTATTTATACACTTTGAATGCGTACTGCTTTCTCTTAAACTTCACAAAAGCAATCCATTAAAAATAATACCAAAAGTATGAGGGTTTGTCCTAATATTTGAGGTTCCTTTTCTCTGGTGGGTGCCACTAAAGCTCATTTTAAACAGGTCTTGAGGACAGAGGGGAGTATTAGTTCACACAGTCAGATCTATTGTATATCATAGTCCATAAAATTTATTCCAGCTAATTCTGTATGGAGCCCAGTGGCTGCCATTTGGCTAAAGTGTGTGCCTGGAAGGTTTGCAGCCTTGAATCTACCACTTTCTGATGTAACAGGTTCCAGCAGAAATCAACCTCACTATTAAACATTGGTATTGTACTTCCATTTGATTTTCTTTGGCTTTGATTTCCATGCTTAGGTTCCTATTGTGCTTTTCTCTGATCCTTTAAAAAGCCCTTTAATGACTATTATTTCTTTACCATCCAAGAACCCTGAACCATCTGAATGCTGTGTATTTTTGGTTCCTTGGTGCTTCTGAATAAAGCCAGGAGAGGAAAAGCAGAGAAGCAGTTTTAACTGGAATCTAACTAAATTTTGTTTGCTTTGTTTTGGTTTCTTAAAAAAAAAAGTTATTTCAGTTTAAGTGGGAGCATCTTGCTGTTCAGATTTGTTGTTTCTGCTTGAAAAAACCTTCAACAACTTTCAACTTTGGCAAAAGGTGTCCATCCAGAAACACCTGCCCAAAATGATCCCCAAAACCTCGAAGGAAGTTCAGTAAAATTCATGTTCATTTTTTATCTTATCCAGTCTACATTTCTGCTAGAATGGTTCCATAAACCTATTTTAATCATCATTTACATGTGTCAAGCACTTCAATTTTTAGTATTATTTAGTATTATGATTACTTCTCTAAAGTGTACCTGCTACAAAACCCCTGCCGTTCTCCTTAAGTGAATATATTTGATGTGGAACATGAAATAACCATTACCATCACACAGAAACATTAGCTGTCTTTACTGTTTCACCAGAACTAGATGTCTTTTTAGTGCATCAGGAAGGGTTTCATGAGGATGCTACCCTGCGTTTCTTGAATTAGGATTGTTTAAAGGTTAGCTACATGTTGAATCAAAAAAAGTTGACTAAGCAGCAGGTCTTACAAAAATATACATGCATTTGAATATGTAGGAATGTCTGTCTTCTCTGTATAGTCCTCTCACACAGTACCTGTATCAATAACTAGGCAGAAAAATATAAGATGAAATTTACTATTAAATATCTCTAAAAAAATAGCTACCTGTGGTGTGCAGACAGGACCACCATTGAGCAAATATTTATGTTCCAGAAGATATCAATTTTCCATGCTTCTGGTCTCATTTTCATACGTGTTGCACAAGCCACTATGAATGTTCATCTTTGGCTTCCCATTCTTGCTTTCATTTAGGAGCACAAATCTAGCTTGTATCATGGAAGTATCAAAGGGACAAAATAGCCTTTAAAATTCTATCAATGACATCTATGCAATTTTAATGGAAATATAAAGAGCAACTGTCATCTTTTCTGCCCTCATTATGCAAATAATGATATTTTCACCTCCACTGAGCTGTTAGTATGCCTTGCTACTGGCATTACACCCACCATTAGCATCCCTTCACTTATGAAGGTGATGATGATACATGACTAGTGAAACTTTCATTTCAGCCAGCATCAGCACATTGCAATCAATATAGTATAATGCCTTCTGTGATCCTAATAATTTTGCTACTGAACTTACTTGGCAATCAACAAAATTAAAATGATCACCAGTCAGTAGGGATCCTCATACACTCTAAAGTATTTGCTTTAGAATTAGTGAAAAAGTAGGAAACCTGCCAAGAGTTTTTCTGTCTGGCAAGTCCTTGGAGGCTTATGAAACTTCCCAGACTTCTCATTTTTCAAGAAAAAAAGGCAGTTTTGAAAAGTTTAAAAAGACTGCAGGCTTTATGGAGCTTTGTGATAACATTTAGAGGGAGCAATTTCCTATCAGGTAAAGTCACACAGACAAATTTCCAGGCAACTTTCCTAGGCCAGGTAAAAACCTTCATTGTACTGACCTCACCTCTGCCATCCTCTGAGGTACAAGTGGCCAAGTTCTCTTGTGCTCCATTAGAGATGGACACACCAGACTGACCCACCTGTGTTTCTCAGGAAAGGCAGGCTTTGCCACCTGATGGTGGCATTAAGCAAGCCTAATGTTTCACCAGACTGGAGAATATTTTCAATGGTGACAAAAATCTTAATAATGATATTACATCACATTCCTTAATTACAGAATTTTGCATGTAATCTCTTTTCTGTATGGAAATAAAACTGCTGAATAATGGAAAATGCTGCTTCAAGAAGGAGAACAGATATGTCTGTGGAAATAAACAGATGACTTTAAAAAGTAGGAAAAAGATTACTTGCAAGCCTCATGCTCTTTAATGTAGCTACACAGTTAACAAGCTTAATCTGGTTTATAACAAAATAGATACCAATGAAACAGAATCCCCAAAACTCAAAAATTTTGGCTTTATTTAGCAGGTTACATGTAACATCAACTGTTTGGTTTTTTTGACAGAATGAAGCACCTGAATACACTCTAACTTCTACCAGCCCTTGAATTATCAAATGTTTTTCTTATAGTCTTATGAACTGGATACAGGAATCCCTAAATCTGGAAAATTCCAAGACCTCACAGATGCCAAAGAGAGCTTGAAAAGATGAAACAGCTGAATGAAAAGATTTCAGCCACAGGAAGAGAAATAAGAATGAATTTACTTCCATCCCACCTCAAATAATCTTACTGAGAGAACTGTAGTAGTTTGTTTGGCTTTTTGGAATACTGGATGGCAGCAGTACAATGCAGCACTAGGAAATGCCTCTCTGCTCTTGCATCTGTATAAGGCAAGCAACTGAGCAGACGAGCCAACATTTCTATCTCTCACTTTAACTGAAACAAGAATCTGTCATGGCAAATTGAAGTCCCATTGAAACAGAGCCACTATGAAAATACAGAGGAAATCCAGTCTCAGACTAGATCTGACACTGCAGAGCTTTCACTTTGTACGTAAGATTTTATACAAAGTGTTTTTACCTTATAAATAGACAGGAAGAGACACAAAGGAGACACAAGAACATTTTAGTTATTCCTAAATAGTTCCTTTTTCTCTTCTTTGTTTTCCTGATGCACTCCCCAGATACCAGGCTGTCAGTAACACTCAGGCTCTGCAGTCAGATATGCTGTGCAGCACCACAGTGCATGAAGGCTTTTGAATTATTGCCTGAGTCGAGAGGTGACCCAGGAGCAAGTTGTTCAAGTCTAATCTCCCTTTCTTGCAAGGTGCTAGTCCTTCTGGACAAATTGCTTTCACAGTCCAAAAGCAATTTTGTCAATTAAGAGCTAATTTCCCCTCTACTAAAGTCTTTTAAGTCTTTCACATGTGGTCCATTATGGCCTGCTAAGTATAATGGCAAAACTAGCAAAATCATTATCCACACAGCAGTGGAAGCTGCATGGAAGGGCATTGCAAAGCAGTCTCCAGTGATCGTGTATGCTCTGCCAGGAGTTCCAGTGGGATGGGGCAAATCCCCCAGGAACAGGTCACAAGGCTGTGCACCTTTCAGATCCCATAAATACAACTGCTTTTTTTCCCTCCTGTTGTTAACCAGTAAGAAGTTGCTTTGCTGAAGATTAATGCACCCAGTGAAATTATTTAGATAGCAGCAATTGATAATTTACTAGAACAGAGTCTTGAAAAAGACAGAAAAAATCAATGGGGATATCTCTGGTGTATTGATTAGCAGATGGGTATTCATATTATCAGAGATACAAAGTAATTTAAGCAAAGGAGTGAGAATTGAAATTGATTGGTTCCATTAGTTAAGCTGGATAGCATGATGCAAGAAGCAAAATGAATTTTGAGCTCTTTAAAGGAAGCAGCCATCAATGTTTTAATTTAAAAGTAGAAATAAATGGGAATTAAGAAAAAAATTCAGTAAGTCTATTTAAAATTGCTTCAGTTTCCTGGAGCAGAATTATTAAAATGAGGACAAAGAGTGGAGGCCTCAGGAAAAAATTGTCTTATGGTGACTGCAACCAGTATCAGAGTGCCCCAAATATACTGGGACTGTCTACACGGGTGAGCCCCAGCTGGGATGCCCGGAGCAGGTGATGGGCTGAGAAGCCAGTGGAGGTGGAGCTGGGAAGTGCAACCAGCAGGTCTGTCCTGAGTGGAGTCCATGCTGCAGATGCTGGGTGATGCATTCCTGCTGTGAGAAACATTGCTTCCCCTGGTGAAAGAATCCACAAATCTCCACTTTAAAAGAGAAAAATCCTGAAACCCCCTCTCGAGGGGTTACCCTGTAGAAATATGACAACCTAATAAACAGAGCTCTGATGAAATATGGTCCACATCTGTAGTCATTTTATAGTTGACCAAATGTGCAGCCTGGAGTCTGTATTTGCTAGAGCTAAGATAATAACAGGCCTGAGAACTCCCAGCAGTTGTTTGCTTTGATTTGCAGAATATTTGTTACACCACATTATAATAAAAAATTGAGTATATCCGCTGGTAAAAATCTCGTGAGTTACAAAAACAAAGCTTCTGCCAATATTGCTTTATATTGAAAAAAGAAGGGGAAATGAACAGATTTTTTATGAGATAGTGAGGGTTTTGTTTTGTTGTTTTTTGTTTGGGTTTTTTTTTTTTTGGCTGAAACATCCTATGGCCTGTGCTAGGACTCAGTTAAAAAGAATAAAAATTAAGGCAATAATCTACAATATGTTTACCACCTTGTTATCTATGATTCAGGTCACTTAAAAACGTATCAAGAATGTATGTACTGCTTCCAGAAGTTAAATAAAAGTAATGTTGTATGAGGTAAAGAGGAAGAGAAGAAAGTCCATTCCATAGAGTAGGTTGATCAGAGAATCAAGGTATGAGCACTAGGAAATTTCAGTGGCTGAAAGAGACAACGCAATAGAATTGGACAATAGGAGATTGCTTTCCTAGCTAGCCATCTGTTCAAAGAGCAACACTGACCCAATCGGCAAGGTGCTCACTGTAGTTTGTTTTAAAGAGGGTTCGGAAGTTGCTGTAAGTGCAGGCAAATTTAAAATTCACTTACGAGTAGAGGAGGACGCTGCAAATCTAATGGTGAAACGTAGGTAGAAGAGGCCTTACCAGGAGTTAATTAGCATGATAAAGGAACACACATAAACAGCAGAATAAGGAGGTGGGAATCCAACAAGCAGTCAAGGTATCTGAAATGCCACTTGATGGCCATCCTTTTTTTGTATGTTCAAAAGGAGCAAAACAAATAAATGATAAATAGAAAGCAGTAAGGTTAAGCTGTTATACTAAATTATGAGGGTAATTCTTCCCCTGAGGAAAAAGAAAGACCCCCATGGTAAATGCCAACAGCAAGGTTAAAAGTAGGGTATACAATAAAATATGCTTGTAAAGAAAATAGCATTTCAAAAATTTAGAAAGATCTCAGACAAAAGCTCAAGGGGTTTTGTTTTTCTTTGCTTTTCTTCTTTTTAGAATGCAATACACTAGAAACGAGGCAACGAGTAAGGGTTCAGAAAACGCAAGAAGCAGAAAAAGACAGAGAAAGACCTCAAAGAAAATCTATTACTTCACAAAAAAGCTCAGAAGTCAGGTAGTGAAGTGAAAGCTGAAGTATTGAGTGCCTGCTTTTTTTCAGGCTGCAGGAGGGAGATTAGTCTTCACCAGACACTAAACCAAAGTAAATAGGGAAATGGGGCAACACAGACCAGAGCAGGGTAAAAAGTAAATTAAAGAGTGTTTAGACCGTACAGATGTATTTGAGTCAGCAGTGCCTGACAAAATCCATGTCACTGTACTTAAGGAACAAAGCAGCTGACAAAGATCTGAGATCCCACACAGACCAGGGGAGGTATGGGAGGACACAGTCTGAAAAGAAAGAAATCTAGGGCACTCTAGGACAGGAATTCTAAGGCATAATTTTTTACCCAAGAGAATTGTTACCAAAACAATTCTTTTAGAAACCAAGGCTTTTAGACACCTAGAGAGTAACGAGGCACAAACATGAAGTTACCTACAGTTCACTTCAAACTGCAGGGCACATCACACTGAGAGCTGCAGGACGTCTCTGCTGCTTAACACTTACTTTACATTTTCTCTTTAAGAACTTACTGCTCCAACAGAGAATATGTATCTGAACTACCTGAGAAAAAGCAGGCTCAGGAGCATTGTCGGGATCCAAATTCAGCTCATTCTTGATGAATCCAGGGATGGGTGGTCTGGAATATTTCAGATTAAATTGAATGAAGATAGGTGCAAAACGCTATGCTGCTTGAAGAGAAATCAAATGCACAAAATATGGAATAACAAGATGGGAAAAACCTTGCAGAGAAACAAAAAATCAAAAAACTGTGACACCTACAGGATATCAGAACATATCCCAGAATGGAGAAGAATGCTAATGAGCCCAAGACCTTGTTATGCCTTGCTAAGATTTAATCATGTATCTCATTTAAGTATATGTATAAGAAGGAGATTGAAAGTGTAGGCCAAGACAGTAGTACTGTGAAGAAACAGAAGTCTCCATGCCACATGAACGTAGAGAAATGGTACAGAGCTTTGTTAAAGAGATCTCTCAGGGCTGTCTAGTAGTGCATCTCAGCTGTGTGTAGCAGCTCCTTCAGCCACTATCCAATCAATTCAGTAAGTGCAGGTAGTCTCTTCCATGACAGACCAAGAAAATTAATTTAAGTCATTGCATTGGAAACATTTTCTGAAAGGGCTAAAGAGTGTAAACCACTGGCTTCAGGTAGTAAGCAGATTAGATCCTGCAGCATGGATATTTCTCACAATCTTCTGTGACACTATCCTACATATCTACTATCTAATCTATCTAAGAGATCTCTGAATAAAAGATGCTGGAATTATGTTATGTTGGCACCCAGGATGGAGATCTCAATTCCTATACCAAGTACACATCACCTGAGATTCACTATAAGGGCATGTGCAGGAAAAGAAAAACCTGAACACCTTAGTCTGACAGGTATTAGCAGAAGTGTCACTTGCAGGATCCCCAAAACAACTGTTCTGCTCTGCTGCCTGCTTTAGGAGCCTCAGGTGATCTGCAGGGCCCACTGCAGGTTGTGCACCACCTCTCAGCAAGTACATAACAAATCAGAGAATAAGGAGGAGAGAAATAAGAATGAAAAGGAGATTGGAGGAATGAAGTTTTGAGGAAAATAGAGATGTTTGGGAAAGCAGTTACATCTTCTGCTTCCTGTGCACAAAATGTTTTTAAAAAGACAGTGGAGATCAGTTGTTCTGGCAATAAAGGATAGGGCATAATTTTGCAGCAAGGTCTATTGAAGGTGATATGAGAGTAAGGTCACCAAAGCCATAGGATGACATCTCATGACAGTTCCCTGAAGAAGAAATTATGCAAAGGACCTTGCTGTCATTTATGAGCTCCCATCTCCCACCCTGTGAACCCTTGCCCAGACTAATGCCTACACACTGGTAACTGAAGGGCTCCAAGTATTTGTCCATCCACTCCATCTGTGTGTCAGCCCATAATGGTGCAGAGGGGGAAGAAGGGGAAGTGCAGGACTTTCCGAGTGACTGACAGGGAGGGAGAAGAGGAGCGTACAACTTGGTGGTGAGACAGTCAGCAGTGACACAGATGACTCTTTTTCAGAAGGTCGCAGAATCTCTGTCACTTAATCAGTTTCCTTCACTCGGTATTTTTCCTAATTCACATTTCTACCTCATTTATCTTTTTCCTCTCTGTCTGTTTCCCATAAACTTTTCTCTCCTGCCTTACCATTTTTTTTCCAATTTTTTCCTCTTTTTTTTTTTTTTTTTTCTTCCCAGAATAAGACCCTACATTTCCAAGTCACATTTTGATTGTCTAGTTGTTGTGGGTTTTCTCTCCTATGGCTCTGTTCTATAGCTGGGCTCTGCACATATTTTCACTGTGGAGCTCTTTTGCCAAGGAAAACATGGACTTCTCTGAACTGTTCAGCACTAGAAAAGGCCAGGCTAAGGAGAAGCATGATGCTGAAAGGGAGAATGACGGGAAAGTGTTCCTTAATGTGTAATATACCTGATTCAAGCAGGAAACTTGGCAGACCTGACCAAGGAAAAGCCGTACCAGACTGCCTAACATCTGCTCAGAATTACCTATGGGCCAGCAATCAAGAGGTGCTAACACCCAGCACAGACCCTTTATTTCTTTTCAGCAAGAAATCTGTTCAAACCCTCTCAAGGACACCCTTGGTGCCGTGTCTTCCCACCAAGGCAAACAGCAAGTCACTAATTGGATCACCTTCTTAGGTCTGGTGAATGCATTGATGTGACCGTCTTAGGAATTTCAGCCTGAAGGAGGAATTTAAAGAAAGAAAAAAATAATTTGAAGAGTGGTATCGCATCCACTGGGTCTCAGAGAAAAGAAAAAGGAAAGTGAGGAATAGGTACTATTAACAATGAAAGAAATCAGATATGCTATTACAGAACAGTTCAAATGGTCAGATAAAAGGCTGATTATGTGGTCTCTTAGAATGTAATTTCGATCATTACCAGCCACTTTCTGTCACAGCAGATAATTACTACTTGTGAGACGTGACCAGAATACTTGGTGACCAAGATATCTGCAGTCCAGACTTCAATTTCAATCTTAAAGTGGTCTGTTTTCAAAAATCACGTCATTTCAGAGTGCTTGGACACAAGGAAGTCAGGCAGTTAGATGCCTACAGTGTAACTGCTCCCTGCAACTCCAACTCTTTATGCAGCCACATAGAGAAAGCCTCACAAGGGACTGCAGCTCATTTTACCCTCGAGTGGCTGTCCTGCACACAACAAGGCAATCCATTATTCTTTTGCAGGTACAAAAGTGATTGATGACCCAAAGGAGAGCTGGAGAAACACCCTTATGCCTTAAAATGCACAGTGTGAGGTGATCTCTGCACACTGACCATGAACGTTTTCTTTCTTCTCTCACATTAAACAGATGCATAAACAAGTATCAGAAAACTGAAACAAGACAGTTATTCAGAAAGTTCCTTGGATAGAGGATTAAAAGAATGTGTATTGAAAATAATCATTAGACTTATTTTCAGACTTAATATGAGACAGTGGAGATTCAGATTAGATGGTAGAAATTTTTTGTTCACTGTTAGAGTGGTCAGGCACTGGAACAGGCTGCCCAGGGAGATGGTGGAATCACCATCCCTGGAGGTATTTAAGAGGCATCTGGATCTGGCACTGGGTGATGTGGTTTAGTGGTTTAGGGGTTGCAGTGGTAGTGCTGGGTTGATGGTCAGACTTGATCATCTTAAAGGTATCTTCCAACCTTGATGGTTCTATGAATAATGCAGGCATTTGTCAATAGACCACTATTTCTACTAGACCAAAAAAAAAAAAAAGGGCAAGGAAAAAGTAAAATACACTCTGAGTGCATTTTTAATGCAGTGTTGATGGAGAAAGGAGAAACAGGTCCTCCTAAGAGCAGTCTCTTACTTTATTTTCTGTTGGACAACTTGAATCGATAGAGTCTTCTGGAACACCTGAGGGCTGTTAGAGCTCCTTTCCATCATATACTGCTTTATAACAGCTCAGTTTATTCAGGCTGAGTGTGTCCGTTTGCATATCTATCCTTAGAACTAATCTGAAATAATGATGTAATAATGGTTTTAAGGATAGGCCTCTTTGCCATATAAATCTTAGGTTTTAAATTATACAGAGGCCCAGTGGCCCTTTAGAGCTCTTGCACTCCCTGACTGATAAGATTTAAGTCCCTGAGGTCCAAAATTCACTGTGCTATAGCATGCATTATGGCTGCATCACGGAGCAATTTTATCAGCAGTAGGAGACAGCAGAATTGCACAAGTCTGGTGCTATCAATAGGAAGTGATGACTCACCCAGCTAGTGCTCTCAAAGTGGCAATATCCTATACACTAAAAATACCTTTTGAGGGTGATAAGTGACCCCATTGCCAGGAATAGGTGCAAGAATGTTAGCAGCAAGAAGAAGGAAAAATAAGTATTTACACATCACACCCTTTACTTCTGATACCTGTGAAAAAACTAATTTAGGTTGTGAGTTTGACCATTAAATTGAGTGAGCTTTTCAAGCTCACTTTATTGAAGTGATTTTTGAACTGAGATGTCATCCTTATAAAACAAGTTCATGTCATTCTTCACAGGACATTCTTCACAGACAATAGTCTGATCACAGAAACACAGACAGATACAAGGCCTGGGACGTGTTCAAATAGCACTGTGATAAAAGAACTTGACTTGAATGAATGGTGGATAATGTTTGGAACAATAGGTGAAAGGTGCTCAGGAAAGTTAAAATAAAGAGCTCCTAGTACTCAGAATGAATCCTAAAGAGGAATTACATGATTTGGTTGTGTGCAAGCCTCTCTATTCTGCCATTCAAAGATTGTGAAGACCATTTATATGGAGCTCCAGAAACAGTGTTTGATAGGCTTAACAATCCGTGTGGCACCCTTCCAAATCTGCATGAGGCAACACAAATTCAAGCTGCTTCCAGCTTTCTAGAGGATAGATTGGATGTTAAGTAGAGCAAAGCAAAGCAGGGTTCTGCTATATGTCTAGACATGGATGGTAAATGACTTTTTTGAGGGTGCATTGATTAGAAAAATGACTGCTTGCCCTTGAGTCACTGCCAAGCTCAGACTGGCTCTATATCATTGATGAATACTGATGCAAGAGGAATGAATAAACTCCTGCAATAACATTTGGTCTAGACTGTCACTGAGAACTTTTTGAAAGGAAGAATGTGGATAATCTAGTTATGTAAAAGAAAAGCGAGAAACAAAACTACATTTTAAGCTATCATAATTTATAATATATAGTTCAGTGGGCTCTAGATTTAATGGCTTCCTATTTTATATATAATCATGTATTTTCTTTGTTAGCAGACTGATGTTGATTTCTACTAGAATACAGATGCAGGTTAAAGATTCTTGAGTTTTGTGCTCTTTACTAGGATTTTGTCCTCTAAAGTTCCTCTGGTGTTTAGCAACCTGTGTGCTCCATAGGAGAAAACCTTCCCCTAACTAACATCCACTTTTCTTTATTACAGTCATTCTTCTCCTTCTATGAATCTCACAAGGATTTTGATGCTCTTTTTGAGAATTTCATACTCTTCCATACTTGGCTGATGTTGGACAATGAGTTCAAATGTCATCAAGTCCCTGGAAAGCCAAACACATACACAGATTGAGAGCAAGTACATTTTGTCTCTGTTAGAAGTCAACAACAAAGGGACTCCTTGAAATGCTGGATTTGCCCCTGGCTTTTTGCTGAAACTGCTCCTCAGCCTCTGGATTTCTCTCTAGTGAAACAGAAAAATGATGTAAGAAAAAAAAACTCTAATTCCTTAACTGCAAACGCCAAGTGAAATATATGTACAAGGTCTATGTTAGGTACCAATAAAGGTAGCAGACTTTTCTTTGGACTGGAGCTTTTACCAGCTTGCTTGTAATCCATTATGAAAAGGTCAGTAAAAATCTGCAGTGCTCGTTCCAGACTCACAGTTCAGATGTGTCTCCTTGGCCTCTTCTTGAAAGACACAGAAACGATAAGAGCAGAAGCAGTGGAAACCCATGGAAATGACAAATACATTTATTTAAGAAAAGTAGTCAGAGAGTTCCAGGAAGATAAGACCAGTGCAACAAATAGAGATGAGGCAAATACTAGGTCCCAGCTCCTACTGAAACCACCTAAAGGGCAGATTGGCACTGTCAGAGATATTCATGTCTCCTGATTATCTCCAGCTACACACTCTGACATGAAAGACCAGAAAACTAGTCTGGTCGGAAACCTATCACTTTTTATTATTTTTGCACTAGTTTTCAGGCAGATCAGTTTACTGAACCGGTTCACTGGACAGCAGGATGAATAGTAGAGGTGGCAAAAAAGGAGAATTGGGAATGTATGGCCAAGGTTAGGTGAAACAGGCTCCACTTCTGTTGACTTAGGGCCATCATAAAATCGCAGCCTAAGCTGTAAATACTTGAAAAGCTGGTAGATATTTCTTTCAGAGTGCAGCTGTGCAGGACGATTCATAGCTAGCCAAACATGCGGAGTTCTGGGTCCCAAATGATTGCGTTCACAGGACAGATACAACACCTTAGCTAAAGAAATTCTCTTTGATATTAATATAAATAAATTAAAGCATCAGAAGCTATTAACAGAAAAGTGATTTAAACGATCAGCAGCTGACTTCATTTGCGCTAAGGGAAAAATATCCAGAATACACTCTATTCCCACACCTTGACAGAGCTGGTCTAAATTTTAAATTCAGTAGAGAAAGACAATAAACTCCCCAACCTAGCTTCCTGAGAGGTCAGTAGTGCTGAATTCAGAGAAGGTTTTGTTCTCCAGTTTTAGCAAAACACTGCTTCCAGGGAACTTCAGCTAGTGGGACAGCAAATGTGACCCAAAACCCAGTTTTAGCTGCATACATACAAGTCTTAGAGGGGTGAAATTAAGCAATTCCTTCCAGCACACAAACAACAGAAAGCTGCAGGGTAAGTTGCCCAAGCCATGGGACATCTCCTATATAACTGAGAAAAAGCTGCAGATGATGACAAATGATTACATAGCAGAGCAATAATGCTGCATTCTTTTTCTTTCTTTTAAGATAACCCAATATGTGCACACATTTGATAAACTAAAATTGCTGTTTATGAGTAGCATGAAATTCTGAAACCAGGAAACAAAGCACACCTGTTGTGGCTCCTCTTTCAAGCAGCTTCTTCAGTGACATTGCTAAACTAACAGCTCAATTTCCCTGACTGTGATGCAGCTACCTTTCTTTGAGAACCAAGCATCCCTGACAAGGCAGTTTCATTGAACTTCTTTTTTCTGAAGACTGCATTTTTTGAGAAAAAGGTGCAAGATACCAGGAGATATAGCCATATTAGTAAATTCTGGCATCCCATGAATAGTAAGAACTAAAGGGTAGTACTAGCAATTTCATATCACCCATTTATTTCCTTCGTATGTGTTTCCCCCATATGTAGAAACATACGTAGAAACAATTGTCAAAGCAGGCTTAAGAATATTTTACATGCAAGCAGGATGAGAAACAGTATTAAAAAAAAAAGGACCTTTCTGCTTTGGGGGAAATACAGATTATGTGATTCAATTTTATTTGTTTTTTAATTTTTAAAAAATTTTCTATTTTGGCATTTTGATTGAAATTATTCCTAATCAATAAGCTATTTTGAGTTGGTGTTTTCAGGATTGTTTTGTTTATTTAAGTTTTACTTTTCTTCTTCCTATATACCGTGTAATGTGTGTCTTAAAACAAATGTTCTTCCACTCAGGAAAGACCATCCTCAGAACCACAAATTCCATATTTAAAATATATTACATTTTGATGTGTCATCCACCCGGCTGATGATGGAGTTGAAATACCACTTTGCACACATGCTTTTGACCTAAATATCATTCTTTTAGTACTATTTTTCTCCTTGGGAAGAAATAGAATAAAATAAAAAATTCATCAGTTTACCTTGAGGGGTGGTATGTTTTATCATGGGCTTTTTAAAACCAGTTGCATGACATGGAAGTGATCTGAGATTTTGTAGAAGGCTTTGTTTTGTTTTGCTTTCTCTGTTTGCTTTCCCCATTTCCATTGCCTCCCATATTTTACCTGAATCAACCCTTCTTTCTCTTTGATAATCAAACTTCCATTTAACTGCTAGCTTTGTCATCTCTGTAGTTATGTGAAATAAGCATAACAGTGCATGATGCCTTGAAAATAACAAACTCATAAATTAGCTACCTCTGCAAAAATAATTATATACATGAATAATGATAGGGCAATCTCGTAGATGTACACAAGAATGACTTAATTCCAGATTATTACACATTTGTCTAAATTTACTGATTGCTTTCAGTGTCTAAAAATTTGTGAGAGTCCAAGTTTCTCCATGTTTGAAAACTGATGAAAGCTTCCTCTTAGCTGAAATCTCAGGTGTCCAGGAAAGACCATTTAAGAGCCTTTCTTTACATGTTAACACCTGGGGGGGGTCTTGATTTAGGAATTAACATTAGAAATGGAAGAGTTGTAATTTTCCCCCTGTGCTGCTTATTTCACAAATTGCAGATGAAGGTATTTGTCTTAGGCAGATATCTCTTGGGTCCTGGTCCCCATTCATGAAAATTAGGGTCTGGTCACCATCTCCTGTGGCATCCCTCTGCCCTTTTGCCTGGTTTCCTACCAGAGCATACTGGGCTGCAGAAGAATACAGTGTGCTTGGTTCTGAGCGGTGATTTCAAATGCATGTTTTGGAATCTAGGCATGAATGTTAGCAATGCAGTGGCAAAGGAGGGGAAGCTGCACAGGGAGAGAGGCTGTGCTTTATGAAGAAGAGAACAGAGTTATAACCTGGTTATAGTTTGTGTCTAAATCTGTACCACCAAAAAATGACAGAGATAAAAAACACAGCCTTCTTCCATTTCCCCAGGGAAGACCTGAAGCAGTCATCAAGATATTTATCACTATCAGGTGAGGGAAAGGCAGGTTTTGTATCTTGACTTACATCTGTCATCTGAACATGACAGTCCTCACTCTCAGTGGAGCACTGCTTTCCCGGGCATGCAGCAGCAGATGAAACTGGATGCTCTGGCCTAACTCTGAATAGACAGTATGCATTGTAAAACCAAATTGCCATCCTTTTTTGCCTTGGGTGCAGTGCACACCCACTGCTCCAGTTGCAGAGACTGCTCAAATGTAGGCTAATGTGTTTATGTTCTTAGTGCTCTGTTTCCTGAACATCTCAAGGTCTTGATCAGAAGAGACATTGTAACAAAAAATCTATTTCTTTTTAATGACTGCAATTCTACCAAGAGACAATAAAATAACCCCAGGTCTCTGAAGTAGCACATGAAAAAAATTACAAGATAAAAGTCTCAACAGGCTTGGGATATGACTGGTTGATATGACTAGCTAGAGGTTGAAAGTAGTTCAGTTGTTGGTCACAACTAAAATATGGGGCTTCCTCTTAAAAATGTCTTTCGCTATTAAAATAAGACGCTTTTTCATTTGAAAAGTCTTTTAAATCCATCTACCTATACATCTGTCAGCCTATTTGTGTATTTACCTACCTACTTACCAAGCAGCCTGCCTATCAGTCAAACACATTATGTTGCAGAGGCTGCCACTTTGTTAAGAAGGGAAAAAATGGGTGCTGTGTGATGTTCTGTGTCCCTTGGTTCACAGAGATCTAATCAGAGATAGATTCAGAGCTGAATAGCAAAAAATCAGCCAGTGAAATCAGAGTGGCTTTGGCTGAATTACAGAATAAGGAAAGATTCAACAAAGTTGGCTATGCAACTAAAATGTACATCAGGTTGTAATACTTGATACTTCCCAACAGGAAGAGTTCTGCTACAGTTATGGGTAAATCTATGTTTGAGAGGCTTGAATTTCCAGACTGAATACATCAATCAGATTGTGCAGTTCACAAAAAGGACAAGCCTGAATATCATGTTTCATGAAGATGAGACAGCTTTGATGTCATGACTCTCAATGCCAGATGTCTAGAACAGCAGTGCTTGGGAAAAAGTGCAACTGAAGGAGTCTATAGGCTCTAGACAGCTTTTGGTATAATGCTGCCCATCTGATGCCTTGAGAGGCTACCTAGAACTGAGGCTAGACAGTGTTAAAGGAATAAAGTAGGTATTTATTAAAAGGCTTTCAAAAGATACACCTTGGGCAGTTCAAGAACCCGGCCATGGCTCCGGCCAGGATGGATGGCATGTCATGAGTTTTCACACTACTATAAGTTTTGGTCCATTTACATATTTGGGTTAGTTGTCCAATTACTGCTTCAGGTTATGAAGTCCCATCCTCCCAGATCGCTCCCCTCAATTCACTGTTGTTTATATTTTTTGGGCTTGAAGCTGCAATTCTGTCCTTGGTTCTCGGGCTGGAAAAGGATTGTTTTGTCTAACTAAACTGTGAAGAGAACTTGCTAACACTTTATATGAAGTCCAGAGTTATACACTAATGCAATACAGAATCTGGAAAGCTAAAACTTTAGGCATCAATCACATCAGCATACAAAGTTGCAGGAATGACCTATTCCTTATTGAGAGCAAGGTCTGACAGAGCAAGCAAGGCATAGATGGATTTCAGTAAAGAGTACTTCTGTCTGAAGCTTTTCCAGATGGATGGAGGTTCAAGTTAGGAAATGAGACAATAGAAAATGGAAAGTAAATTATAATGACACTGGGTAAAGCAACAAAGAAAAGGAGCAGCAGTGACAGAAAACCAATTATGGTCTATGTATTTTATAGCTAGAGTGAGTAGGAGTGTTTCTCCCACCACACTGGCACGAAAGCAGGAAGAACACCTCTTGCCAGGGGAGTAGCAGATGGAGCAGCTATATTTCATATGAGAACTTGTGTTCTGGGACTGTCAAGCTGCTGTGGGAGCTGCTCAAAATTTGTCTGTCAGCATTTCTGCAGCCCATGACTTGCATCCCAAGGACAAAAAGTCATTTTGGGTTGTATTATTTACAGAAATACAGGCTGTCCTTTATTCTTTGTAAGTTGTCTTACTGCCTTCTTTATCCCATGTTTAAATACTTTCTGGAAGTGTTTTAACTAATCTCTGACACACATGAGTCATGTTCATATCCAGTCTCCAGAATAAATTATGTGTGCAATACATGTTAGTTTCCTGTTACATATAAAAAGGTTGTCAAGGAAAAATTCCCCTTACATGACAGAGGGATATGGGATATTCTGCAGCAGTTCATGCGAGCTGGGGACTTCTGGAGATGTCCAGCTGTTATGTGCAACATTTCAGCCTGACAGGGAAGTCTCTATCACATTTGTAACATGACAGCTTTTCAGACAAACAAAAATGGCAGATGCTTATCCGCAAATGCCTTTTCCATGTGGCAAATATGGTCTGTGAAAACTCCTGAACCTGTATGCTGAGTGATTGATGTAGGGATTTATATCTGCACACAGAGGGATGGTGTTATGGCCACAGCCTCTCATAGTGCTCTCTCCTTTAATTCCAGCATGAGCTGAAGCTTCATTGTAGACACCTGGAGTCTTCATCGGCAGACTGAACTTACCCAAGCAGTGGGGCACACTGACTGTGTGGCAGCACACGTCTTGTAGATGGCAAACTGCCTGCCTACTGACTAATTTTGGTTAAGAGCTGAATCCACATCATACTGGATCTCCTAACACTCTGTAGAGTGTGGCCTGGAGGCACAGACTCCACCCATGCGCAGTGCAGAGTTGCAACTTTTTCAATAATTTAGGCATACGGCATCTTACTTCTGCTGAGCTTTTCATATTACAGTGTTTGAAATGTCCAGGGAAAGAAAAATAGAACAAAATCCCCTGCAAGGTGGCAAGAATGCAAACAAAAAGCTTTAAACCAAAAAATGTTTTTTTAAAATACTGTTTGGCTTTTAAGCCTCAATACCTCACGGACAATTAGCAGCTTTGTTAAGAAACTACAGGGCTACCTACAGCACAGGTCAATTAGCAGCTTCAGCTTATCTATCAACTTGCTGAAGAGCAATTTTCACATCCAGTTCTTTGATAGATTATCAAATTATTTTTTCAAAGGAGGAATTTATGCATAATGATAATGGCTAGTCAAATGACATGAGCACAATTTATCAATGACTTTTTTTTATTTCTTGTAGAGGACAGTCTTAAAAGCCTACACATCTCCTGCAACAATTTCAGTTGAAAATTGAAAGCAGCTTGAAAATCCTACCACCATTTTTCTGTGCTTCAGTTCAGCAGGAAGAAAGATGAAAAGTTATTAAAAAGTTAAAATGTCATGGCGATCAGGAAGCAATTATGTTTATTTAGCTCATTTTTAGTATAAATATTTAGAAGAGAAATGTAGAGAAAACAGAATGAGATAAAATTCCCCACACAGCTTAAAAAAATTTAAGAGCAAATAGCCAATGACAAAATAGCAGAGTAATAACCAAGAAAAAACTTCCACAAAAGCATACAAAAAGCTTGGGCTGGATGTGATCATATTTCAGCCTTGGACACATGCTGTATTCTTAGAATACAGGAAGCTCCTCATCATGCCAGCTTTCAAACAAAGGCAACAAAAAGAGAAGCATTGCTTTAAAAAGCTAAAATACATTCTATTTAACAATACAAAACCCTCAAAGAAAAAAAGACAGAAGTATCTCAAGCTCACATTTGGCTAAAATTCCCTTTTCAGCAAAAAACCCTAAATTTCAAAGATCAGTTGAATTAATTTAAAGAAAAGCATTGATCTGGAGAATGATTTTGTATTACTCTCATAATATGAATTCTGTGAACAATAATTGTGCTTCATGGCCTACTAGACCTAGTAATGTAATTCAGCCCAGAAATTTGCAAATATATTATACATTAACATGAGAAAAATGAGATACTAGAACCAATTGTGAAAGCTGCAGATTTTTTAAGGTTGACAAACTGAATAACACTAATGTCATTTATATATGTGTTTCAGGGATCTTTTAAATATTTAAAGAACACAATAATTCTAACGAGTATTGTTTATAAATGGGTGATTAAAAGAGCACCGAGCAGGTGAGTTCCTCATTCTCGTTAGCCACGCAGGGCAGGGCTTCCCTCCGGCGAGCGGCGGACAACTTATTTTGTAAGCAGCTGGAGAATGCTTCAGGATCACCAGCCCTTGTTCTTGTAGGTGACTTCAACCTACCAGACATCTGCTGGACACTTAATACAGCAAAAAGAGGCAGACCAGGCAATTTTTAGAGTGTGTGGAGGACACCCTTTTGTCGCAGCTGGTGGGTGGGCCCACCAGGGGAGGGACTATGTCAGACCAGTTTGCAAGTAGAGATGGGGTGGTGGGGGATGTGGTGGTTGGAGGTCGTTTGGGGCACAGTGATTGTGAAATTACAGAGTTCTCGATATTTGGTGAAAAAAGGAGGGGCATCAATAAGACTTTTACATTGGACTTTCAGAGAACAGACTTTGGCCTATTTAGGAGACTTATTCAGAGAGTTCCTTGGGAAGCAGCCCTTAAAAACAGAGGAGTCCAGGAAAGGTGGGCGTGCTTCAAAACAGAGATCTTGAGGGCACAGGAACAGACGGTCCCTGTGTGCGGAAAGATGAGCTGACAAGGCAAACGTCCACCCTGGATGGGCAACAGGATTTTGAAGGAACTTAGGAATAAAAAGAGGATGCATCATCTTTGGAAGGAGGGTCAGGTCTCTCAGGAAGTATTTAAGGGGCTTGCTAGGGCATGTAGGAAAAAAATTAGGGAGGCCAAAGCTCAGTTTGACCTTAAAATGGTGACTTTTGTAAAGGATAATAAAAAATGTTTTTACAAATATATTAATGGCAAAAGGAAGGCTAAGACCAACCTTTGTTCTCTACTGGATGCAGGGGAAAACGTAGTAACTGCAGTTGAGGAGAAGGCAGAAGTGCTTAACCCCTTCTTTGCCTCAGTCTTTAGTGGGAAGACAGCTTGTCCTCAGGACAACTGTCCTCCTGGGTTGGCAGATGGTGTCAGGGCACAGAATGGTCTCCCTGTCATCCAGGAGGAGGCCATCAGAGAACTGCTGAGCTGCTTGTATGTTCATAGATCTATGGGACCAGAGTGGGATCCATCCCAGGGTGATGAGGGCATTGGCAGATGAGTTTGTGAAGCCGCTCTCCATCATTTACCAACAGTCCTGGCTCACTGGTGAGGTTCCAGATGACTGGAAGCTGGCCAATGTGGTGCCCATTCACAAAAAGGGTGGGAAGGAGGATCCTGGTAATTATAGGCCAGTTAGCCTGACCTCAGTACCTGGCAAGGTAATAGAACAATTTATACTGAGTGTTATCACGCAGCACTTACAGGATGGCCAGGGTATCAGACCCAGCCAGCGTGGGTTTAGGAGGGGTAGGTCATGTTTAACCAACCTGATCTCCTTTTATGACCAGGTGACCCGTCTGGTGGATGCAGGAAGGGCTGTGGATGTTGTCTATTTGGAC
>VXAX01004442.1:455179-517680 GCA_013399835.1 Leptocoma aspasia | reverse complement strand
TAGTGTGGCCAGCAGGAGCAGGGAGGTCATTCTGCCCCTGTACTCGGCACTGGTGAGGGCACACCTCGAGTGCTGTGTCCAGCTCTGGCCCCTCAGTTTGGGAAGGACATTGAGGCGCTGGAGCACGTCCAGAGGAGGCAACGAGGCTGGTGAGGGGCTTGGAACACAAACCCTGTGAGGAACGACTGAGGGAGCTGGGGTTGTTTAGCCTGGAGAAAAGGAGAATCAGAGGTGACCTTATCACTCTACAACTCCCTGAAAGGTGGTTGTAGTCAGGTGGGTGTTGGTTTCTTTCTCCAGGCAGCAACTGACAGAACGAGAGGACACAGTCCCAAGCTGTGCCAAGGGAAATATAGGTTGGATATAAGGAAAAAGATTTTACTGAAAGAGTGATAAAGTGCTGGAATGGTCTGCCCAGGGAGGTGGTGGAGTCACCATCCCTAGGTGTGTTTAAAAAAAGACTGCATGTGGCACTCAGTGCCGTGGTTTAGTTGAGGTGTTAGGGCTGAGTTGAACTCAATGATCTTGAAGGTCTCTTCCAACCTAGTGATTCTCTGTGATTGTGTGATTCTGTGTAAATGAACTCATATTCATACCTGAGTATGAAATGACATATGACTGCCATACAGTGAGGTCCATCTTACTTATTCCAGGCACCAAAAAAGTATGAAACTTTTCCTTGTTTTACTCTTAAGAAAAGTTCCATTTAAACTAGCAGTGATGTGTATAATAAGGATGAATTTTCCTCTAAGAAAGTAACTTAGGAAGTAATCTTAAATTGGTCCACTTTTGAGTCTTTGAACTTTAGATTAAGGCTCGCAAGAAAATAGTTTAAACAGCTATTGAAACAAAACCCACAACAAAACATAAAGAAGATTTTCATTTAAATCTGGGCCCACAACAAAATTATTGACATTTTCATCCCACTTGCCTTGTTGGATGCAGTTTTTTTATCGTAACATTAAGACTTAGACAGACAGTTGTCAGTACCTCTCCAACCTTTTAACCATCTGAGATGTTCACAAAAATCCATCATGGCAGTCCTTCCATATGAAAAGATTCTTAGTTGTTTGATAGTTTAACAGAAGTTTAGGGGTAAAAAAAGCCTGCCTAACATATTGAGTTTGGGTTTGAACCTTTGGTAACCTGTACAATGGGAATAAAGCTGTAGACGGTGAGTGGCTGATGACAGTGTGAAGTAGAAACAGAAACCACTGTGCTGAGGGTGTGACTCCTGTCGAGACAGAGAGATGGGGCAGGCTCTGTACAACAAGCCACTTCAGATCCAAACTGTTGCACTTGCCTTTTCTGCTTATTTCCCCATTCTCCAAGAGCTTAGGTGTTGCTATGAACATATTATAAGTTTCTCTGTGTGTAAGTCTTCTGATCATTTTCCCATGGGAGAACATCCTTTTGCTGTTCTTTTACTCTGTATAAGCTTTCTGTAAACAAAATATTTGTGTCTGTTCTTTCAAGGACATTGAAAATGGCTCTGCTCCTCCTTGAAAGTGGGAGAAGGAGCTGAAAGACTTTATCTTTCTGATATTGTAAGCATTTGGGACACTTTCCCTGGACGAAGCAGCAGCAGGAGCATGGAATGCTCTCTGCTGAGCAGATATAGAAATATACTAGAATTATGGAGTCATTTTAATAAATCATATTAGCCTTCTGAAATTATTGTCAAGAGTCCTTTCTTCTATGTATGGACCACGACGATACTTAAGGCATCCTTTTATATCCTATATCTGTTAGTTTATGCAAACATTCTGTATTTGACACATAGTGTTTAAAAAAACACTCTACTATGTTTGGAAAATGAAATAATAGTATTGAGGTTGATTCTCATTAATGTCATACTTCTGCAATCTTACCAAAAGGTTAATGACAATGAGGAAAATGTCTGGAAACCAAGATGGCTGGGTTGTATGGCTATCTTCTGTGTATGGTACAGTATTTTGAATTGTTCGCACCATTTTTAGAGATTATTTTTTAAATTTCATTTAAAAGGCTGTATAGGCCTGAATCTTTGCATATTTCCCTCCCAAGAACAGACCTTGAAAAGCTCATTTTGTGTTTTCCTGTTTTAGTATCTGATGGTCTGGGTAGTTTTTTAAAGCTTTGTTCTGAAATTATACAGGAAAATACTGTTCCACATCCCTTGGATATTAATGCTGTTGACAGGACAGTATTTCAGAGTCAGAACTGAATTAAAATTCAGAGTTCTAATTTATATGAGTTTGGTGGTTTGTTGTTGAACTTCAGTAGCAGATGCATTTGTAATGTAAAGTTAAAATTCATTCCCATTTATTCCTTTCACAACTGATCTAGAACTACCAGTCCATTTTCTCCCACAATCTCTTTGGTGTTGTCTTTGAAGTTACAGCTCTGTTAGACAACTAATGGAATTTATTCATGTGTAGCATAATATTTAAAAGAAATTACTATTTGGTGTGGAGAAAATAAATTGGTTCTGAGAAATCGTCTTGAACAGACTCATCTGAGAGGCTACATAATTGATATTTACTATTATTGTCTGCAGTTTCTTGAATGCTTCATGTGAAATTTAATCAACAAACAAATAAATAAAATAAAATTAAAGCAAACGAAATATAAACAGATCCACTACCTGGCAGCTCATGTCAAAAGGTAATAATAAAGTATGTTCTCAGTTTAAATATTTATACAAGGAGATTTTCTGAGACAGCAAGTGTTCTTAAAAAAGGTCAATTTACAGCACATTTTTTTCCACAAATAATGAGGTTCCTAGAGCTTAAATAATTTCATAAATTCATTTATTTTGACATCTCAAGAAAGCAGTTTATAATGAAGAGATACCCAAACAAATCCACCTACGATGAACTGAAAAAAGTGTTAGCCTGGGTTTGATTGAAGAGATAGGAGAATCTTTTCCTATATAAAAAGTAATTTTATTTTCATAAATATTCTTTGTGTGCAAGGAAAAGTGCAACCACTTTGTTAAAGACCAACACATATTGCAACCCTGTTGAAATAAATAGCAAAATTTCTTCTGATTTCAGTAAGAAAGAACCTATTTCAAGGCCTTCTAGTGATGTAAGATGGCTGAAATTATTTAGTCAATTAACAAAAAGGGGGAATTTGCATATCATGTATCATCAAGGCATGATCCATTTATTTCCTTGTAAACATACTAAATCCTTGAAGTACCTAAGTGAGAGCATATGTTCTTGTATATACTAGAAAAACTGAAAACCATGAAAATTATAAAATTACATTAACAGTCCAGAAATTACTCTTTTGCAGAAAAATGGAAGCAGAAACTGTGTTCCTTCAAAAAATTTTCCTTGTAGTTATACGAATAAAATGCAAATACCTTGCCCTTAAAGACAGAATAAATTGTAGTTCTTTTCTGCTCCTCTTCCTTAAATGCCATCTATGCTAAATATTAAATTAGAATGATGTGGGACACATTTCCTCTTTGGAAACACCAAAACAGTTGGCACCAGGTTTCCTATCTCATTTTAGATAACAACCATTTCAAGATTCCCCAAAACTTTTTATTAACAAGGGGAAATTAATTGTTTGGGAGAAAGCTGTGCATGATAAATAAATGTAGATTTAATAGTATCATAATAAGGCACAGTTTATTGAGTATATGTTTTATATGGTATTGACAGCCCAAACAGGCACAGCTGTCTGGTTCTTCCTTCTAAGACTCTTTTCAACTATACACAGGTCTCTCTGTGTTATGCTATGCTTTGTGTTGATTTTTTTTAATTAAAACATATAAAAATTACAGGAAACTTTTTAGTATACAAGGAGCTGCCACCTCCTTCATAAGTCATTCCTTCCTGACATTTTGAGATAATAAAAATCAGCATCTAGTCGTGAAGACAATGCAGATAAGGTCCTTCATTGCTGCAGGATGGTGAGTTCACCCTGGCACAACAACCTGAAATGGATGGGAAAATAGCCACATGTCACTGTCTGTGTCACAAGGGACTTTGTAGGGTGTAATAGGCTTTGCAAGACAGACCAGGTGGATGCTGCCTCTCTGCTCCTTCTCAGCTCATGGGCAAGGGAAGATAAATGTCAAGTTGTTACTAGCAGAGATGACTTGTGTTGGGACAAGGGGCCATTTTGCTCAGGAGAAATCTCTTAGATAGGTAAAAGATGGAAGGAAGTGATTGCTAATGATAAATTAAGCAAAAACCCACCCATCTAATTGAGTGCACAATGACTTGAAGGGATATGGAGACATGAAATGAGTAAGATTAGCAGAAAATTTACCTTCTTGGGGGAAAAAACCCACGCTGTTAAGCCACAATAGTAAAACCTTTGGAAAAACCCTATGCTCAAAATAAAAGTAAAATGTAACTTTTTTAGGAAAGACAGAGAGGGTAGATAGGCAGAACAATGCTATATGTAGCCTTCAACACACCCTTGTTTGTCTCAGAGTTATTAGTAATATGGGAAATATGGGACACTGAGCATTCACAGATCACTTATGGTTCAGTAACAAAACCTGTGGAATGTTCTGTAAGCCACAAACCAGAGCAAGTTACTCAACCAGCACTTCTCAGTAGCATATGGAAAAGAAATCCTGTTATTAATGTCATCAGTCTAGGAAACCTTTCATGAAGGATTTGAGTGGGGTCCCATTACTCTCCCACGATGTTTAAAAATGAAAATTACAAAGTAAGGAAAAAAAGTGCTTCTGCTAAAATGTAGGGGCTTTGAGACACTGGTAAACAATAATGCAGACAGGGAAGCTACACAACAAAAGGTCTCTTAATAGATGGGATATACCAACAGAATACAGAACTATACTCTGGAAAGCAAAGGCTCTGTAAGGAATTAAAATTCACAGCAGGGGAAACAACCTAATTAATGCCTCTGAGTGGCATGTATTAGTGAAAAAGGACTGTTTGGACCCTGTAATCCATGAAGTAAAAGTAATTTTATCCCTGTGTGAAACACAGGTGAGGCTAATACTGCAATACAGCATGCAGTTTTGGTGGCTGCATTTATAGTGGGGTTTAGAAGTCTCAAGAGAGCTCTGATGATAACCACAGTACTTATTCTATTTTCTGGAGAAAACACCTTGCTGTTAAAAGCTTAATGCTTAAATCTGGTTCGCTTATTAAAAGGGAAGATTGAGGAGTGATTTGATTACAGAGTATAATGTCTTCACAAGGAGAAAACAGGGGGGAGTACATAGCCTTTTATTTAGTGAGAAAGGTGTAAGAAAATCTAAGAAACTGAATCAGATAAATTCTAATAGGAAATAAAGTACTAAACACAGTAACACTCCAAAAGATTATTTCCTGAAGTAAACTGCTTAGAAAATCCATCATCTCCTAAACTCTCCTCATCCTTAAATCAAAGCAGCACAATTTGCTTTGAAGATGTGCTATCGAAACACAAACCATTGGATCCAGCAGAAGTAGAGTAGTATGTGACACAGGTGATCAGCCTACTGCTTGCTGGAAATCCTTTGAATTCAGCAAATCATCACTTTCTAAGCCCCTCAGTTTACGTCTGCTCATTAGGTACTGAAAGAACTTTAACAAGTAACTGGCAGGAGCGCCCCTCTGGCAGTGAGTAGGCTCCATCCACACACAACCCATGAGTGGCATCCCATCCCTCACCCAGCTTTTGAGGAAGCCATTCCTTAGAACTGTGGAAGTGCAGTCTTTGGACAGCTCTTCAAATTGCTTCCCGTCCTTGGAGAAAAATAAGGTGTGGGACAACGCTGTAAAAGAATGTGATAGCACGCTCTCCTGCACTGCGATACCTTGCCACAGAGATGCTTTTTGCAGTTAAGAGCAGGAGGAATCAGCCCCTCTGGACTGCAGGGTCTTACATGGATGTATGCTAAGAGACCAGGGTGGGCTGACAGGCAAAGCTTGCAAAAGAGGGTGAAAATGTCAGAGGAATAAAGATGAAAGCAAAACCAAATGTGAACCTGAATAAATGCACTACGTGGAAATAGAGAAGGGAGTCAGAATGCATGTAGCTGGAAAGTGAGGAGCTAGGACTGCTGCATATGGAAAAGGGGCCTTTTTCATAATGTGCATCCTAACTGAAGCCACAATGCCTACTGAAATGCTGAAATTCAGGCTTGGGAAGGAGGCAAGAAAATTGATAATCTGTACTAAAAGAGTCCACAGGACTGGATATTAAAAGACAATGTCAGTAGATGATAAAATTGTGATTTAAATATATGGAAACATAATTTTGCACAGAAACATTAGACTTATGAATTGCTAAATACTGCAAATGAGAGCACAACTCCACACAAGGATAAAAGAGAAAGGGAAATGCTTCATAAAATATAATGCTTTGTAAAAATATATTCTATACATTCAGAAGGAATAGCCTCATTATTACTGGAATAGTGAATGTTGCAAGATAGGGGTTCATCCATACAGTCACAAAAATGAAGTTAGCAATGAGATTGCTATTGCCATGATTCCTATTGTTGTAGTTGCTACATGAGCAATAGCTCTGCTATTAAATCTCTGAGCACAGAGGGAAGCTCTCAGCAGTGAGTAGTCAAGGGGGGCTGAATGTTGCATTCTGCCTGGTTCATTTTATATTTAGATTCACTGCAAGTTTATAGGGCAAAAGAATCATTCCATAAAAAGCCTGAAGCAAAGAGGAAATGAGAACAGAAAACCAGGTGCTGTAGAGACCTCTCCTGCCTCCTAAAACATCAGTGAGCAGTTTAAAATAATTCTTGTGAGGCAATAAAAAAAGTAAATAGTACCCATACCCAAGAAAAGTTTGCCATGCTTGTAAAAGCTAGGATGACTGCCCTTCCTAATGCACATACAGCTTCTGTGTTCAATTTTCACTTCTCAGTCAGTTTTTCCTGCTGTTCCTCAGATCACTTTACTTTCTGGTCCGAACTGCAAGGCACACTTCAGATGTGTAGGCCAGAATGTCAGTAATTTTGTTTGTGAAGTTGCTTGCAAAGGCAAGGGGACTGTACTCTCTGTAGAACTCTTCAGTGCATGCTTTTAAGGCCTCACTATTTTGTGGAGTTAGACTCCTAAAGCTGTCAGCCATCACAAAGCAGCTGTTAGAACAAAACCTTAGAGGCATTTGGAAATCTGTAAAGAATCAGAATTGATGAATCATTATGATATTTGAGGAACTGAAACACCTGAAAATGTGACATGAATCATATTTCTCTTTGTCACCACCATGACTCACTGTTTCCCACTTGAAGTAAGATGTTCTTTAACTTTCTTTCTTTTATAAATCTGGCACATGGGAAATATCTCTCAGGTAACTGGGATGATTTTTCCTGGAAAGAAGGAATACCTTACATACCTAGGTAAGGAAAACTCACACAGCGGCAAGAAAAGTTCCAAGGTCAAGATTCTTATACGTATCAAGTTGCATATTAATTTTTAAACATAACTTAGAGCATAAGTGTATACAGCCTCACCCCAGGGGATGAGATACATGTGGCTTCAGAAATGATAAGTAACACGTGTGGAAATTCTCCTAAAAGCTTGTTGACAGCTCTGAAGAAACCACCTGCTCCCAGAAGCCAAAGAGCTGACTGTCACACCAACAATTTACAAAAGTTATACTGAAGCCCCCTTTAGACATTAAAAGAGAGGGCAAAAGAGCACATTTGAAGACATCCAAGAACTCTAGGATGGGAATACTCATGAGGAATTAAACATATTGGGGATTCATCTAGAGATAACCACTGGAAGTAGAAACAGGAGCCTGGATGCTCTGAAAAGCCCATCTTTCTCAGTTCCAGGCAGTCTCCTTAGAGCAGTCTCCCTGGCCTGCACCTCAGTGCCACTGTGCCATGCTCCTCTCACTCTTCTGTAGAAGTATTTTCTTGCCATGATTTCTTATGAAAGGTGAGATTTACCCAGGAACAAATTCAGGCAGAAATCTCAAGATACCAACATCTCAGGTAACCATGCACTCTGATAAGTTCACTTTCTAAAATATTTCTTTTTCATCTTAGAAAGCTTTTTTTTAGACATTGTCTCCAATGATCACTTTAAAGGTTTATTCACCTTCTTTGTATTTACACTTCTCTTTAGTTTCCAGACAGGACTGTTTGAACACAGTATTATTTCATTCAGCTCTGCTATCCATTCCTAGATAGTGTTTTCATTGGTATCTTGCCCTTCTTTCAATTTTCTCAAACTGAAAGCACCTTTCTCTTTCACATTCTTGTCTTTGATTTATAACATAATACTTCTGTATTTTCTCTTCAGAAGAGGTGTTTGCTGTTATCTAGGTCCCATATTACTTATTGGAGGACATTATATCCCCAGAGGCCAAACAGAGCAGCACCAATTTATCTAGCATCTTTTTTCCCAGAAACAAAATGAAGTCTGAAGTTTCTCCCAACAACTATGAGAAACATTTTCTTTCTGGGATGTCATCCTATCCATTAAGGGTATATTTAATTTAGTAATAGAAAGAAACGTCATTAAAATAAAATTAGCAGTGAGCTAATAACCTAATAAAGCATTTCTCAAAGCTTGTGCCCTGATTAACAACAGCCCTGTACCAGTGTTGTATTATGAACTAAAATCTGGCACCAAGTGTTATCTTGTTAGTTTGTTATTCAAGACCCAGGAACCTGGGGCAGGAGGAATGATGCCAGTGGTCTTTTTTTCTAGCAAGGATGAGAGTTACTTGGTGTGTGGAGGCTGTTCCAGTACAGAGAATTCCAGTGCAGAGAGTTACATGAGTGTTTCTGAGATTGCTGTTGAGGAACTCAGTAAGTGCTCTCCAGAGCATGGCCACAAACCCCAGGTGCATCCTACCATACCAGCAGGGAGGAGAGCAGCTGTGGATGCCCTCAGGACACTTCTTTTCAATTGCCATAGACTGGCTAGACATTTAACTAAGATTATATAACATGGGGGGTTGGGATTTTTTTCTGGAGGGAAGCAGGCTCCATCAGTCACAGAACTCACTGCTTTTATCTTCTTTTCAATAATGTTATTCCATGTTATTTGATTAGGCTGTCATTCCATGTTATGGACTTCATAGCTCTATATCTGTTAGGAGACATTTTTAAAGGTTCATCAAAAAATGAAAAGGTGTAGAAGAAATAGAAATCAAGAAAACTCTCTTGAATCCCAACTTAAAAGATCTTTTAGTTAAATTTCAATGTTTCAATGACAAAATGTGCACAATCCTTAAATAATGGGATGTAGAACTTTTTCAGATATTCTCATTTCCTTTGGGATGTTTGTTTATACATGTCTTTGAATGAACTTTTGGAAGATAATTTAACCTGACAGCCCTGTGTCAGACAAATTTGTAACATGAGTATTAGATGATAGTATATATAAACCTAGTTTATTGGTTGATAAAATACATAATTCTTATCAGCTTGCATTGCAAATGATGGGCTATTTCTTGTGCCTTAATTGTAGACTACAAGTAGACACTGAAATGACAAATTTATGATACTTTAACAAGCTCAGTTTACTATTAGGAAGATATACGAAGTCTGTATAGATGATTTTTTTGGAAATAAATCTTAGAAATGTAAAAGCAAATTAATTTAAAAACATTTCAGTCACACAAAGACTAAAAAAATTGATCACAGAGCCTAAACTAAAGGTCTGAATTCTCATTACCAGCTCAGACCTGCATATGGCAGACTAAGAATTATTGTAAAGTCTCAGAAAGTTTGTGAAATAGGTTTTCTGCCTTTATTTTAGGCTTTCACAATAGAATTGATGATATGATTATCCTCCCTCTGCAATTTAAATTTAATTTTTACTCATTTACTAAAACTGTTTGAACATTATCTCAACCTCTGCTGACATTTATGTCTTCTGAAAATAAAAGAACTTAAAAATAGACTTTTCTTCATTGGCGAGTAAGCACAATCTGACTATTTATGTGGAAGGCTGAGTTTAATAAGCCCCAGGAGGACCTGAAATGTAGCTTAGTTTCTTCCACAAGCCATCTGCTGTCCCTGTTTCTACAGAAAAGAAAACAGACTTCACCTTATGGCTGCTTTGCAAAGAACTGCAGGCAATGAATCGCTGAGTCACTGTGGAAAAGGTTGGGTCATGCAGCCTGAACTAACTCCTGCCAAATGCAATTTGAAGGCTGGGAGTAGGGAAGAAAGTTTCCTTTTGGGCAAATGGTTTCATAATTGTTCACAACAAGTTTTTTCTCCACATATTTTTCTCTCCAGAATCCTATACCTGATCCACAAGTGATGCTATGTTAGGAGGGTCAAGCAAAGCCAGGGATTCCTGGTAATTGAGAGATCTGGATCTGAGAATGGTTTTTGTCTTCTTTCTTTCGGTGATATATTTTCCTGTGAATGCTGGGGGTAGTTAGATTGCTCAATTCATAAATAGAGCTCAAAACTAGATTTAGCAGGGGAAGGGGATGTAATTCTAAGCACTTTAGAGAAACCAGGGGCTGCTGAGTCATTAGGAAGCAACAGGGAAACACCTGGGAATTGCCTCAAGGGAATTACGTAGAATTCTAAAAAGAGGAGTCTCACTATTCCTTCAATTGTTAGCAATTCCACAATTGCTTACCTGATTTTTCAGTTGTCCAAGGATAAAGTTTGACACATGATGGATGAAACAGAGTGCTTCATAAAGAACTGAAGTGCTTCTCTCTTATCCAAGTCAAAGACTTTACCTCTTTTTTCCTCCAGTGTCAGTTGCTCTAGTTGCTCACATTCTCATATTGTTATTTCTAGACTGATGCCTGGGAAGCTGTCAGTGCTCAGATGTTTTAACATTATTTCAGAAAAAATATCAGCAAGAAACGTTTTAATGCAGAACAAGATTTTGGCACCTTTCTGATATACCTTGCCTTTCCTATGTATATATGAAAGATTTCTTGCTGGAAAACAAGAGGCCTTGTGTGGATGAATCCTTCCTCCATGTATTAGAATTGATTTCACTAACATCCCATGGAGGTTTTGAGGTTCTTTTTTAGCAAACTTTCCTGTTCTGCACCACAGCTTGAGAATAGACTTTCCTTTTCCCGTTTTCTCCTGGCATCACAGCTTGCCGTGAACATCAGAAATGAATGATCCTTCTAACTGTGAGTGGGCAGTATATAATGACTGAACTAAAATTTATTATTTTGCAGTGCAGGAGATCCATGCAGTACCTGGCACAAATGAGCTCAAATGGAGTGCTCTTGATTATTTTTCCTTAAAATAAATCCTTATTAAAATAAATCACATGAACTGTGGTTCAAGCATCAACATTAAGTTCTTTCTAACCATGTCAAGTTAGCTCATCTTCAGAATGAATGACAGTAAAGTGAGAGTAGTCTCAGCCATAGTTTACTTGGCAGACACATGAGCATCTCACAGCATTACCATAAGGGCAGTGAGACAGTGGAACAGGTGGCCCAGAAAAGTTTTGAATGCCCAACTTTTGCAAGTATTCAAGGCCAGGCTGAATAGGGCCCAGAGTAACCTGGTCTAGTGGATGGTGTCCCTGCCCATGGGAGGGTCAGAAGTGTGCCTNGTGAGTGGGCAGTATATAATGACTGAACTAAAATTTATTATTTTGCAGTGCAGGAGATCCATGCAGTACCTGGCACAAATGAGCTCAAATGGAGTGCTCTTGATTATTTTTCCTTAAAATAAATCCTTATTAAAATAAATCACATGAACTGTGGTTCAAGCATCAACATTAAGTTCTTTCTAACCATGTCAAGTTAGCTCATCTTCAGAATGAATGACAGTAAAGTGAGAGTAGTCTCAGCCATAGTTTACTTGGCAGACACATGAGCATCTCACAGCATTACCATAAGGGCAGTGAGACAGTGGAACAGGTGGCCCAGAAAAGTTTTGAATGCCCAACTTTTGCAAGTATTCAAGGCCAGGCTGAATAGGGCCCAGAGTAACCTGGTCTAGTGGATGGTGTCCCTGCCCATGGGAGGGTCAGAAGTGTGCCTTGGCAGCCAGGACGGCCAACCCTGTCCTGGGGTGCATCAGTCACAGCATTGCCAGCCAGGCAAGGGAAGTGACTCTCCTGCTCTCCTCTGCCCTGGGGTGGTGGTCTCACCTGGAGTGCTGTGTGCAATTTCAGGCATTGCAAAATTAGAAGGTTGTAAAGCTATTCTCCAATAGCTTTACAAAGCTATAGTGTCCAAAAGAGGGCTACAAAAATGGAGAGGAGCCTTGAGGTGAAACCTTATAAGGAAGGCCTGAGGTCACCTGGTCTGTTCAGCTTGGAGAAGAGGAGATGGGGAGACTTCACTGCAGTTACAAATTCCTCATGAGGGGAAGCAGAGGGGCAGGCACTGATCTCTTCTCTCTGGTGACTACTGACAGGACCCAAGGGAAAGGCCTGGAACTGTGTTTACATCAGATATTCAAAAAAGGTTCTTCACTCAGAGGGAGGCTGGGCACTGGAACAGACATCCCAGGGAAGTGGTCACAGCTCCAAGCCTGACAGAGCTCAGGAAGAATTTGGGCAACGCTCTCAGGCACATGGTGTGACTCTGGAGGATGTCCTGTGCAGGGCCAGGAGGTGGATGTCCATGATCCTTGTGGGTGCATTCGAACTCAGGATATTCTATAATTCTATGATTCTAACTAGATGATCTTGAAAACCCCTTAAAACCTAAACCATTCTATGCTGATCTTGCTCATTACTCTGCCAAAAGTGATTTCAATGGGCAGTTGAGGTGATCTCCTTATCATCAATACAATGTGCAGCAGCTAAATGAAGTCCACATGGTCACTTCAGGTTAAATAAGGAATGGTTCTGGAGATCTTCCTTCAAGTCTGAGCCTTTACCACATGAATGAAACATCATCTACTGCCAGCTCTGCATGGGTACAGAGAAACAGAGTTACCACATAGGAGTGGGGAAGATGCTAAATAGAAAAATGGTGAAACAGCTTCACCTTATTCAGAAAGCCTGCCTTTTATTATTATTTTTTTTAGAGATGGAACAAGGCAGAGGTGATATATCTCAGCCCATATACTTTGGCCAGTTCCTTGCCCTTCCTAATTTCCTCTTACACCTATTAGAGGGCTTTCAAGCAATAAAGGCAATATTTTGTGAAATGGGAACAGTCACTTAGGTCCCATTGCAACCTCTGCAATCATGAGTAGAAGAAGGATAATCCAGGTACAGAACAGAATCTGAGCCCTATATGGTTGTTTGTCTCTTGTCCCAGGATTACAGCAGGCAAGTCACCAAAACTCTGCCTCTGTTTAAAATAGACATAATTATACTTCAGAGGTGCTAACATAAAAATTCAATATGTTGTCTGAGCACACCAAAAATACACATGATGCAATCACATGTGTTACATTTTTAGGTAAAGTAGCAGTTACAATCTTTAGAAAAAAACAAACAGTACATGTGGGTGGCAAAGAAGGAAACTGAGGCATGAATTGTTCTGGGCAGGAAGGGTTTCTTGTCTGTTCTGCACTGTATCCCATTTTTTAGTTAATTTTAAGGACATTTGCAGTGCCTGTGTGTCTCCATCTTTTCTCACTGTCTCTAGAAACTTTAATATCCTAGCCTGAGGCTATAGCCTTGGAGGAAACCAGAAACCTTAGGGAGCTAGTTGAAAACAGACTAAACAGGGAAATGGGTTTCCCAAGCACACATTTCCTTTTATTTAGCCACAAAAACTTCACTTTTAATAGCTTCCCTGAATGCACATATAACCGTCTCTTCATTTAGGCTGGACATACAAGCCCGTAATTTGATTTGTTTAGCTAACATTTGTAACCTTCACTCCCTGTGGCTTGCTATGGGACAGGCTATAGAACAACACTTCCTAGCCAGGGGAGTGATGATTTCTGGTAACTGAAGGGAGGAACTGGATGAGCAACACACTGCCTCCAGGGAAAAAGAGAGATGGGAACCTTCCTGGTCCACCTTCAAAAGGGAGCAAAGTATATCCCTATTACAGTAGGTTTCCTGAGTCAGGCTCTTGAGATAAAGCTGAAAGATTAACCCCCCACCTACCTGCCTGCTGAGAAACTGCTCTGAAGTGTAAATTATGTGCTACCCAGCCCCACTGCACAGTCATACCATGTTATGTTAATCATTCTGGGAAAGAACTAGAATCCAGCTTTCCTGAGCTTCAGGTGATGCCTCTAATTCATAAGACTGCTCTTTCCTCTGTAGAGAACATTTTTTTCTCATTACTTGTGAACAGAGTGCTGAGAGTGCACCTGAGGATGCAGATCCATCCTGGGCCTTAAGGCTATTACCAGGGGATGGAGCATGGATTGCTGGGGTTCTATGCAAGAGGAGTACTTATCCCAAAGGTGGGCAAAAACCCTCTCCTTGCCTTTTGGAGTGATAGGAAATCTTTTCTCTCTTTGAAACAAAAAATAAATCTGAACCTTTAGTTTGGGTCTGAGGTCTAAGCAGGGAACCCTTAGTGGTGGTAAGTACATCTCTAGAATGAATCCTAAGAATCTCTAGAATTCTCAGAGTAAAGTACAGAGATTTATAGGAAGAAATTCTTCTGGTTTGTGTGGCTTTAGGTCTCATCTCTGTCTCTCTGTTATTTGCTGTGTACCTCACAGGAAGCTTTCACATTCATTCTGAGTCCCATGCAATGCCAAGGGCGCTCCTATGGTCAGATGGAGTTAAGTTTAAAGCAGATGGAGTTAAGTTTAGTCAAATGCAAATACTCAAACCCTTAAGATGACCAGCTACGGAGTTTCTCCCCCTTTGCAGAAGAGCTCCACCATCTGTGGTGGACATATACATCCATTTACGGATCCAATATGGAAGATTTTGTCTTCATACATATCAGCAAGCACACTATGGGTATCCCACAGGATATATGTGAGTGTTTCTGATAGCAGCATTAGGTCCAAAGGGCTTTACATAATTTTCCTTGCAATTGGGAAACATAAAAATTCAATGAAATTACATATGTGCACATGAGAATGCAGAGGCAGCAATCATTCATGCCTTGGAAATTGGTGAGAAGAGGTTGTCCTCATTTCCTCTACACATACCATTTCCAAACACAATTGCATGTACTGAAGTCCTTGCTGTAAAGAGCTTGGCACAAGCTGAAGTCAGATAAATCAGAACACGTTAGATTATTTATTTTCCTCCTCCACTTACAATAGTGGTGAAACCTAAGTGATGCTCAGGTCCTTAAGGGACAACCCTAATATTGTTTTTAATTGCATTATCAGACAACATAAGCATAATTACTGAATCTTCCTGTCTATAGTATCTGCACTCCATTAGTGCCTGAACATGCAGCACTTTCAGTCTAATAAAAGAGACCCTGCCTGAGAAATTTTTAGTCTAAATAAGCAAAGATGGAGGAGCTATTTCAAAAGACCTCACTGAGGGATTAAGGGATGTCAGACTATCTGGCAGGAAGCCTGTGGGAGGTCAGGGAATCGAACTGAGGGCTGCAAACCCCCAGCAGCATCAGTCTCCAAATTGCTCTTTACCTGGCAGCTGCCTGCCAGAGAGATGTGGTGGTTGCTAAATGAAAAGCAGATGGAGTTAAGTTTAGTTAAAGTAGACAGTCATAACAACAAAGAGCTCTCATCTAATCACCCAGTGGTAGTAGGGCTGAAAATGTAATCAAGTTGTTTTCTATAAATCATTTTCACAAGATAAGAGGCCTGGCTATACAACATGGCTCACTAAGTATTTACACTGTAAACCTTCCTGCCCTCAGCACCCCCCCTTTGCTCTGAATTATTGCTTTAATGAATTTAATCATGAAATGTAACAGTTGGATAATAAGAACCCTATAAACTTGCCCCTCCTTTCCTTTTAAATTAAATTATATACTGGTAGTAAAAACATGATTATTTGAAGGTTGCGTTTATGAGAATTCTTGCCCTCTGAGGAGGGTGGTGAGGAAAAAAAAAATTAAAGTTTTACTTACAAGAGAAAACAGCTTGTGGAAATAATTACACAACTTGTGAGCCCTGCACAGCATCTGTATTTAACAACTTTATACTCAAGCCTTTAGAAACAGGCAAGTAGTCTGTCTTTCAGGCAGTTGAATATATAAAGTGTCTCAGTTATTGTACTATTTTACTAATGTATTGCCAAGATAAAGTGATTGAATCCTCTGAAGAGGAGGGGGAGGACGCTGATAATGTCTATTGTAATGAGGAACAACAATGGGCACAAAAGTTTATTAGCTCCACAGGTCACTGCACAGCAACAGCAGAGAAGCAGTGAAAGGGAAATTCAATCGTGCTCTGTTGGAGCCCGCAGCAAGCACTGAGCCTCCTCATTAGGTGGATTCACATTCCTCCAAGCAGGACAGGTCCCTAGTGGATGGGAGAGTTGGGGAACAGAGCTTTGCTGCTTCAGCTGCACCCCAGCCTGTTTCCGGCATTCAGACAGCTCTTCTTCTTTCCCCTGATTGGGGTTTTTAAAGATTTTCAAGATTAACATGTTTTGGTTTACAGCTCATGTTCCCATTCGCTTCTAGGTTCTTACAGGGTGGCCACACCAACATCTTTTCCTGCAACCCCAATCCCTTATGCTGAAGGCAATTGAAAAGAATGATTCACTCCAATATTAAATAAACTCCTGTCCACTTAGGTCACTGCTGTGACCTCTGAAGGATTTAAAGTAAATAAAGGAGTTGGATGACAGTGCATTTTTTACTTACTTTTTTTAAAGTTGTGCATTGTTTTTCTGGAAAGACAAAGCACTTTCCCTTATTTTGAGCTCTTGCATTTCAATTATGCTGGGAAACGGTGATGTTTGCCAGGCTGGCCTGTTTCCTGCTGCCAACATCTTCCTGACAATGTTTGAATGACTACAGGGACAGACATGTCCCAGAGCTGCCCTGCAAGCTCAGGTCTATCAGAAGTCAGAAACAGGACTGGTACTTGTATGAGCTCTCTCAGATGAGTTTTTCTTTCTAGCTCATACACTGATTTTAATTGTACAACTTGCTGCATGGAACCCTTCAAGTGTTGGCAGCGGGAGCAAAACAGCAAGAGAAAGTGAGCTTTTTTAACAGTGTATTTTCTGAGGATTTAGATGCTTGCCTCATTTGTTATCTTGCATCTTCTGCCAGTTTAAATAGTTGATTTGACAATAATATCTAAAAAGTCTTTGTTAAACCCATTAAAAAAACCTCTGCAATAATGAAATTCATCCATTCAATAATGAATACAGCCTCATTTGGTGCAGTAGTTTCTATTTTCCTCTTCTACAGTTTGAAATCTGACAGCGCTGCAGCAAGCAAACAGCAGATGGGATTGTAACAGGGCTTTTAAAATAATGAATATCCATAATTCTTCACTAAGACTCAGTCCCTGCCCTTGGACAGCATCTAGGGTGCTGGTAATGCCACTAACAAAATAAGGCAGATTGCTGTTTGTCTCTGACACAAGTGAAATACTATCAGTGCAGTGTGCAGGAGTGTGCTGATGTTGTACATCCAGGGTAGACATTTGAGGTGAGGGGGAGAGGGAGAGAAAAGGAAGTTGCATGAAGACATCAGCACAGTGCTGGGCCAGAGCGTAAATCCCAGGGATGGTTTTTATGAGCTGTGGGGCTCCATGGTGTGTTACACACTCCCAAGGCTCTGGGGCAGCCCATGGAGGGGCCTGAGAGAGGTCTTGAGTTAGCTTTGAGCCCAGAAAGAGTGAGCCTGCCTCTGTCCAAAATCTAATGAGTCTCTGTCATCCCACCAAGACGAAAGGAAGGAAATGTTAATAGATGCATCAAAGTCCAGTTCACACAAACATCCCCTTAGGATGTCAGACCAGCTGTGAGAAACACTTCAATCAGTCCTGTAGGGCTTTGCTCCCTCCTCACAGGGCTTCTTGCATATTTTATCCCAGGGAGATTTCATGTGAAAGGTGTTCAAGCCAGCCAAAGCCAGGGTCTTCTCCCCAGTCCTCCAGACCCATAACAGGGTCAGTGTCCCCCAGGAACTCTCTGAGTGATTTCCTGAGTCTTGCCTTGTGTGTTTTAACTTCCCAGCTGCCAGAACCTCAGCAGCACAGAGCACCTGTGCCTGGGCACCCAGCAGCCCTTGGGACACAGGGTCAGGTCCCCTCATGCCTGTACCTCCAGGGATGAACCCCTGGTGGGGTCTATCACCATGTCTGTGGACCTGTCTTCTCAGGGCCAGAAAATTGTCTGAATAAACAAGGGAAACAACAAACTGGCCAAGGTGACTTTGCAGGTTTGCAGGCATACCTGCCTTGCCCTAGGGAGAATTTAAACAATTATACACAGCAAACTGGATTGCTCAGCTAAAAATTCTCTGTGACTGTGTTAAGGCTGGCAGCTAAAATAGAGGGAATGCATCTCCCTGCATTATTAGAAGTAACAGACTACTTTGGGTTATTTTTTTTTAATTTACTTTTACTATTCCCTTTGCAAATTGCTAGGCACTTCTAAACACAAACCAGTTTTTGTCCTTTCAACTTTCCTCACATTACAGCCCAGCTAACTCCATTAGCAAATAAAGTAAATAGCCAGAGCACTCATGAAAGTCTAAATTCCCCAAAGGTAATAACTGTATAAAACACATGGGAGTTGTTATTTCAAGGCAAGGAAATGGAAAGCTTTTAGTTTATCATTAAGCCGGCTTAGTATTTTGGTAGGCCTTGGCACTATTTATTAACAATTTATAAAGTCAAACTGGGGTGAATCTACGTAAGTGATACATATTTCTGTACTGAGATGCAGGACTTGTGCTATTTGTCCTGAACTCCATGTAAACAGTGCTTAATAAGCTCTGACTTGGCATTTCCTATTAAACAGTTTGCCTGTGTGAAGTGAATTCAAGTCGCTGCAAGTTCCTGCAACAATTACCCTTCAATGCGGTACTGATGTCAGGAAGCATCTTTCCAGGCTGCCATTAGTTCAAAATTCAGTGTTTAGAAACAATACCAGTATGAGGAGCCTTTGAGCTCTCACAAAAGGATTAGAAGGTGTTATATCCTTATGCAGGAAGGGGCAGAGATGAATGAGTAAGAATGAAAAACACCCCACAAAGGAGAAGAATGAGAAAAGACATTGTCACAGATGTGGTCCCATGGGAACCTAAGTCCATCAGCTTATGTTGCAAGGACGTGCAGGTTCCAGGTTTTGCCTTACACATTTTCTAGCTCTAGCCTGACTTTTCTGGTCCCATCTTTTAGTCCTTCAAGTCCTTGTTCCCCTGAATGTTTTCCTTTTGTCAGTTCTGGTGTTGCAATGGTTACACCAGGCCTATATTAGTTCTTTCGAGGTATTTGCATCGGTCACCAAAACTGTGAAAATGTAGAAATAAAAAAATCAGGTACCAATTTTTGTCACTAGTTAGTAAGATGGGTGCTATCATTTAGGAAACTCTGCTTATGAGATGCCCACCTGAGGCCTCATTCACTCTGTTGTATATGTGTGCCACCTCAGGGGAGGACACTGGACAGACACCCAGATGTGCACACTGGTTTTCTTCTGGTACTCCTGCAGGGCTCATGTGCTTTCTATAAGCAGCCACAAACTGACTGGCATTGCTCAAAAATCCACCAATTTGCAAATGCTGATGACACCAACAGTGTAGATCATTATATTAATGTTATTTAGGGTACAACCAGAATGGCATTTTAGCTCACTGTTTTCTACTCACTAAACTTCTCTGATAGTCTAAGGGCATCCTAGATCTTTGATAATTTGGGCATTCACCATTTGTGGTATCGTGCAGCATCAGAGGCTGTAGGCTTAATTCTGTGGGCAGCCTTTCTCAGTTTTCCTGTCTACAATACATGCTGCTGAGACCACTGTCATTCTCCAGAGAATGTGGGGTGGAATTAACTTTTTGCAAGATCTTTTTTGTGTGTGTGTTGTCAGTTTTCTTAGGCTCATGTCTTGATTTTGAAGGAACCAGAGCCCTAGAAATGGATGAATTGATAGTGGGCCTGAGAGAAAACACATAAAGTTATTGTGGGATTACATACAGATTAAACTGAAAAAAGGTAAATCAACAACCCAAAAGCTTCCTGATTATTTAATTTCTTATGCTTTCCACTCTGTGGGTAGTAGGTCTGTTCAAGCCTGAGATGACAATTATGAACAGCAATTAATGGAATATGCTGCCTGTTAACTTTGACACAGCCTCTGTTATGAAACACACTCTTCATATATAAGGAAAAAGTAATAATTTAGCATCTCTTGTGTGGCAGCACTTCTGCAGTAATCCATTTCAGAAACAAAAATGGAAGTGGGATAAGTAGAGAGAGGGAAAAGTCCAACCCTGTTTGCTCTTCCCTTCCCATGGGGCACCAGAAAGGCAGGAATTCTCACTTTATATATATGTTTAGGTGTAATACAAAACTTCTCTTTCTATTAGAAATCTGTATTTTAAAAATCTATTTTTAAAAACAAATTGCAAATTTGAATTGCAGCTAGAATAAAAGAAAATTAATATTGAAGGTTCATTACATCACTTATTGCCCATTTCTCTCTGATGACTGCTCAAGGAACCAGGATGATTAATTCAGATGTAGAGATATGCGTTGTAACTCACAGGCTTTCCACCTTCCAGTGAAATGGAAAAGACTGGACTGAGTTCACTGAAAGCAGATTATCTTCTACTGTTCTCTATTACTGACTGAACCAAGACTGTTCCACCAGGGCCTTCTGCTCACGCTGAGAATTGGTGTAGTTTTGTTGATTTTTCTCTCTTTTTAAGAATCCAATTTGTAAAGTAAGTCTCAGTTTGCTTGTAAACAGGTTTACTTATGTTTTTATCAATACCATCTCTCAGATTGTACTCTCCTAAGGAAACAGAGATATAATTTCTTTTCCAATCTGCTGTGCTAAACAGACTTTTTCCTTTCCTTTACTCATTCAAGGTCAGGTCTAGATCCAGACATCTGTTTTCAACATCATATTTTGTATGATGCTTCTCAGATTACACTCTGTGGCAGCAAGGGTGGGTGGGACATGCGCACTTTACAGAGTATTTAAAGAATCAGTTGCATCTTTCTTGCATGTTGCTACAGCCAAGTTCCCAGAAATCTGTCCATTTCCAGCTTAAAGACCAGAAACCACTCTCTTTGGAAATGCTTGAAATATAGGTTACTTTGGTACTTTGCTCTTTACTGCAAATGTTTTCCTGAAAAAATATCACAGACTCTCCATGAATACACACAAGCTAATGAACTCAAAGCTTTCTTTAGTTCAGGAGCTCTATTATCATGATTGCTCGATGGTTTTGCATCTTTGGAATAATAAATATGTAATTTAGTGTTCACAGGAGATAAATAGCTATAGCTCTGTGTCTGATTGTGTTGTCAGCCAATATGACATGCATACTTTTGGGTACAGATATGGCACACAAAAAAGGCTCTCACTTTCCTCTTTGATACCCCTCTACTAGTAAGTACAAGACTGACTAGCTAAACCACATTAATACTGAGTTCTTTACAGTGCTCTGGTGTTTAGGGATAATACTTTGGTGTGCTAAACCCTGTTAGAAAGAACACTAAGCCTCACATTAAAAGCCTGAAAATTATCTTAATCTGGATAAATAATTCATCCCAAATCTGACTTGATTTCTTTGTTATACAAATGATACCATTTCCTCTTTACCTGCAATCTTCTCTCTTGGCCCTCAAAGCAGCCACCTGCAGTTCTGCCTCCAGCCTGCCTCCCTGCTCTGTGGGGCTGGGCATGATCCCCTGACCATGGCCCTTCTGGAGCAGAGCACTGTACACTGTCCTGCATTCATTTGGCATTTGTGCACCCCAATTCTCCTGCTATGAGGGTCATATCACATCACATCACGATATTTCTATGTGTAAAGGACAAGGTAATGCTTCTGAAGTTTGTTGCACAAAAGAGGCAAAAGATAAAAGCCTCAGTGCAGTTTAGCAACACAAATATCCTATAGAGCCTTTATCAGAAACCCTGCAAGACAGACTCTGACTTACAATCCCCCTTTCCCATCCTGATATTTCCAGCTTGACCACAGCAGTCATTAAATAATTATGAAGGGCAGAAGGACTCCTGTAAGAACTGGTCTATATTTACATGAGATTCTGTTGCAGAAGAGGAGGTTTTTTGGATTAGAAATCAACTGTACTCACAGTGAAACAAAATCATTTATTATTTAACCCTGGGATGGCAGAGGGGAAGAAAGTTCATAATTATTACTTAGTTCTAAGCTGAAAAAAATATATGCTAATATTGGAATTTATTTTCTCCTCTGCTACATCTTCCCCATTTGACTTCCTTTTTTTTGACATGCCTGTCTTGATGTCAAATCTTTTTTCTTCCTGTTCTATAATATCATTAACAAGAACTTAATCAGAAAACGCCACTGGCTACACTGTATGCATTAATATATTATATACACTCTACATACAATAATACATTATATAGACATTATATGCAATAACAATTGAGTGGCCCTCAGGGTTTATTAAAATGCCAACTTCTATGTCATTATTGGCAGCAGTATCTTTTTTATTAAAAGTTATGATGATGTTTTGCAGTGTCTGGTTCTGGGAAGAAAGAAGGAAGGGTGGAGAAAAGGACACTAAAGAACTTTTTGGGCAGAGTCTAGCTGCCAATTATACAAGACATCATCACTTTTGGAATGGTAAAGACGTGGAAATATCCTCTCTGTGGTGCTTGTGGGCGTCTGTGCAGATGTCTGACTGCTCTGTTCTGCTTCAGTCTCAGGTAGATACCTTTCACACCCTCCACTAATCAATACTAATCACAAATGCCATCTGCCAGATGCACAGATTACACAGCAGGAAGGCACTGTCATCAGTGCTGGCTGAAGTGACACACATCACTCGTGTCTCTGGAAACCAGGCTGCTCAACAGCACCCAACACTTCCCCTGAGCACAGTAACACCCTGTGGCTTGCTGCAGTAGCTGCCATGTGGTGTTTCGGGCTTCTTGCCAGCCTCAAAGGAGTGACCAGGCTTCCCAGAAGCTTTCCAAGCTTTTGCAGTGGAAGTGTCCTCCGATAGTATCTGGTGCTGCTCAGATATGCCACTGACAGAAATACAAACAGGTATAATGGCATTTTTGGAACAGGTCTCCATTTCCATAAATGAGGTGCAGAGAGAGCTATCTGTAAATAGGATATTTGAAGTTCCTAAATCTTCAACCTGACCTGCGAATAACCTGTGTGACATCCCCTCTTAAAGAATTACCGACACCTTAAAACAATAAATATAATTTATGAATATACTTGAGACCAGAATTCATAAAGTTCATCCAAAGTCCTTTCAACCTTCAGCTTTTCATTTTTACCGATTTTGCAAGACATTTATATTCCTGCACATTCTGCAGAGAGATAAGAATTTTTTGTTACGTGCTGTAATTTACAGGATCATTGTTCAACACACCTGTGTTTCTGTAATTGTGAGAGTCCAGAATTTCTTGTTTAAAGGTTTAATAACTCCATTTACTATGACACTCAAATTTTACAGTGCACATTATATGCAACTTTGAAGCAGTGCATAAAATATTTATACCGTGCCTAGATGTGGCAGCTACATTTGTGATTACATTTTTATTCCTGTTAATTATAAATCAAACATGCAGTGGTGATTGCTTTTTTTGTTCCCTTGGCAAGAATATCTGCAATAAAACTATCTCTGTGCAGAGTCCTTCTGACAGCTCACCAGCACATCAAAGTCCAAATTATGAAGAAAGTTCCCATATAAAATGCACAAAATATTATTCTGAGGAAGTTTTTAAGGTCTCCTTCAGGCCTACCACTTGACTTTGGCTTTGCACAAATTGTAAAGCTCCATCTGAGTGGTGTTCGTGACAAATAATGGCATCATAACTCTTTACCAGTACTCTTCTGGATCATCCAGTTTTCCTGCTAGAGGCTGCCTGCAGCTCAGTCACCAGCAATATTGCCTGTGTTCATGCAAAGATACACTGACACAGGCAGCAAACTTTTGGGTGAAGGCTGTGATGGTATTCCACTGAAAACTAATCTGCTCACTTTGCTAAACAAAGTAGGGATTGTGAAACCCCCATGTAGAATAGTAATCCTGATTCTCAACCTGCCAGCCCTGACAGCTGAAACCCAGCCATTCCATCTTTTCCTCTAAGTGTCTGAGGGGCATTTAGCCTTGTTAACACATATAAATAATTTTGTTCTGCTATCCTACAAGTTAAGAGTGGTATGCTCATGTAACTTTACAGTCTGTTCTCCAGCTACGACTGATTCAACCTAACAGAACTGCAAACTGCTCTATAAATTATAGAAAATTACATCTGTGGTAATGCTGGTGTACTTGTTACAAGTAAGTCAGCTGAATTCTTCTGCACTGGCTTCAGTCCTATTTCTCCTTGCTCTAACTGCACGCTCTCCATCTTCACACTTGTACAGTTGCAGAAGAAATTTAATCTGATTTTTTTTAAATAAACTTGTACAAATGGACTACCCTCTACTCACTGGTGCTGAATAGAAAGTACATAATTGCTGTAACAGTGCTAAAAGTCTTGACAGTACACGTATGTAGGACTGTAGGTCATAATTTTAATAGCACACACTGTTTAATGCATCATTAACACTTCAGCTGAAATCCTCATGTCTTAGAGGCCACCTTAAAATTGTGTTCTTTGTGAGGTTGAATGTCCTATTATTTTAGGACATAATTCTATTAGAAAAATAAACTCCTAAGCTGAACTTTTAATGAGAGTTTCCATTTAATTACATGAATTTTGTTCCTAACTGGAAATTTTTAGTAACTCATTTAATTACTGATATAGATCTCATTTCTTTCTTTTTTTTCCACTAGCAAATTCCACATACATATTGATTTTAAAAATTCAATTAATGATTTTTACACACAAATCACTCATCAGCAACTCATTATAGGTGTTTGCTGCTTCAAAATCAAGATAGCAGTTTCTTTGATTAGAAACATGAGCTTCTGTACCATAAAACGTTTCGGAGCCTTGATAGGATAAGCCACATTCCTAAAGCTATGTGTCATAAACAGATAGTAAATAAAAACCTCATTAGCACTGAAGTGACACCTTAATGGATTTTTTTCTCCCCAAATACTATTTTAGTGTTACTGTAGGCAAGAGAAAGGGCAGTAAATATGTGCCTGGTACAGGGATACTCCTTTCTGTATTCAAATACATTCAAAAGGATGAAATTCCATTTTTTATCCTTTTAAAGCTAAAGACACAAGGCCTTACACAGCAGACATCCTCACCAACAAACCCCCAACTCCAGCCAATACTGATACAGTGAGAACTGTTTGGACAATTCAAAGAGCAGTCTCCAGTGAAGCCAGCTCATTATGTAACTACAGTCTCCCCCTGTGCTTTACAGTTTTAGGCTGCGATTTTCTAGAGTCCTAAATAACTGTGCAAATGGGAACAGCAGACTCACTGCAAGCATTTGACTGAAATTCTCTAATGCAAATCAATGATCAAGGCTGTGCTGCTTTTCAGCTTGCTTCAGGAATGGGTTTTAGTCAGGCTCTGAATCAGGATGTATTGACAAAAAACATTGAACCAACTTTGTTCTTCTCAGTCTCTGAAACAATGAGTCGGTGTTGGACTGCAGATTTATGAGCAAGTAGCTGTTAGGCAGGTATGGCTGCAACAGAGTATAAGCATTTATTCCTATAGAAAAAAAAAGCCCAAACTCAACAACAAACATTCTGTATAAAAAGAAAGGAAAGAATGAAAACCCATGAATTAAAATTAATCTCCCAGAGGGAGCTAGCTCCTCAAACTCCCCTTTAAAAACATCATGTGTGATAATGTTTGATCATCAATAAAGGCAGTAAAAAGCAGCTTTAACAGAGTTTTGAGTCCTCAATCCCAAGTTCAATATTAAAGATTTATTTTTATGGAGAAATCTAGGTGTTACTTCTTGATTTGCCAAGTCAATATTTTTTCAGACAAAAGTACTCAGGAGAAAAAAAGAGATTAATGAAAAACTCATGCTTGAAAGATTATTTTGAAGTGTCAAATCAAGGAAACTTGCAGGTGAGGCAATCCGAGCTATCTGTGCAAGGAGTGCACCTCACATAATCTCTGGGATGCAATCAGAATGGAAAGGGTCCAGGAGGACCCCAGGCTACAACTTGTGCTTGTTCTTGTCCCACACTGATGGTTTTTATTAGGTCTCCCTACCCAGACAGGCTGGGAGACAGAACTCCAAGCCTTCCCCAAGACTTTCCCCTTCCCCTTCCTGCCCCTGCCTATGCTGAGCAGTGCCGTGGCCCAGGGGAGCAACTTAACAATGTGGATTTTACTGGGGAAAGGGGTATGGAAGTGTTTTAGAACAAAAAAAACCCAACAAAATTGGCATCATCCAGGAGGTGTTTCCTAGCTGTTGTGCTGCTGCTCCACACGGGCAGAGCTCACCTCCAGGAAGTGTAAAACTGCTGTCTCCACTGAGGTCAGAGCTGTGCAGTTACATAGAGCAATTAATCAAGAATATATTCTGTACCTGGGAAACAAAAAGACCATGAAAACTGAATTCACTGCTGTTAAAAGGGACTCTTTTAGTATGGAATTGTATTTGCATTTATTTCAGTTGGGAGTTTCTGCAGCTATGCTGTGAAAGGTCAGGATAATGACAACAGCATGGGGCTTTACCCTCTCCAGCTACTGCCTTTGCCTATCTGCCACATTCATAATGCTGAGAAAAGGTGAAGCTGATCTTGCACAGCTGAGGGAAGAGCTACAAAAAATTATGGATTTTGCACAGTGGTTGCTTATTATCTTGGGGATTAAATGCTTGAAGGGAAACTTGTACCCCAGGTGTCTGGATGGGTAGAGAAATGACAACCACAGTTGTACTGGGTTCCAAGTGCATGTCATTCTAAGCAAACAGTCGTGAGTATTGTGACAGCTGCAGCACTGGAAAGCAAGGAAATCAGGGTGACAAATGGAACTTCTACTTTCCCTTGCAGAGAAGAATGTCTGTTCTTATGACAATTCCTGGATTTCTAAATAATAACTATATTATAGAAGAGAACAAAAAAAGTCTCTTCAATGATTAAGTAATTAACATTTCAAGTATGGAGGGGAATAATAGAAGAATAGATTTCTGAGTGAGTTTTGATGGCAATTATTTTTGTGGGAAAAGGAGGTGGATTCTCAGCTTTCAGACAAGCTCCACATGGGATTTCAGTGTGACTGTTCCTGGTCCTCCACAATGGACAGCAAAAGACATGGTTCCAACAAAGCCCTCCAAAGGAATGGCAAGCAGGCTTTGCTTTTAGTTGCAAATTCATACATTTAAGTTTCTTCTTTCAGGAAGGTGAGATGCACAATCAAAAAACTTTGTGCTATCTGGAAAAGGGTAAGTTCCCTAAAGAAGGCAAATGTTAGTGAGGGAAAGACTCACCAGCACAATTCTGAGCTATGCCCCTGCTCTGCCCTCGCCCCAGGTCCCAGGTTTTCCACAGGACAGCTCTAGGGCATGGTGTCCATTGACGGCACAGACGGACCATGCAAAGTCCAAGCAGAGAAGGATTTGAAGTCTGTCTAATCTGCTAAGATTTGAATAAAAGGACAACAGAGAACAACCATCAAAATAACCCCAAACAAAGTCAATCAAAGTCTCTTGACCTTGTAAGAGGTGAGGTAAGGGTAAGGGGTTAAAAGCAGAGCTTACTGGTATTTACCATCTACCAATTTCTTTGCCAACAGGGTAATTTTGCCAGTGATTCCTAAATTTATCATGAGTGTAAAGTGCTGAACCATATTCCTTTCATGGGGACATTTTGTTCTCCCCAGCTCTGGCTGTCAGTCACATTTTGGCTAAGCTATTTCTTCTAACTCCTTTTCAGAAAGCTAAAGCCCAAGCAACAGCCATTAAAGCAATGTGTGTCAGCACTTGAGAAAGGGAGGATGCATGTGAGCTCTTCAGCTCATATTTAGAAATTGCTCCAGCCCCCAAAAGCCTCTTGTTATCCTACCCAGTGAGTCTGACCTCCTGCCACCCTGGTCAGCACATCATGTCCTTTCCTCCAGCACCTCTGTCCTCTTTTCCATAAAACAAGGACGTGCAGTGCCAGTGCTCTGCAGCATCAAGGGACTGTACAGCCAAAGCTGCTCATCCCTGCAGCCCCCCACGTCTGCATTCCAGACCTGCTGAAATGGAGGCTAAGAGATAAAACCATGCCTGTGAGAACAGGCAGCACACAGAGGCTGGTGTAATTGGTATGACTGTAAACACAGGAGTCTGTTTTTCACACATTGCACAGAACAAATCCCTGAAAGGCAATGAAAACAAACACTTCCAAACAGCATTTTTGTTCTGTGTGGAAACATCTCCATTGCAGCTATTTTGATATATGAAACCATCAGCAATAAATATATTTTTTCAAAGAAAGAGATTTTCAGGTTAATGTGGTTTTGTCCACAAATTCAGAAAAAGGAGGAAGAGACCTCCTGATACTTTTCCCCAGCACAGTATTCAGTGCTTATTAATAAATCAAAATGAGTTGCCCCATGATTTTGCCATTTCCATTATTTCACCTCAGAGGAAAGCAACCCCTGGATTTTTCTGTAGCTCCCTGTTTTCCTACAGTATTGATGAATCTGACAGCAGTGATGAAGACTGAACAAAGAATAACCTGGAATGCCTGTCCTTACAGGGACCTTGACATTCCCATTAAAAGCAGTGGCCTGCTCTAATATGTGTCATATCATCATACCCTTCTGAGTTTTGCATCTGCTACCCTATTCCTCCATCTATGAACAAAATTCATTTTCCACTGCAAAGTCTGAGTAGCAGACAGGGACATCAGAGCTTTGCAGTGGAAAGGGAATCTTATTCATAGCTGATTGAATTATCCAAGTAAAATGCCAAGTCAGTGTTTGGTTATCTACCTGTAATTATCCAGCCAATACCATTCCTATTTCCAGCCTGTACAAAACAGGGGATCTGAGAGGGCAGCAGAAGACTGGCAATCTAGGGAAGAAACAATCTTTGCTTTCTGATGCATGGCACCTTTTTACACAGAGGAATAACACCCTTTCTGGGAAGGGACTTTATAATAAAGGTAATGGCCTATTTCAGCTTGCCTTTATAAAGAAGAGGCATTGCTGGAATGGAAGGTACTTGTCAGCTTCTGTTTATCCTCTGGAAATTTACCCCAGGCAACAAGTTTTCTTGAGGCTTATCATGATCTTCCCTTTTGTAGCACAGTGCAAGTTATTGACACCCATAATCCTAACACAGCACTTTCAGAATTACTCCAGGCCTATTAATTTTTTTTTAAATGAAGAATGCAGGGTATACAAGAAGTTCTGCAACACTAGAATTTGAAAGTTCTGATCCAACCTATTCAAAGTTAATTGAAAAAAAAAACCCATCCAAAAACTGAGGAGCAACTGGCTGGGCTATGTAATCCTCTACTGTCACTGTCTAGGCTCAAGAATTGCTGTCCACCACATATTGCCAGAAAGTAAAATGCATATCAGGAAAAGTAAATGAAATCTCAAAATATGTGAGTTTCCAAAAGATGCCATGAGAAAAATTGAAGGAAACTGATTAACTGCAGAAGTATCAAAATGCAAAGCTCTCCTCTAACGAAAGAAAAATAATTCAGTTCTTTCTGTCATTTTCTACTGTGTGGCTTTAATAAACTCCAAGAAGCTGTTGCGGAGGGGGGACTATCCACATGCCCACACAGCTTCAAGCTTATCTTTCTGTAAAATAATGAATTGCTTTAAATCCATCCCCTACAGCATGACCCAGCTACCCAGTAACAAGGTAGGAGACTGAGTGGGTTTCCTGTGCTTGATTGCTTCTTAATCATATTCTGTGCACAAAATGCCTTCAGAAATCTATTTTACTTTGTATTGTATTCTCTGTTTAGAATGAGAATTCATTCAGCACCAAATTAGTACCTGAGCAAATCAGAGTCACAAAGCCCCTTGTATATAGCAGTGCAGACATACAAAGCAAAAAAACCAATCAACATATTTTGAATTTTAAGCCCCACATAAGAATCTGGAACAAAAAGTCATTCATTATGTTATTTCAGAAGAACAAGTAGAAACTTACCTTTTCAGGTTACTAATTCTTTGAAAAAAGGAAAAAAAATCCAACTTCATTACTTCATATATCCTCTATTTATATGGTTACAGTTTTAGCTTTTAATTTGTCGCTTTTCTAGATGTATTTCAAGAACAAATGTGAAGCATCAATCATCTGGCAGTTAACTGTGGAAATCTTCCCCAAATTAAACACTAACTGTAAGATGGATACATCTCGTCTGTGTAAATGTATGCAGGACACCAGCTGATTTAGGAGTGCTACCTTTCACAATATATCCATTCAAACAGTATTTCTTAGGTATTATTGAGTGGCATTAATTTGCTTAAGAACTTGACTTCCCTCAAGATCATCATAAAAGGCTTAGTACACCATTAGTAGAGTTTTCTTTTGCCTTGCTAGTTGAAGTAAACAGTCTGGTGTTCTACAACTATTTTACTTTTGTTTCTATTTAATTATTTTTTTCTCTCAAATTTCAATCAGATTTGCCTTGCTTGCACTGAAGATGCTGATAATAACCCATAGACTGGAAGAAATAGACAGTCTCTTGTCAGGCACACAAACTCCTTTCTAAACAGAGTACAGCCCATCCCAGAGTGACAGCATGTCACTATATCACTATTCCACAGAAATATATATTCCACAGGGCTATATCACTGTTCCACAGAAAAATGGAAAGGTATGAGCTGTGCCTGGCATCATAAAACCTGACTCTCAGAATGGCACATGAGTATATGCTTTAATTCTGATTTTTGGTAAAAAGTTATACACCACAGAGAGAGAGACTCACAAAAGCCTGAGTGGTAAGTAGAATCCTAGGAGTTTTCTCTGTAAAACCACTTCATCCCACTGCTTTTCCCAGCAGGAACCAAGCAGAAACAAGAGGAGACAGGTCACTTCTTGCCCCATGGCTGCTGTTCTTCCTTTCTCATGACAAACACCTGAAGGCCTCCAGTGACCATCCTGACAGGGGCAGCACTTTAACAACAAATCATATCACTCTGCTTAAGGGAGCTCAAAAGATTAAGAAGAAATAAGAATTAGAAGACAGAAGGGAGGAAAACGTTTTCAAGAGGGAAATAACTGGCTGGGCAGGGAAGAGGGCAAGGGAGCAGTTGCTGAGATGCTCCTGTACAGCTCTCGTTTGGAGGATATTCATGGGTATGGGAAGGATGCACATGGCACAGATGCTTCACATGCTTGTACATCCATTTCTTAAAAACCAGAATTCAGGCAATTGCTGAGTGTCTTTCAGGTTCGCAGGACATTTTCTCTAACTTCTCTTTTTCCCATGAGACTATAAACAGCTAATAGGAGTTTTAAACTGCATCAAGCAGGACTTAGATGTAGAGAAAGTATCAAATTAACCAGAGCAAAAGAAAAGATTACACTTTATATGGAGGATAAAAGTGTCATAAAAATATATCTATGTATGTGTGTGTGTGGTGCATGTGTGCATATCTGTATGTACAGATATATGCAGAACCATATTCATTTTATAAGCCCTACAGTGAGTCTGGGAGGTCAACAATACTTCATTCTCATCCCAAAAAGCAGTCCAGGAGTTGTGAATGTCAGTTGCCCATCCTACTCAATATGGATTCAGTGATGATATCTGTGTTATCAGCATAAAACAGTAGCATGCAGGATTAAAATAAACAAAAAACAAACAAAAGAAAAGTGAGATTAAAGAAAAAAAAAAGAAACAATCTAACCTACTGAATGATTATATTCTGGAAGGAATGAGGAATGGAGGTAAACTTACTGCGAGCAGAATGCTCGACTATAGCAAAAACACTTGCCACGTTTCCTCATGGATTTTATTTTAATAATAAATGTAATAATTTGTAGCCTCTGATTTCTCATGTCAACTTCTTTATTGTCCTAAGGAGCTCCTGTACATAATTGATCCATCTCAAGACATAATTTTTGTGTCAGCTGTCTGATCTCACTCACTGAGATGGCAAGGGCCAACATAAACTTACAAGTTCTTGCCATTGCACTTATCTGTGGCCACCTTCTTCTGCCCAAATGCTGTGGTTTGTTGTCCCTTTGATTTTCTGGTTACAGTCCAGCTTCCCAAACATTCACTAAACACAATAAAAGCAGGACTTTAAGTAATTTCACATGGGGAGGAGGTAATCTTTGACATCAAGGTCAATATATATATACAACTGAATGCTCTCCGTTGCCATAGAAAAGGCATGTTAAACATGTCAATTATTGACTAAAGTATAACACTTGTGCTGAAACATTCCCTCCTCACCCCATGCTTTAAAAATAAACATAACTGCATACAGTACAAAGTGTTTAAGACATGCACTGATTCCTAGTTATTATAAATATGCAAAATTTGACAATCAAGTATGGCCAAGGAGTCTGAAGGTCTTAAACCCTCCTACATATTCAACAGAGGCACTTTTGCTGAGTTGCTGTGTGAACTGGAACCCAGGCTTGGATTTTCTCCTTGTCGTGTGCTCTGACCATGCTAGGCACTCCACTCAGGAGGATTTCTGCATGGAGTTTCTGAGGTCCCTCTTGGACTGCAAACTCCCACCACCATTCAGCCTAGAAGGCTTCTTCTTGCTGACCTTCTCTGCTCTACATCTGCCTTTAAAACCCCGTGGTGGAAAGGGCAAAGTGGTTTGCAGAGGGCTTGATGGGGGCAGTTGGAGTGCATGGGACTTCAGCCAATCAGTAGCTGTTCCCTGATGGCTGTAAGGTGTTTTGGGGAGTGTTGTAAAGCAGACCTCACAACATCTGATGCTGTCTTGTGAGAAATTCATAATGCAGTTTTTTTTTATTTTAAAATCCTTGTTGTTTTTCATAGAATTTTCATAGTCTCAATAAATACCTCTACTAATGGTGTTGTACCTTTATATCATATCTTAATACAAAAGAACAGCAAATTAAAAATTTTACTAGATGATACATCCTTTACTCCTGAATTACCAACAAAAATATAAGGACACTCTGCAATGTTGATTTTTAATGAGATGATAAAAAATATTCAGGTTACATTAGGCATTCCAATATTACAGCAATGAAAGCCAAACAACCTCCACTAACTTTTACATAATGTATAACTTGTATATAATGTACCAGGTGATATGCAGCCAAAATACCTACAGAAGACTTATTTTAAAGAGTGCACACTCAGACTGCTCTGATGAACATTTTAACTGTGCCACTCAGAAGAAACCAAAGGAATTGAGCTAAAACTCACCAGAAAATTCCCACTAAGTTTTCTGAAAGTTTGTATTTATTACTGAAACCCTTCTACACTTGAATGTTCTAACAGCCCCTGTGAAATAATGTCAAATCCATTAAAATCATATTGGGATCCTTTCTTACAAACCTTTGCTGATGAGGAGGAACAGGATGGGAGCCTCTGGCCATCATGTCAATGGCAGCAGTCTGGTTCTGTGGGAAATGACCATTTGCTGAAGTTCACAGACAATTGAAGTCAAAGCAGCATTCACATGGGTACAGCAGTGGCTTCCAAGGTCTGACACAGTAGACTTTCAAACTGTAAAATATTTTTCTGCAGAGAAAAGCTTTTAGGATCTGGGACTGAATGCAACCTGCTGTTGTCCTTGGAGAGGCGTATTATGGAGTGGAGGAGGAGAAAAAGGTTTCCTGTTTGGAGGGAAAAACCTGTATCTATTCATCTGCAGCTGCACTTGCTCACAAAACTAGATTACCTGCCAATAAGATAAATACATGGACTGGTGTGCTGAGAGAAAAGGCAGTAGTGTAAAATCCAAGATAAAAGCATGATATTAAAAGCATGATATTATAAGGAAATTGCTGTAAATGACATGGCTCTGAAATCTGCTGTGTTTGGAGAATGTCTTTTTGTAGCACAGCCACACTTTTATGTAGGAACTTGCGTCCACCCTGTCAAAGCTCCACAACTAGATGAAGAGGTCTCAGCTTGGTGATGGGGCAAATGTCCTGGCTTCAGCTGAGACAGAGTTAGTTTTCTTCCTAGTAGTTGGTATAGTGCTGTGCTTTTGGATTCAGTATGAGAATAATGTTTATATCACACTGATGGTTTAGGTTTTTGCTAAATAGTGCCTATCCTAAATAATCATTATTATTACTATTATTATTACTATTATTATTACCACCTTTATTGCAATTTTTAAGCTGTTCTCGTCTCAATCCATAGTTTTAATCTCTTTCCTATTCTTCTCCAAATCCCGCTGGGGGGTGGGTGGGGAGCTGAGCAAGCGGTTGTGAGGGGCTCAGCGGCTGGTTGGGGTCAAACCAAAACAATATAGATTTAAAATTCTGGGGAAGGAGTCAGTAAAACAAGTTGAGGTATACAGGCTCCACTCAGGCAGCAGTAAATCTTTTGTACTCTTAAATCTCATATAAAATATTATCCTTTAAGGGACCTAAACTCCACAGCAGCCTCTGTCATGCTTTGGCATGTTCTCGTGTTAACAACGAGAGCCACACAACTCCACTCAACCACCCATTTAACTGAAGTGCCGGATAATATATTAAAAATTATAAAAAAAGCTACACTGTTCTGAAGGTGGAGGAAGAGCAGATCCTTCAGTAAATGCTAATTGTCCCAGAGAAACTCTTTCTAGTGTCTCAAAGCAGGAAAGTTTACGAGCAGGTATAGTAAAAGCTGGCAGGAGGCACTTTATTTCATGTTTCCATCTGCCAGTTATATTTCATGAAATGGAAGATTGTCCTTTCACCCCATAAATTCACCTTTTTTACTGCAGAAATTTTACATTAAATACTAATAACATTGTTTCAGGGGATCAACCAAAGGACATAACTGGCAATTAAAGAGCTCCAATTATATCATAATTTTCTGTGTCGACTTATTTCAACAGATTACTGAATTTCTATTGAAATGGTATTCTGAAGAGGCTTAGGAATGTTTTAAGCATATGTTCCAGGGCTACAGACCCAGCACTGAATGCTAATATCCCAGTTTGAGATGTGTGCTCTCATGTGTCACAGATATCATAGTTTCTGTTCATTTTCCATGAATTATTGAAATTAAGAATTATTTCCTGTTTTCTTTATAGAATTAACACTTACTACCAGCAGAGCTGGAAGGAGCAAAATCCAGGAAATGTGCTGCAGTAGATAAGAATTGAAAGCATGTTTGGGATGGTACCTGTATTTACATATTTGTATTTTATTAAGTAATTGAAAGAGCCTGCCCGTGTTGTATAATTCATGCATCATAAATAAACACAAACCAGATAACTGGAAGCAAAGGCTCACGCAGTAGCAACAATTCATACCTCCCCTGCAGTGACTGTCTGGGCAATTCTCCACTTTGTCCTGCAAAATTCCCACTATCCAACCCTTTTAAAGATTGTTTCAGCTCACTGGGAAATACTATACAAGGTCTTCTTAGGGTCAAGAAGTAAAAACAAGAGGTATGAGAGTGCACACAAATTCAAAAGTTAAATTTAATCTTAGGAGTTTGATTTGTGTACTGTATGGATTTCTGAATAGCAGGAATATGAGGAAAAAAGTAGTGAATAATGTCAGTTTAATAGCCAGAGTAAATCAGATTTTACACAGGTCCAGCAGCATTATGTAGCTATTTAAAGGTGTTTGTGGTTTTATATCACCTGGCTGTGACTTAAAAAGGCAGCCCAAAGCTAAGAGTCTAAAGCAATACGTAGCCATGTAAATCAGTGCCTTTCCCAGTTAAGGCATGTCGAAGAACGTGGATGTATCTGTGTAGATTTATGTAAAATATGAAGAACAGAAAGAGTCCAGAACAAAACCTTGCACTATGCATGTTGCTCTTGTAGGGGACAGCATGGAAGGTGCCGAGAGGTAACAATTGTTGATCAAGTTGTGCCATACTTGTTTGGGACTCCTGTGCGACATGATGAGCTCAGCAGGGGGGTTTGAATGCATGGTTTGAAGATGGACTTAAATCAGTCTGGAGCATTCCACAGCTCTCTCCAATATGCACCACAGTTTTTGAGCTCTCCATACTGTTAACACCTAGGCAAAATAAACTAAAATACATTTTCAATTAAAAAACCTAGCTTTTTCCTTTAACACGGATTTAATGCAAATTAGTTTTGATATTACACGTGAGCTGCCAATGACAGATTGCATTTACTTAGAGAAAAATTATATTGAAAATATCCAAACCTTCAGTCAAAATTTCAGAAGGCATCAAACTGGTGAAGAGCCAAGCTTAGAACCTGAAACCAAAGCATACTAAGGTGATAAAATGTTTTACAACAACAGCTTTCCTTTCCAACAGTTGTCTTTGTTTCAGTTATTTAGTCTAGACTGGTGCTATAGCTACATCATATGACATCCAGAAAAAAAGGACAAAGACAATTTATTTTCTACTCCCAATCCATCAATGAACACAAGATACTGGAAGATGAGATACACTAACTAAAATTCTGAAAGTTGTGGCAACAGGGATAAAAGGCCTCAGCTCACTAAAGAGCAGTAAAATCTATTAAAAAACCAAAAATCATTAACTGTAAGACACGGCCTGATATACAGAAAAATGGATTTATCCCATATATTTATTGTACTCATGTCAATTATTTAGGTATATTTTTAGGAGTTTTATTTATATCTATATTTTTTAAGCTTTATGGTCTTAGTGTCTAACAACTTTTAACTGTACCAATCATTTTCATACTGCAAAACTAAATAAGCCTTTTGGTTTTTCCAATGAGTATGAACAGCTAAATATCCCAGACCACAATCTTATCGAGACAATCCAGATTAAATAAAATATGCACATTGATGAGAGAGAACAATTTTTAACAGTCTCTGGAGGCAAGAAGTATTTTTTCCAGGGTGGTCTACATCAGGATAAGAAAACTTCCTCTCAGACTTTCAGTTTTGTAGGCCTGACATACAGAATCTGTGCTCTCTTCATTTTTCCTACAGCCAGTATTTTTGAAAGCAGGTTTGTTTCAAATGGTCTCTATCTCTCAGTTTTCTCTTTTTCTAAAAATATAATTCCCATTTTTCTCACCCCTCATTTACAAACTCTGACTCACCATTTTGAATTCATCCATAGCACAGCATGACAAAGAACTGCCAGCAGGAAACAAGGATTAAGGGCTTGACTTTTCTCAAGTTAGCTAAAAGTGAGTATTTTATTCTCTCACTCCAAAAAACCCCAAGCACATGCTACATATTTTCCAAGGACACCAAAATATTTCATTATGTATTTTAGACAGCTAGAAATATATTTCACTTTCCAAAACCAGTGGACGTTTCTTCTCCTAAAACCGTCCTGGGCTCTTGGTTAAGTCTATATTCAGATATTTTTCAAATAACTACTTTGGTTCCCTTTTTTAAAAAAGAAAACTTATTACAGAGTAAATGTTTGTCCCAGTTTCTACATTTAAGTGAGAATTCTGTTTGAGTACAAGAATCCATTCTAATACAACCTAGCAATTTGTGTTTCAGGGGACATTTTTTGAACATTTTTTATTACATTTGCATACAGACCTTGGGGCTTAGAAAGGCAAAACCAAATATGATTACTAAAGACAGAAAATGCCTTTCTCTGAAAAACTAGAGAACACCTAAAGTTTGACTCATATCTCATAATACAGTGGTGCATAGAAGAAACTTCATTTAAACTCACAGGAGGGTGACACCACAGCTAATCCTGCACATGATCTGGTCCTACTGGCAACGACAGCTGCCACAGGCAGACTGGCTAACTGGGAAAAGTCCATGTCACACCAGTAAACCCCAGGGGCTTTGCTGTAGACTGGGGAGCATCACACATCATCTTAGCCCAGTGAAAGACCTCAATGAAATGATTGCTCAGACAGTGCTCTCAAGCATTTTGCCATTTCTGTGCAACAGGAACTACTGAAGCCAGATTTTGGATCATATAAAGCCAGTAATAAAACAACAAATCTTGAAGGTTTTGTCACAAAAGCCCAATTTACCTGAGAGCATTTTGTGTAAAAATAGTTATCTATTAATATTCTACAGCAGGGAGTTTGAGGTACATGCAATCTTGCAAACAGGACTCATTTATTTTTCACAGAGTGAAGAGAAATCTAAAGAAATACTCCAGTGACTCTACTGGGCTTCGCTGGAAATACAGAATTGACTTTACCAAGTATGTTTCTGGAATAGAACTAAAGATTACATTTGAAATTAAACTGGTGCCAAAAACCTCATTTCAGACAGCCTGTAAGTCTTTCCTTGGAAAGTTTAATAATTCTCCTGTCTCTTTTCAATACAGCTTTTGTGTGTAGATTCAAACTGTCTCCTGAATATTTGCTTCTCCGTATCCCAAACACCTGTGCAACTCAAATAATCATTTCTCACAGGGATGTGAGAGAGGGGTGTCTTGGCAGAGTTTGGGGGACAAATGAGCACTTGAACACATTGCACCAATGCTGTTAAGATCTTGACTTCCTAAGTGCTGAGCTAACACAAACTGATAACACTTTCACTTTATCACTTGGCAGCATCTGCACACTTCATGCTCCACAATGCCATAAATGATGATACCTGTTACCAAAAATAACAATCACACAACCAGCCATGAAGATAACACATTTGTACACCATGCTCCTGACAATCCAAATGTGGCTTTGAATATTTCCCAACCTTGGAACCAAGTCTTGCTGTACAACCCTTTTTCTGTTAGGTATTATATCAGCTGGTGCCAAGCCAGAAGTCACTGATGATCTATTGTGCTATTTGATTGGTGAAATGTGGTGATCCTGGGCAATCCCTTAGGATGGGCCACTGCAGGCTACCAGGGTTCTCAGAGAGCTTTAATATGTGAAATTACTTCATTTCCTGACCTGGATACCCAGACTGCTGCTGACCCAGACAACATGTTCTCTGGATACACAGCTTCCCTGAGGTCCAAGACTGATAACAGAGAGACATCCTCAGCAGCACAGCAAACCTGAATTTGCAGCTCAACAGCCTTTTTTTTTTTTTTTCATTTTCCAGGGTCAAGTTTCAACCTCAGCTGGCTCAGATTCCCAAATCTAACCCACAGCATCAGGAAGCCAGCAGGCTTGAAAACAGACTCTGAATAGGAACCTTGGATTTTTTTTCCTCCTTTCCTAGTTCTTGCAGATGGATGCACTCCATTTGCTTACACAACAGGGCTTCTTAATCCAGGAAGCATTAAGTCATTCCTGCTTCACCTTCAAGATGTAGAAGCTTGGCCCAATTTGTTTGTTCTAGTTTTATTATTTTTATTAACTTTATGAGTTAACAAGTTCTGCATGTGGGCTTTACAGCATTTCATTATTAGAGGTACATAGAAGTAATATATCCATAAACGCAATTTTTTATATTATCATCAAACTACAGGCAGCTTCGTAGTAAGTCTTACAAAAAACCTGAAAAGCTAAATGCCGGTGTTACATTGTTAATGAGAAAGAAAATCACTTTTTCTCTTCCAATTTTTTCTCTTTTCGAAGGATTAATATACTAGAATGAACTAACTGAAACACATCTCTAGGTAGCTATTAGGTTGTGAGACAACAAAAAAGCATTATGAAAACATTAGCTTAAGCAAATAATATTTATAACACAGATGAAAAGTTGTTTTAATTTCCTATACCCAGGAATAATATTGCTGGTCCTCATTTTTGGACAGAAAAATAGAAACATGTGGCTTCTCAGGATAGAAGGAAAAAAGGACTCTTCCAAATACAATATTCATTTCAGTTCTAGCCATACCAAATAATAGTGATTTATTGTCAGTTTGATTTATGGCATGAGCAAGGTCCTGCCAAATTACCAGTTCCTCGAACTGCAGTTTCCATTCAGCTCCTCCACAGTTCACAGGAAAGTACAGCTCAAAAGATGTGATATGGTGCCTAAAGGGACTTGATGTAAGAGAAACCAGGAGATAGCAGAGAGCAATCTGCTAAGGAAGAAAAAAATGTAGCTTGGCAGGAAATGCCCGGAAAATGTGAAGCAAAGGAAGACTGAATCAGACTGGAAGCCAAGGCTGTTATTTATGAAATCAAACCTAGATTACTGCATAATGTTGTGTCTTCCAAACCAAAGGAACAGCACACGCAAGGAAACTTGCTCAAAATAACCTTGCTGCTCTGTTAGAGGCTTCCTCTCCTGAATCACCTACTATCCTGAGCTAGTGGGTAACCTGAGGTATTAAACACACACACCCATGCATTGTAATTTAGAGCTATAGTTGCATTCCTTTGAAGATTTATCGCTGTTTGATGGGAGAAGGATCTGCAATTAAAATCTACGTCAACAAGCAGAAGTCAAATGCATGGATAAGGTTACACAGATAGAAGAAAACCTCTGCTCTATACACTTTACAGAACATAATGACACAATGTCTTGGAGAAACAACTGTTTCACTTCAATTTTAGAAAATAAAAGATGTAATGATCACCGAAAAGATGTAGCACGATTTATAAGGCAAAGGCAGGAAAGAAGAAATTGTTTCTAAGGCAGTGTTAGGACAATACTTTTCCTGAAGCCCATGATCCACTTTCACAAACTTGTTGTTGTGCAAACATATTTAAAAGTAAATAAATGTTTATGACGTGTTTGGAATCTGAGCAGATAGAAGCTGATAAACAAGGTCTATATTACCAATATTTAAATCTTGATAAATCTTACAATCAAGATGCCAGGGGTCCTAATTATATGTAAATGGTGGGGTCCTAATTATAAGTCATTTTAGTTCACCTTCACATAGCAGCCAGAAATAAACTGCAAGAAAATCTGGTTTCTAATTGCATAAGCACATTTTTGTTGTTGTGCTGCTTGAAGTCAGCAATGGGGTTATGAGAACACTTGGCATTGTAAGGGACATGTTCCTGCAAGAGTGAAAAAGGTGGCACAAGTCACTCAGCAGAAGTGACAGTGGCAGCAGATTGGGAGCCCTGTTAGAGTGGGTCCAGAGGAGGGCCACGAAGATAAACTGAGGGCTGGAACACCTCCTCCTGTGAGGACAGGCTGAGACTGCTGGGGCTGTTCAGCCTGGAGAAGAGAAGGTGCTGGGGACATTTTGTAGCAGCCTTTCAGTACCTAAAAAAGCCCTATAAAAAGGGAATGAGGGACTTTTTACACAGGCATATAGTCCTAAGATAAAGGGGTAAGACTTTAAACTCAAAGAGGGCAGGCTTAGATAGATATTAGGAAGAAATGCTTTACTGTGAGGGTGGTGAGGCACAAAAACAGGTTGCCCACAGAAGTTGTGGGTACCCCATCCCTGGAAGTGTTCAAGGGCCTCTGAATAACCTGGTCTAGTGGAAGGTGTCCCTGTCCATGGCAGGGGCATTGGAACTAGATGATCTTTAAAGCCCTTCACAATCCAAACCCTTCCCTGATTATATGAACCCAAAATCAGGAGCAAAGCCAGACACAGCTCTCTATGAAAAGCTAATAGCCTGATGTAGACTTACCCATGGTTCAGCTGCAGTTGAGCAAACAGTGTTTCCCTGACAGATAACATAAACTGGCAAAGGATCTGACAGAAAGTGCAGCAGCAGCATCTGCCTTTCCTTGAACTAAATTTACAAATGAGTTTCCCATTTCCTCACTGTACATGTAATTTACAACCCCAACAGCTTTGTCCCTCTTACCCTACTTGTTTTTTTTTATTTTGCTTTTTTGTTTGTTTGTTGGTTTGTTTTTCTCTCCTGGTAAGGAATGAGTTGTCCATTTCCTCTTTCAGTTTTTGGTTCCCTCATACTCTTCTTGCACCATAATTTAGCTATGATTTATTTTGCAATCCTGTTCCAAACAGGTGTCTGTTTTCTGGCAGCCCCTGCAAACATAGTTCCAGAGACCAGATGGTAATAGTTAGCTGCCTTCTGCACCTGCATGGATGAGAGCAGATCTGAAGAACCTCTGCTGTATGTTGAGTAGCCCAGAGCAATTTAGACGACCCTGTGGTTAAAATAAGTAGCCAACTGTATCTGGCTTGGCACTAAAACTGTGGTGATCATTAGTGGAGCTGAATTTAAGACAGAAAATGGGTTTGGGAAACTAAGATAAAGGCAGGACAACTTGGCACATCATCAGCCAAAAAGGCACCTCGGGAACACCAGCATGAATGAACAATACCTGCCCACATCCTTTCTGTCATGTTACAGGGTCTCTTACTGCAATCACACAAATAAACTCATTTACTGTATTTCAGACCAAGTTCAGCTGTCAAGATTCAGCTAAGGGTTTGGGGACTTCTTAGTTGAGTAAAGCAGTGTTAATTTTCCAAACATGCAACACCTTCGATTAGTTACTGGACCAATCTAACCTACAATGCTCTGACACAGGACAAGGAAGGTGTGGGAGAGAGATTTGAAGCCTGAGGTTTTTGAAAGAGATAATCAGCCTGAGAACTAGTGAGCTAAAAAGAGAGGGGAGAGAGAAAAGAGAGAGAAAGAGAGGTGAGGATTGAAAGAGTGGTGAAAGGGAACTAAGGAACATTCTCCAATCCATGCAGCATAAATGTGGGAGACAGTTACTGAAAGAAAGAAGGTTGGATGCGGCTTGGAGTCATCCACAAAAAAAAAAAAAAGAAAAAAAAAGACAAACACAAATCAGTGAAGAGTAAGAAAAAAATCTGGAAATAATAATTTAAAAATTAGAAATTTCAGTCCAGGGAAAAGCTATACACTGGAAAATAGGTTCATTTATTTGAAAGCTGTTTCTAGACATGTTTTGAGACACAACCTGAAGCAAGATATTTCCCTCTGATAGGTGCAGATCAACAGCAGTTCCAGGTACCAGGTCAGGTATTCAGCTGCACAGCAGAAGAGTCAGGTTCAAGGGGTTGGGAAAGTCCCATCTCTAAACCGGACCAACAAGGCTCACAGGAAAAGGCTCCTACCTCCACAGGCACTTATTTCTCCAAGGAAGCCTTTGCCAGCTCTTCTGTGCTGAACATTCAGGAGGTTAATTTCTTGGTGGGATTCAGGGGGTTGATTTCTTGGTGAGATTTTTGCTCCTGGGTGTTTTTCACCACATGGTAGAGCCTGCTGGGAGCTAGCAGCAATGTTGGGTACCTCACTGGGTTCTCAAAGTCAATGATTAGAGGCTTCAGGTAATTTTTCTGGAGGAATAATAAGACATCAGCATTTCAGCAACTCTGCACAGCATGAAGGACACCTCCTCTTTGGCATATATTTTATTTTTAATTAAAAAGAAGACTGCAGCATAAAAAAAAACCCCAAACTGTCAAATAAATAAAAATATATAATTTTTCTAAGACACTACAAAACACCAGTAGCATACACTGGCAAAAGTGTGCACAGATTCATTAATGCAGCGTTGAACTTTATATTTCAAAGGGCAATTCCATAAAAGCAGGTACTTTCTCCTGACTGCTACACTTTAGAAATTCACTGCCAAAGTAATCACTCTTTAGATTTGAGACTCATATTATTCAGTGGGAGAAAATAAATCTCTCTAAGAGTCCTGTTAGCAGGGAGGAATTATAACTCTTTAGAGGTATTACTGATTTCAATATTAATAACACTATTCTGCAAATCTATTTTTCTAATAATTTTCTGAATCTGTGATCAAAATTTTAAGTCAGGTATTCCTTTTTAGACCCCATAGTTTTCTAATTCCAGGGAGAGAAGACTCTAATAACATTTCTTCAAATCCCTATTAAGAATCACCTCACGTACAGAAAAAATGAGTGCCTTGTAAAAAGACTGATAGGCTTAAGTAGTTTTTCCTCTATTAGATTTGAATAATATTTAAGACTTTATCTTGAAAGTACTCTATATCATAGAAAATCTAAAAACTCATCACTGCAATTCTATTTTGGTGGAAACAAGCAATTGCACTCAAAATTCTCTCATACACTCTAAAACCTATGCATTTTTCCACTTCTGTTTTATGTAAAATTAATGGTCATTTTTAACCTGCTGATCAATTTGTTGGCATGTTTGCATTGTAGGACTCCTGCTTTGGGAGTTTTTTAATGTTATTTTTATGCCAGAAAGCATGGCCTGAGGGCAGACACTGCCCAAGAGTGATTTGATCCTCATGGAATGTATGAAAAATGTTATTGGAAAGAACAGGATACTAATACACTATAAGAATCTGTAGAGACTGGAAATAGAACTGGTAAATATGTTAAGTCTCAGACTCTTGGGAAAGGACCAAAGGCAAAACAATTTATTCCTTTTAATTATTAAGAAACTACTTGAATTTTTTTTTCTCCTTTGCCTTGTGCTGCCAAGAAATCTTGTGTTGTTATACAGCAAAGCAAATCTGAGGATTCGTGTTTTCATGAGAAATACATAACTGTGAGCCAAACCATGCATTTGGTCATGGGTTAAACCAAAGGGCTATTTTGCCAAGTGCCTTTTGGAAATTGTCAGCAGAAAATTTGGAAGGACTATGAGGGTGGCCTGTCATGCATCTCCACTATATGTATTCAACAGGAATCTGGAAATGTCTCTTTAAGAGCCCCTCCCATTAATGTGACTAATTTCATGAACCTTTGAATAAACTGATGTCCAGTGGAGAGTAGCTTTTTATCATGCACTGTGGGAAATACTAAATAATAATATCATGAAAGATAATACTTGTTATATATCTGCAATAACTCCACTTATCTCTAGCTCTGTATTGTTATGCCTTCTCTGTGTGTGACTGACGTAAAATGATCAAGTGCAACTTTTAGCTTTGTAGCATTTGCTTCAATTTTGGATTAGCAGGCAATATAAAGGTGTGTGTGATTGTCCCTCTTTTGCAGGGCTACTTATATAAGAGAAGAACAAGCAGATCACCAGTAATTGTCAAAAGAGGTGCAGAGTAGAGGGGAATAAAGGTGTAATGAAGCTTGGAAGAGTCCTTACCTTTCAGAAAGCAGTTCTTCCAAGGACTATTTTCTTCTTCTCCCTCAGCATTATGTAGTATTTTTTCCCCTCTTCCACATCATAATCATGAAGATCAGTATACCAAGGATTCAACATTCACAAGAAGGAAGGATGAAGCAGAAGTTATTTATTCCTCCTATTTCAAAGTGCAGACGGGGGGTTGGACCACAAGCCAGAGGCACACCTGCCAGAATTATCTTAGACCAGAACTTTAGGGAGCCAAGGGACATTAGAGACACTGGCACATGCCTCTGCCCCTTCCCTCCCCACAGGCTTCTCCTGGCCAAGGGACATTTCCCCACCTGCTCCAGATGAGATCTTACTAGCCATCAGTCTTCCCCCCACTACTCCAGCCCCTTCCTCAGCCAATGGGCTCCTGCTCCCAGCTGCCCCTACTCCTCGCTCCAGTTATCATCATGTTTCAGCTATGAGGGAAACAATTCCTCTGAAAAACAAGGCACTAGAGGTGGGGGAGAGCACCTAAAGTGCTATAAAGTGTTTGGACACAACACAGACCAAAATACATTTTTCCCATGGTGCTTTCAGCCTAAAGATTACTTTTGGCTGAACCAATATCAAATGAGACCTATTCAGCTCATATCTGCAGAGCTGCTCCAGGCTAACACTAGTAGGACCAGAAGCAAAATTCAGGGCCATAATGTTTACTTTTCTGGATGAAATTATTAATTATTTAGAAACAAGTCTATCATAGGCAGAGCATTCCAGGAACAAGTCTATCGCAGGCAGAGCATTTCCTTCAATTAATTCAAATTAACATTTTGTTTATAGCACAGAGTAAGCCTTTTCATAGTTCAAAGTGAACCCTGGGGGTTCTAAATATGCCTCCTGGTGATTTAATTAAAAGATAAATATTCATTAAAAAAAAAAAAAAGAAAAAGTACGGAAAGAAGGGAAAGCTACAATTTAAAAAGTAGTAGTTGTGAGGAAGAGGAGTTCACTGAATAAGAAGTGAAAAGGAAAACAGAGGTGACTAACAAAAGTGTAATTCAGGCAAAGAAAAAATGAAAGAAAATATGTTCTGAATGTGAAGAGGAGTTAAAGAGTAAACAATACACAGAGAACATACTGTATTGTACACACAGTGACATGACTGAGTGAGGGACAGATCCACCAGGGCTTGGCTGGCTTTGTAGGGCAGAGGAGCAGAGCTAAGGTTCCCCAAATGGTTGCTGCTCCCCATAATACAAGATTTCAGCATACAACAAATCCCACCCTATTCTGGGATAAAAGGTTAACCAAAGCAAGGTTCATTACAGGAGTCAGGATCCCAGCTGATGAGCCTTTGGCAGCCAGGGCCAGATCCTGATGGGGGAGCAGGAAAGCAGCCAAGTCTGATCCATGCTGTGTGCATGAAAGCCTTATGCATTGTTGGCCTCTACCACACTATGATAGCAGTAGAAGTGGAGTATGAAGTGAAGTGGATGTAGATTGCCAAAGACAGGAGGTGGGATGGAATCTTACCTGAGTGAAAATTAGAGGGTATGTCCTGATGCCAAGGTCTGTCCCTCGCGCACCGCACATGGCACAGGTTAATCAAAAACCACCACAGTGCTTCACAGCCTGCTTGCTGAGCTCCATATGCCTGTGAGGAAGCAGAAATGATGAGCAGCACCAGCCTCACACCAGTGTGCTGAGATAAAGCTGCTGCTGTGCTGCCTGAAAAGCTTGCCCACACCACAGCCTGTATCAGCAGCAGCATGGGGGGAGGATGCCTCCACTTCTGTTTCCACTTCCTGGAGAGCTTCAGGTGCTCCATCATGATGCATTTTCCTGCTGTCAGAGCTCCACCACTACAGCGATGCTGCTGCTGAGCCAGCCAGCCTTCAGTTCTCTCTGGCATGTAATTATAATTGCCTGCAATTTCAAATGACTACAGAAAATTGTGTTTCTGTTGACAATACAGTTATGAAGTAAATGTTCTCCTAGTTCACATTCTTTTAACTGCTTAAAGATTTTCATCTCTTAAAAACCACATCTGATGTCTTATTATTTCATATTGACCATTGAGTGTTGACAAAAACGTGTTCCATTTCACAGCTTCCTGATGATACAACTCCCTGATAACCTGTGTCTCCCTTTTTTTCAGTCTCCAGATCCTAGTCTTTTCAACTTTAACATGGAGAAATGATACTGGCCCAAAAAGGAAAATTTTCAAGCACCAGTGACAGTAACAACTATACACTCAGTTCAATAAATTATGACTGAAATATATTTTGTCTTTCTGTGGTTGAATCAAATAATGAATTGCAACTAAAAAAACAGCAAATGGAAGACAATGGACTTATTGTCAATATTAAATCACAGCAGTGAACCTGAAATTTAAGTCCCTGCCACTTAATACAATGACTAATTTTTGAGGATAGATTTCCATCCATCACCATGTCTATGGATGTCACTGACCAGATCCAGTGCATGATGTTGAGCTCTGCTGGGCATGCTCCCTTTTAAGAGTAGCTATGTTAAATACAGTGTGAGTAAAACAAAGGGGTCCTATGGATTTAGAAAGCTGAGGTATTTCTGGTCCTGTCCAGGGGATATACACTCTGTAACTGGTTTTGGATTAGGTCAGCAAGCAAGCTGATTTTCTCATTGTTTCTCACTGCAAGAAAGGTTTCTTCTAGAAACGCAATAAAAGTGTTAACAGGAAAACCCCACCTAGCTGAATGTTCCCTTCTCTAAAACATTCTTCCACAAGGACACTTCTACATAGCTTCCATTAACATCAGGGGAAGGTAAGCACATATGGAAACATACAACTATACATCTTGAAGAAAAGTAACATGCATATACACTTACACAAGAATATACACTCTTCACACCTCCACCTGGAAAGTGGAAATTTAGCAGAACAAGGATATTAAAAATCCTAACTGATCTTGTCAGGAACTCCAGACAATTTTTAATTCTCCATCTCTTGGAAGAGAGAATCAGGAAACAGTTTTATAACTTGGGTGGGGAGAAACTGTTGGATTGCAATAAAGATTCTGGGCTGATGAAACAGCTCAGCATTTCTGAGTTCCTGTCTCGCTGGTTATGATGTGGTTCTGCTCATGAGTATCCCAGCTAAATCTCAGGAAGGCAGCAATAAGTTTCAAAGCCTTAGGGTTGTTGCCAAGGAAGTGGAGTGTTCTCAGAGAGAAAAATGAGAGAACATGCCTGTCTCTAGTGTTCATATCTTCAGCCTTACTGCCGTGACTGGAGGACCTGGTGGTATGGCTGCACCTGAGAAAGCCAAAGGCTGAGGGCCACTTTGAAACGATTGGTTTGGGCATGAGGGATTAATACAAATGTAAGGCTCAGATGTATCCGATAAAAAATTAGTCCCTGAACAGCCCAAACCTGAGTTTCCAATAAAATAAAGAATTTATATTTTTTTTACAGAAAATGTTACTTTTTCATCTAATAAACAAAATCTTAAAACCTGGATATTCCAATAGAAAATAAACTTTAATTCAAAAAAATGGCAGTTTCAGTAATTCAAGCTTTTATTTGCCTAAATGAGTCTAAATCTTCAGTTGAAATATGTTTCTCAGACATCCTGTGAGATTCTCTTGAAGCATATGCTCCTTTTCCCTCTTAACAAGACAGTGTTGCATCAAATAGTTTTTCTTCTAAAATTTTGACCTGTGGGAGGTAGAGTAAGCTTTTAGGTATCTGAAACAGAACTCTGATAAGCCTCATCAAAATCTTTTATCTTTCCACTAGAAGGCTGGATGATCAGCTACACGGCACCTTGGAACTGTTCAAAGGCTTTTGCTAACTGGTAGTATAAAGATCAGAGCCAGTTTGCCTACAATCATATTCAAAAGAGAAGATACACATCAAATCCAGACAGCTGGAAAAAAATCTCTAGGCTGTATAAGTGGAAGCCTGAATGCCTGAAGCAGCTTTTCATATCTTTCACCTCTACAAAATTTTCTTGTCTTCAAAACTCTCATATGCTGCAGCCCCATGGAAACATTTATTTTCAAATACATATTTATATACCTACCCTGTCAGGGGTAATGTTAGGACTCCAAAAAAAATGTATAACCATACAAGTTTGAATTAATTGTCAGTCTGTTGCAAGCATGAAAAAGCAGCTTTCTCTTTTTTTGCCATTGATGTTCTGGTTTTGTCTGGGGTAGAGTTAACTTTCTTCACAGTGGCTGTATGGAGCTGTATTTTGGGTTTGTGCTGATGTGACAGAGGGATGTTTGTTATTGTTGAGCAGGGCTTGCACAGAGCCAAGGCCTGTTCAGATCCTCACCCCACCAGCGAGGGGCCTGGGGGGGACACAGCTGGGACAGGTGACCCCACGTGACCAGAGGGATATCCCAGACCATATGGCACCATGCTCAGCCTATAGAGCTGGACAAAGAAGGATGAAGGGGGGACACTCAGTGTTGGCATTTCTCTGCCCAAGTCGCCTGTACATGTGATGGAGCAGAGGTTTCCTGGCGATGGATGAACGCCTGCCTACCCATGGGAAATGGTGAATGCACTCCTTGCTTAATTTAGCTGGTGTGCAAGGATTTTGCTTTCCATAGTCATCTCAACTCAGGAGTTCTCTCACTTTTACCCTTCTGATTTTGTCCCCCATCCTACAGAGAGGGAGTGAGCCAGTGGCTGTATGGAGCTTAGTTGCCAGCTGGGGTTAAACCACAACAATTGTGTAGATCTTTATCAGAACATTATCAGAACATATTTATCCTGAAGAATCAAGGTATCACAAAATAGTACCCTTGCCTTCCTTTCACATTCACATCCCTGAAAAAGCTATGGGATTAGACATACGGAAAAGTACAAGGAATCTTCATAATATGTCAGTGATTTAAAACACCTATGATGTACTTTTAATGGTAGAAATGAATGCTGCTAAAAATTACATGCACATGATGTGTGGGGATACTGCTGAGTTTTGCTCATCTGTGATGGCAGTGCAAAGTATTCAAACTGCCTGACTCCTCTCAAAATGATTCACTCTATTTAAGTAAATCTGAAAGAAATTGTGTGGCAGTACATGCATAATAGATATTTGTGCATTCAAAAAAATCATGCATATACATTACTTAAAAGGCAAACACACATCAGCCAAGCAAGGATAACAATGATTAATCATATTCTCATTTCCATCTATCTTCCAGCTTAATATGGTGGCAACATTGCTATTATCTGAAACGGAGCTAAGTCCACAGCACTGCCTGCTGTGATTATTGATGAGCTGTGGCTTGATAAATATTTTAACTCTTGATAAAGCCCAGTGTACTCCGAATTTTAATAGCACTCAACCTTTCTCAAATCTTCATATGGGCAAGAAACTGCAGCTCATGAGACTATGCACAAAGTCTGATCTACTGGTCAGACACAGCCAAAGCAGTGCAGGGCAGAAATCTGCTTGATAGAAATGCCACAGCCCCCTCCAAAGATAGTGTAATTGGTAGTACCTTGAAAAGGACTGCTTTGATCACTATGCACAAATCTTCATCTAAGTGCTCTGAAAATGTTTTAATTCTTTCCACTACCTTCCCATTACCTGGATGGGCACAGAATGGAATATTCTTCCAATTCACTGGCAGCTGTGATTACACCCCAGCACAGTGAGAGCATGTTTCCTTGGCCTGTGTTGCTGTAACTCTGCCCTGCTCTTTTAATGACTTTGTGAACATCCTGGTGTGGATATTCTCAGTCTCTGGTAACAGAGACTAACAGACAATTCTCCCAAGCTCATTCTGGGAAAGCTCAGACAAAGAATTAAAACAATTATTATCTCTCTTTCTATACCTATTCCACATGTGAACATGTGGAATGTGCTGTTCGTAATGTTTATAGAAAGATGTTTTTCAGAATGTGTTATTCTTAATTCACCAGTAGTGTGAGGAGTGTTTACTCTAAAACCAATCAAGTCTTAGCCTAGAGAGTCTAGTTACAAAAAGACATGTGATTTCTATTAAAATTATTATTACCTTCTAAAAACTAAAGTAGAGCCCCTTTATTACCATTCCACTGTGTAAGGACACCATCCTGGTAGATTTCTGCAGATTGCCAGCCAAGGACCATCATATTCCTAGCCCTGGTGCTGACCTCATGGACCACTCAGTAGACTCAGGAAATCCCTTGTCAGAGCTCCACTTCCAGTCATCTCTGCAGAGTGGTATGGTGAAAGAAAACAAACTGAGCAGCTCTGGGGAAGTTTGGAAACATGTTTATGCCTAGTTGTAGCAGATACTGCTGACCAGGTCTCCTTTCAGACTCCCACAGCTCTTGAGTAACATGTTTTGTGCTGACCACATAACATGCTGCAGGCGCCTCCTTCCCCTACGAGTTTCCCTGTGAAATCCTTTGCAAATTTCAGAATTCCCTTCTTTACTTCCTGTCTCTGCAAGCAATGTCAGAGGCCACATAAATAACTTGCCATGGGTCAGGGACTATGACTTTACACAGTGAGTCTGCATACCTAAATAAAATGCATACCTAAATAAAAAATAACAAGCAGCCTATGTATGTGCCCAAGATGCATCAGACCATGGCAGATTTCCAGAGGAGGGAATTGCCCTGAGGCAATGCAGGTTACTTCTGGAACTCAAAGTATTGTGGGAAAGTATTATATCCTTCCCTTGGATTTGCATTTTTTCTGAGGCCTTTCTAAAGGATGGGATATTGAACAAGACTGGCCTGACATAACTTTTCCTCCATCACTGTTCTGCAGGCTGGGGGATGAGTGATCACCTCTGGCTCTCCTATGGGAAAGGACTAGATGATCATTGTAGGTCCTTTCAACTGAAATAGTTCTGTTCTGTTCTATTCTATTCTATTCTATTCTATTCTATTCTATTCTATTCTATTCCAAAAATAATAGAATTTGCCTACTCTGCAAACTGGGGCTTGTCTGTGATTCCCCTGGCTGATTTCCTTACAGTCTCTGATCCTCCAAACTTTGTCACCACATAGTAGGGCACTATTCATGCCTCTTCTTTCTCCTGGAATGGGAACTCATTCTCCAAATTCATGTATTTTCAGGCCAAAGTCCCTCATTTTCAAAAACCAGAAATGAACCTCCATCAAAAATGAAAATGTGGAGATGCAACAATCCTACATAGTATGCAGCCCCAAGATCAGATGGCAGCCTCGAACACCCATTCATGGCACATCAGTTTTGCAGTATCAACCAGAACTCATAAGAAACATTCTAATTGTCATAACTCTCTCTCTCCTTTTTTTTTTTCCCCAATGGAGTTTAAGAGTTACGCTCCACTAAAAAGTTCAGCTTGTAATACTTCAAAGCATTTTATCTTCCCCGCTTTAGAGGAACAAATGGAGTATGCCACCTTTCCCAGTAATATAAACTAACTCCATCTAGGAAAATGAAGTATGTCTTCAGTAAAAATAGGAATTTCCCTTTGCTCTTCATTAATTATCTGAATCCTAACCAAAGAATCCAATGGTTTGTGTAAAATGGAGTAATGATTGTGATTTGAACTCTATTTCCACATGGCTGGAGAACACCTTCTCTTTTCCTCATCCAAAAAAAGAAAGGAAAAAAATCAGAAATGCTATCTCTGTTCCCCTGCTTGTTTCAGCAGTCATTCCCATTTGTGTTAATTCTAGCTGACTTCTTCAGCAGGGTTCAAAACAACACAGCTCCAGTAAATTTCATTATTCAAAATGCACTTAAAAACTACACTTTATTCAGATGACAGGATGGAGCTGTTACAAAGTATTTATTTAGCCTTCTAACATCTATAATGCCACTGTGGCATAGGACCAGCACGGATAAATCTATGTGACCCTAGCTGCTGGCACAAGAGTAAAAACTGTCAGGAAAAAACTGTTGCCAGATTGTGCTGCTCTCCAAAAAAAAAAACCTAGTCAGCAGATTTTTTTGTAAAGTGTCTCTGAAGAGAAAACACCTTTCTGAAAATGACTGGAGAGAAGTAATACTAATTTTTCTATAACTTTTTGATCTACCACTAAGAAGGTATTTAGTCCCTAATTTTTCATTTGTGCTCAGCATTGTGGTTTAGATCAATTAAAAATTAGCATGTGCCTGCATGGGCTTTTGTGGTACATAACAGGGACAGCAGTCAAGCATAGTGTTCAGGGGAGGATGCAGTGTAGATTGCTTGGTCCACCAAGAGTGGAATGGGCATGAAGAACCTGAGCTACTGAGTTCCTATGCCAAAACTCAGGTGCAAGTACTTTAAAAAAGGTCCAAATTCAAAGCAGATGTTTAAATACAATTTTTAAATGTTTTGTTGAGAAAACTGCCTTTTTATAATTTTTTTTCTTATGGAATTTTTTACTCTACTAATGCTTTTAGAGCTAATTTTTGTATTTTTCACAATTTAGGGTTACATAGGTATGTTGAAGTATAAGGGGTTTTTGTTTTTTATAGAAAAATCCAGTTTGCAGATCTGTTGGAAAACCTCAGCTTCTTTACAGTCACTAAAGAGGATTGTGCTTTACTTAGGTCACAAATTAAATTCCTTCACCAGCTGTTGAAATTAGAAGATCATCTAAGTCAGTTAAAGATATCCTTCTAAGGTAAATTTTCTGTACTAAGCAGAACTGAATAGAATTTTAATGTTGAGTATAATGTAAAATGAAAAAGAATAAATCCTACTGACGTTTTCCCCCCACAAATATGCATATGATAGCGTCACATTTCTCCTAGTCTAGCTGTTTTCCAAAAATAAACAAACAGTTTCACACCGAATCTGCTTTGAATTTCAAAGGCAGTGATGGAAAAGAGAGGAGAGGACTAGATACCATATGGTTTTGCACAGAATTAGTTGAACACACTCTAAGAAAAATAAAGCTATGTCATTAAGGATTTCTGCCCTTGAAGAAAATAGACATCTCCAGCCATTTTAAAATTTTGCTTATGTCTAAGACAGCTCCAAGCCTTAATATGCTGATTTTGCTGGAAAAGAGGTATTTTAAACACAGTTTAGTAGTGCCAATTAATATCCTGATAGGCAAATAAAGCTACAGGAACAAAATCATAGACTGAGATAATGCAAGAGTTTTGAACCTGAGCAAATATTTCCACACAGCACAATCATTTAACCCTGTCTCTGGAACAGCTAATGATGGGGCTAATTCAAAATTATTTTCACCAGCCGCATGAACGCTTTGATTTGGCTTCAGAATAACTTGAGATAGTTATGTGTGAGTGTCCAAAAGGTACTCTTTTATTACTATAAAACCATATTCACATGAGGCAATTGCCTTGAGTTGAACTGGATACAGTCATCATATAAGGTCTTAGGAAACACAGCTGAAAGTAATGATGTTAATATAAACTGAAACAATAAACCAGACATCATGCCATTTAAACTTCATTTCTTTCCTGCAAGATAACAATGCCACAAGAGAATGCAAGATTTTTACACTGAGGTGACATTAGTGGGACATGGAAGTTCAGATTTCAGACTTCTCATCATAACTTTCCTAGATTTATTTACATCATGGGAAAATCCAGGACCACTGAAGGTCAGCTAGTTCAATTTCCTCCTCAAGCAGTGTCATCAGGCCAGGTCACTCCTGGGTTTATCGTGTCCAACATTGTTCTGCATTGATTATATACTATGTAAAAGCTTAAAGAAAAATTAACCTAATTGAAAAATCAGATTCTAACAAACTAAAAGAATCTCAAACACAACAAATGATACCAAAAATTTTAAATCATCAATTTCTATTAAAAGGGGTGTTCTTTAATGGCTGCTGCCTCGGTAATAATTTTGTGGTGATGCCAATTGCCATTTCTTTACTGGCAGTGATGGCAGATCCTTTGCTGTCTGGGGTTTGAGGTGAAGACTTAAGCTACTTTTTTTCTATTCTGTCCAGGATCAGCCACAAATAAGATGCAGCTGAGTGGTGTTTCTTGGGAAAACAGCTTGAACGTTGCTTACAGAGCAAGAATGAAAGGAGAAAATTACATCAGAAATGCAGCACTTCGAAAACTTCTGATAGCATTAATTCAGTTTATGTAAGTCCTGATACTATTCAAATCCATGCTGACTAGGAATGGGCCAGAAGCAAAACACAGATTCCCCACCAGGCTCATTTTGTAGAGCATGGGGATCTGAACTATAAACTTGTTCTGATTTGGGACTCAGGGGGTTTCTAGGAGGTGCTCCCTTTCCTACTTTGATCAGAACTGACCAGGATTGGCCAATCTTGGAAAGTCAACAACAACATAAATGTTTAACTTCTGTCACTGTGCTCTGAGAAGTTACCAGGCTTACTTAAGGGATATCAGAAACCTAATTCAAAACCTGAATTTCCAGTTTTAGTTCTCATTTGTCCTCAGCTTAAAGCCAAATGCCTGTTCAGCTCTAATCTGTCTGAAAGCTTTAGCTCTCCCAAATCTTTCAGTATTCTATCCACTCCTGAAATACAAGTTCTAGCTTCCTCGACTTGCAGCAATGATGTTGGTTAAAATGTGTGTTAGGCATTTGCCATTCAATCCTTCAGGATAAGCAGATCCTGCAGCATTCACCCTGAGTTTTACAAACACAGCTTTCCTCTGACTGCCCTTAATGCAGTCCTGCAGCTTTTTGCAGCTCCAAGGATGTAGCATGTGACAGCTAATGGTTTCCCCTTTCCCACTGCATGTGGGAAATATGTAAGTCTTCTTACTGAAAGTGTTGTGCTGTACTATCACAGGGGATAGAAGTAAATCTCACCTCAGCCTGAAGCATTTCTTTCAGTCAAAAATCTAAAAGTCAGAGTTTCAGAGTGGGGCCAAGAGCATCTTTGTGCTCACCACTGCTGTCTTTCACTAGCTACAGATGCACAGTTAGTCCTGACCCTCCACAGATGAGGCATTAAAATGCCACCCTGTGTGCCATGCTTGCCTTGGGGACACAGTGTGCATCACCCAGCCTGGATTCTGCTGGTGAGTCTGACCAGTAAGAACCACCCACAATGTCACTGGGCCAACAGATAAAGTCTCATGCTGTCTCTTTGCCTTGTCCTCCTAAGCAGGAGCACCCAGACACAGGAAGCTCTGCAGAAGGTCTCAGCAGAGATGATAACATTAGCAGAGAGTGGTTCTCAAGCCATCCAGCTGTGGACCTTCTGAAGCATCAAGCACTTACTTCTGTGGTGAGAGGTGGGAAGAACAAGTGCCATACTTTTCTCTGCTGCACATTGGTATAATAGAGGAAGGGATTTTTCTGTTAGCTCTCACTTCACTCGCTTGACAGGCTGCAGCTGCGGTAATGAGTTGATCTCAAGGTGAAAGAAGTGTCTAAGAGCTTTTGAAAGTCTCAGAGCACCCTTATCTGCCTACCCTTAAAAATGAGGGCCAAGGTCATGGGGCCACCAAGCTGGCAGACTTTCTCTGGGAGTCACCTCTGAACCACACTCATCAGGCGCCTTTTCTGGGGAGGCATGGGAGTGAGTGTTGCGCACTGTTAGGGTGAAACCATGGTGATCCTGGAAAAAGCTCTGTCCTACAGCAACTGCCAGCTCCTCAATTCACTTTGTGTTAGAAAACACATATTCTTCTAGCTGGGGAAAACAGCTCTGAAGTAGTGTGGTAGTAGAAATGAGTAATAAATTGTGTGCATTTGTCAAAAAGCAAAGCCTTCAGTTTCCTTGGAAACTGAACATTTTGTGGGTTTATGGTACTGTACTCAGCAGAGTCCTGTGTGAGTATATACATGGCCACAAAGGCCAGGCTCTCTTGGCTGAAGGTTTCAGTGTCTATTACATGTTTGGTAAAATACCACTAAAGACTTCTCTGACTGGGCAACTCAGAAACCATAATGATGGGAAAAACTTTTTTCATCAAAAATAAGTGCAGTTAAAGGAAGAGAACATTATTTGAAATCTCTGCTTAGTCACTGACGAACTTTGTATTTTATTTTGTTGCAGAATGAAACTGTGGTCAGAATATAAGTTTGATAGTTCTGTGATCCTCTTCTAAGCAGCCAAAAGACCAGCCAAACCCACTCCTTTTATCTCTGGACAGAAACAAAAACTAAGACTGAGTAATTACAGCATAACCATATCATAAGTAAGACAAAAAATTATTCTCATTAAAACAACATTTAAGAAACTAGCAAATAGTAAAGTCCTCGCAGTCAGGGACAGGACCCCAGAGGCTCACAGAAAAAACATCCTGCCACCCTTCATCTCCTCAAGGCACCCAGACTCATAACATTTTTCCTTATAAATCCCCTTCACTTCCAGTTATCTAACAAGAGGGATCTAGCCTGTGGATTAAGCATTTACTCAGAACTACTTCTCCCTCTAAGGCTGTAACACCTAAAGCCTGTCACCAAATATTCACTCTACTCAGAGCTAGAAATCCATTCCATTTTAACAGTGACCAGCAGCAGTTTGGGAATATTTCTCTGGGCACAAGAGCACTTTTCCCCAACAGCTCTGCAGCCCATGGTGTCAAATAGTTTTTCCAGGCACCATGTTAAAGCCTGGAAAATACATTTTTTTTTTTCCATTTGTCTTGGTCCATTGCTCTGCCATGCTGTATTTCAGCCCAGTCTGCAGGAAGACTGTGAGCTGGAGTTTCAGTGAAATTAAGATTTTTAAACCTCAGGAGCAAATAATATATTTAAAGGAAGTGACAAGGCAATCATATCACAGAATCACAGAATATGCAGATTTGGAAGGGACCCACAAGGATCATTGAATGCAAATCCTGGCCCTGCACAGCACCATCCTCAAGAGTCACACCACGCCCCTGAGAGCATTTTCCAAATGCTTCTTGAACTCTGTCAGGCTTGGGGCTGTGACCACTTCTCTGGGGAGCCTGCTCCAGTGCCCAACCACCTTCTGGATGAAGAATCTTTTCCTAATATCCAATCCAAACTTCCCCTGACACAAACTCCAGGCCTTTCCCTTGGATTCTGTCACTGGACACCCTAGACTCACCAAAGGGGAAAAAGGCCAAAACGAAATTAATTTCTCTTCTCCTTTTCACTAAGATATGGATGTCTCAATCCCTAGCACATTACTTTTTTGGTTTTGGCAGTATGTCACTGCTCCCTAAGGAGTAGATTGAATATCTGTTTATGATGGCCACAACAGTCCTGGAGTAAAGCTCTTAGAGGAAATATAATGAGAATTCTCTCAGACCCAATCCAAACATACGTGACATCTTCTGCACCACATTTAGGAGAGAGAGAGAGAGTGACTCCAGCTTCCAGCTGCAAAGCCAGAGAACAGATGTTTCAGCTGCAGTGTGGACACAGGTGTGAGGACTTACAACTGGAAAACAATGAAGTTTAAAGGCAACATTTGTACAAGTAAATTGAACGTGTGGTGATTGGTAAACAACAGTTTTCTGACATCCTGGAAAATTCTTGCAAATGATGTCGTGTCTGTCAGGGCTGTAAGATTATCACTAGCTTACGCTAGCTAACCTAGAAGTACCACATGATTTACTGAAAGCTGTTGCCAGGGGCAGAACTTTGGGATGATTGCACAGCTCTGCCAGCTCAGCCAGACCCACCAGGTTCATGCAGTTACAGCTCTCCTCCTTCTGGACAGGTCACATGAGTGGTGTCATCAGGTGTCAGGCAGGAGCTGTGTGAGAGAGGACTTGGTGACAGCTCTTATGCCTGAGAATAAGAAATCTGTGAAGCTTTTCACACTGTCCTCACTCCCACCAAAAACCAGTCAGACCACAGCTGGGAGGAATGGTGACTTTATTTAAGCAAAAAGCAATTGCTTTCAGCTGTGTTTCATTTCTAAGGCTGCCCTTGCGAGGGACTTAACTAGAAACATGAATGAAAATCAAAGTGAAGTGTCTTGTGCAAGTCCCTGTAATGACAGGGAAGGTGGTTGTGATCCAGCCCCAGAGGTGGAGCAGTGCTTGGAGGTGCTCCTCACATGCTAGGAGTAGTGATGGCAGCGCTGCCCACCCGAAACCTTTCACACTGCTTTTCTAGTCCTTCTCTCACCAGCAAGCACTGCCAGAGCAAGAGAGGCTCTGTCACCCACTGCCACAGACAGAGGAAGAGGCTTCCCTGGGCATTTGAGAGTGCTCCAAACTGAAAAAGGCACAGGAAAAAAATCCTACAGAGTCTTTTTAGACAAATAAATTGACCAGGATCTGAAAAAAAAAAGATGGGCTTTTTTTTTTTTTTTTTTTCCTCCAGAAGAGCATTTAAAAGACCCCCTGCGCCAAGTAACTACATTTCCCTCTCCTCTAAATGCAGCATTGAATTTCATTATATAAAGCTTCAATTTTTTCCTTCCTGTGGCTAAATCCGTATGGCATTAAATTGGTTAACAGCTCCTGCCAGAAATCCTTGTACTGCAGGTGGCACAGAAATGTCAATTTTAATTCAGCATTTTATATTCAATAAGAATTCTAAGCTCATGTATGGGAGAAATTCTTTCCTGTGGAAAGAATCTGCAAAAATTGTACGTGGAGGAATAGTGTCAAGGTGTGTTCTATGGCCCTGAAAATTAGTCTCTACTGTATGTATGTGATGTTTATGTATGAATATTACATATGTATATAGATGCACACAAAAAATTTATTTCCAACATTAAGGTCATCATGTTACAGTCATTTACACTTCCAAGACTGATTTAATCCTCTTCATGCTGTTTTTGTCAAGCCTCACAATGAACTTCAGAAGCCATCAGTGCCAGCTGAACGACATCATTGAACCAGTTTCCAAGATTAATTCAAATATTCATGTGTGAGAGGAAAACTGAGATTCAAAGTCAGTTCCTAAATTACAAGATGATAGATATTTCTTTTCATAAATAGTCTGAACATTACTGCCAGAGAAGAAAACCAAAGGGGAACTCATAACCTCTGCTAACATTTTGGACCTTCCCTTGATGCTACATTTGGCTGAGGATGATAATCAGAATCACAAGGTGGATTGAGTCAAGTTTCCACTACACAGGCAGTCTTTTTCCTAAAGCACTTCCTAAAGGTCAGAAGCCTCTTTAGTAGGTTTTTTTAGGCCAACTCAGAGCTGTAATGCAGAGCACTATAGAAAATCAGACCCAACACCTGACCTCAGGAATCCAAACCTGGGTGCTCCTCAGCACCGCTAGGTGCTGGTGCAACTGTGAAATGAGTAATGAGTTTTCTTTAATGCATGGAACAGGACTTTTCCCATCAGTTTAAGTGGTTTATTCATGTGCATTAGACATTTTGTCTACCAGTGCAGTCAATTACAGTAATATCAAAGTGTGGTGCCTATTTGTGTGAAATGATGTGGTTTGAGCCTTGCCTGCCACCACGAGTTTACCTGAACTCTGGGCTGCCAGAAGCATCTCTTTCAATCCTGCCTTTTCTATTCCCAGCATTTGATTTTGTTTTATCAACTTGTCTAAAAGAGCAAATGGCTTTGCTTTCTCTTCACACTGCTCCCTCTTACTTGATGTCTCCTCTCTTGGCTCAAGGGCCTCCCTTCTGTCAGAGCACTGACAAAAATTCACATATACTAAGAATTATTGCCACAACTCTTCTGCCTCCTCAGTCTTCAAGGATGCAGTGGACAGGCTGTGTGGCATGAGGCTCTGTGGGTGCTGCAGTCAGTATACCCAGAGCACTGGGTAGAAGTTTTCAAGATCACCATCTTCCCCCTTTTACTGGGCAAACAGGCAGCATCTCCAGCCCTGGTTTTAGCTTCATGTGACTGAATAACACAATCTATGTGAAGGTTATTGTCAGTCTTGCACATGTGTTCCCTTTCTCCTTTCACCCATAAACCCAAGGTGTCACAGTTTGGAGTGTCTTTCTTTTGAGTAATGAATTTACAAAAGCTCTTTTCTTTTTCCTGACAGTGACTCAGCCCTAGGAAAATAAAATAGTGCAAGTAAACATTGAAAATTAATTTTCAAAGATCTCTAAAAACATGATGTGCAGCAGATTTTTGGCAAAGTTTTACTGATTGTTGCATGCTACTCTGCTGTTGTCTTTAGAGGGTAAAAGACTAGACTTGCAAGTGAGCTACATGTCAGCAAACTTACCATGCTCAGGTGGGAAACTTCCAGATGTGAGTCTTGGGGGGGCTCCAGAAGGTCCAGTTTTGAATGTTCTACTCAGCTTGGAAGGCTTCATAGCATGTTAGAAATGTTAAATAATGAAGAGCTCATTTATGCCTTGCTGAAGGCATCTCTGCCTTACAATCTGCAGAGAGAGGGTGGCAGAGCCATTTTGTAAAATGCATAGGCATCCTGTTTTAGCTTTTCTGTTTGGTTGCTTCTGTATGGGTACAAAAAGTCAGGCAGACCAAGAAGTGAAAAAAACAAAATTCACACACCCTCTTGCAATTTAAGTGAAGACAGCACCTGATGACAACAATTACAGCTTAATATAACATTTGGCATGCACTCATATCTGTGAGTGCTTCAGCTCAGGGCTTGAGCATCAAACCAGTGACTCAAAATCACACAAACAAACAGACTGTATTCATAAACATGGTTTATAATCCCATTGTCTAAAGTGATTACTACATTAAACAGATGATCAGATGCTTTCATGAGTGAGCATCCCAGATGAGACAATTCCCTCCTCCACAGTGCAGACTGACAGGCCTAATTCTGAGCTCAGGTTGGTTTAGATGTATATTTTTCAGTGCATGTCCCAATCAATGTCACTGACATCAGAATGAAGGTCTGGGTTATTTTCTTTCTAATGCTTTAAAAAGTTGTATAAAGGGATTGTAGAATAAGCTGGCAGGATTATGCTTTGGGAATCATTAAAAACCTGCACACCAGTTCTGCATCTCCAGGGAGACTGTGTACAGACCACCAAAGTTTGTAACCAACTGTGAGACAGGATGATATAGAGTGGTCACAAGAAAGAACAACCATCTTCCATTCTGGTACTCACCTTCTTTAAAAGAGCAGCAAGACCTAGAAGGCCTGCTTGTCAAAAGCTAAGCCGGGGTGTCTGTTTTTAAACTGGTACATTTCAAAATCAAGACATTTCAGCACTGAATGAATGAACCCTGCAGCAGCCTGAACTGTAAACTACGTTATTGGGTGCTTGGGGAGAAATGTTCATTCCCTGCTGGCATAAATTGGTCTAAGTCTAGCAAAGCAACAAACATGAAAGAAGGAAAAACCTTTTTCCCTCTGAAATTGCAGCCTGAACACCAAACAAAAATCCACTTGAAGTGAAAGCTCTGAGGAAAATGGGTTTCATGTGGACTTTAACAAAAACTCTTCCTGCACACAACAAAATGAACATCACAATACTGGCAATAACTGTTTCTTTAAAGACTTTACCCTAAGCAAAGGCCAAGAAAGCCAGCTGGTTAAACGGATGTGCTGGAGGAGAACTGCTGCCATCACTTACACAGTGCTGTGCCTAAGATGGTTGTTAAAAAGAACAGCACTAGGAAGAATCAGGTAGACACATGGAGCAGATTTCAATACACTGGAAAGCAAAAAATGCAACTGCCGTGGCATTGTGTTTGATATTTATTATGCTGTATTAGGCTTTGTTTTAATACTGCCTTATTGTACAAAGCAGCACAGCACGCATTTTACTACATCACCAAGCACGGACACACCTTTGCAAGACAGCAGGGCTGGCTGGGCAATAGGCTATTTAAAAGGCGTGTTTGAGCGCTGTCTCACACGCTGATGAGCTCCGGGATGAGCCTCACGCCGAGCATCCCTCGGGCTCCTCCAAGCGGGCGCCTCCAGCCGCGGGCGGGACCCGCC